>VXAV01003366.1:91803-137270 GCA_013399715.1 Alectura lathami
AAGTTTGGGGAAGAACACAGTCAAAATCAAAGCTATGATACAACAACAATAATGCATCGTCTCTAATCCAGTGAAATCCAAAGGTTCTCTTCACCCACTTTCACCCACGCATTTTCAATACCTGGCAATTTGAAAGAAAGTGAAAGAGCTAAGCAAGATGCAGCAGCTGGTCAAATACCTTTTTGCTCTCTTTAGGCAGCAGAATCTCTCATTGTGCATCTACAACAGCTCCTCTGAGAAAATAATCTTCTTAGCAGCTTCTATTTAAAATTAAATCCTACTATGCTAAATAGCCTGATATATCTAAGCAGTACGGATATGAAATTTTATTTTCCAATGTGTTTCTTGGCCATTCTCTATTTACTATGGAAGGAAACAATTCAGATCTTGTCTGGGCATTTCATTCTTGGAACTGCAAAATATTTCTGAGAAGTTTCCGAATATTAAATTTTCTGGAGAAAATACTTCAAGCATTTGTGCCTTTTTCTAAAGTCCAGTATTTATGTTTCTTTTTATAATGAAGCTTTCAAAACCATTGTAAGCTTTATTGAACCAGTCTATAATAAGATGAATTTCTCCCTCCTGATGAAGTGACCTAGCTCTCTCAGAAAGGAATGTAGTAGCGTGTATTTGTATGTGAGTATAAGACATGCCCAAAAGCACAGAGAGGAAACACTCATTCCACAGGAGCAGGGAAACGCCAATGTGCATAGTCAGTCCCCTTTGCCTTCATGCTTGGGAAACTGACCACAAAAGGTCAATATGTTCCTCTTTCTTATATTTCATACTTAGAAATATCTTTGCTTATTCATACCAATTTCATGGTTTTCCTTGTTTATATTAGTATCTGTTTTGGATTAATTTTGCTTATTTCAAACATTTCTAGATCAGGTGGCAATCAACACAATCTAAATGTGATGAAAAAGAGCACCCTAGAAAAAATTACATTCTGCTTACACTAGTCTAAAACCTACCTTCACTTTAGGGGGAAAAAAAATACTGGCCAACAACTAATGTGTAGACCAGCTTTGATATTTACTGCAGCATTTATATATATTTCACATCATGTGTTACCTTAAAGGAAAAAGTTTTAAATCCCGTCAGCAACTAAAATTTGAAGTATCATCTATCATATAATGCAATGTAACACCTTCAAACATTGCATTGGTTCTAACATTCGTTCTGATTTCTGAACGAACATTTCTGCTCTATGGCAATAAAACCAGTAGAGGACTTGCCTTAGATTGGCTGGCCAACGCACTGTGTAAGTGCAGGATAAAGATAATCAATAGCTGTTCCTACGTAGGAAAAAACAGTTTGATTTCACAGCCTAAAATCTTGATCAAATCATCATTTACATACACAAATTATTTATTTCTAAATTATACTAAGAACATTCCTGTTCAGGAAATTATTCTATTACAAAGAAACTGTTGGGGACTTATATGTATACACTCTACTGCAGCCTTTTCAAAAGTCCCTGACATTTGATTAACAAATCACAGTAAATAAAATCACGTTCCAACACGTGACTCCAATCTGTACTACGCATACACAAACATAGCCAACATACAAATACCACCCTACTGCTAGGACAAGCAGGGAAGAGAATGCAAGATGTTCTACAGTTGTACCAGGTATCAAGGTGTTAAAATAAATGCTATTAGGTAACTTTACCTACAAATGCATGGCAGGTGGGGTTTTCATATAAGTCTAGGAAAACACTACCTCAGTATTGAAAGCAAAATATGGTGTATTAAGTATTTTATGACATAAAGGACCATTTCTATCTTTGATTTAGAAACCTACGTGAATAATACTGTCCTTTTACTGTCCTTTTTAGTTGTGAAGCTTGTACAGAGTAAGGAAACTGTCTGAAAGAGTCTTTTGTATCAATTAGACTATGCATTTCAGAAAAATACATTTAATTCAGGCAAGGATGTTTCCAGAACCTTCACCTGGAGCCTGGGTAACTGATCCATTCATTCCTCTATTCTTCATGTGCAACTAAAGCTATGGGCAACACTGAAGCAGCAACACCTATAACATTGGGATTCTGCACAAATGTGTGCTTCCTGAATGTGATGCTCCCCTCCCAACCCAGTGGGTTTAGCAGTTGGATCACAATGCTGAACTGTCACCTATTATTCAGATCCCACAGGTCTGTCATTCAGAACCTAATGGCAGTAATGTTATCAATCAAGTGCCAAACCCTATGCTTTTTATTCAGACTTCCCATCACCTCTGATAAGAGCAGTCATAAATCAAATAAATTCTGCACAACTGTAGACTTCTCCTTGAAAAAGAGTATTTTGAAATGAACTAGCACATTCCCTATAAACATCTGCTCAATGGTTTTAGATAAACCAGAGAAAGAGAAAGCAATGCTTGCTGGGAGACTGTAGGTAGTTTCTCTTCAGATATTTTAAAGTGCTGGAGTTAGATGTAAGGTAAAAACTAAAGTAAAAAAATCCCACTTCACTTAATCCTTCAGTATGAGCTGTTGTTGACTTGAATGATATAACACTACCCATCAAAGCACTAACTCCTTCAAGAGGATGGAAATCCCCATGCCTCTGCTTTCACAGAAGAATTTTAGTGGAGTGCCAAGAGTCATAGACACTGCTCCCACACTGGCATGTAAAGCACATATCTTCAAGTTAACAGTTGGCTTTTTGAGATCTCCTGTTCTAAGGTCAGGCTGTTTTTGAGTAGTAGCACAGAGCACATGTATTGGACGTAAAACACATATCAGCAATTTTGCGTACAGGGCTTGTGCAATATCTTACTTTTATTATGAAGTGTTCGGGAACTAAGCAGGTTGTGACCTGTCATCAATTCAAGTGTGAAGTTCATCTTTCTGGACAAAGGTTCTATTTCATGCTTAGCTGCTATTCCAGGAATATCCTTCCAGGCCTATCATTTGTGGCCAAAAAGACAACTGCTGCATTATCATAACTATTCTCATTTAGTAGGATTTTTTTTTACTCAGAGGGCAGTGAGGCCCTGGCACAGGCTGCCCCGAGAAGCTGTGGATGCCCCTGCCCTGGAGGCATTCAAGGCTGGGCTGGATGAGCCCTGGGCAGCCTGATCCAGCGGTTGGCAACCAGCCCACAGCAGGGGGTTGGGGCTGGGTGGGCTTGAAGGTCCCTTCCAATCCAAGCCATTCTATGAGTCAACGATTCTATAAGTACTCGGTAGGGCTGCTTTGGAAGTAGACAGGGACAGAACTTCAAACAAATGCCAAAATAGGTGTTCACTTTATTGTAACACCCTTTAAATCTAATATTGTTTTCCTAACATCTCATTCTAACATCAGTCTAATCTATTTTACTAGGTAGACTAAAAATGACAATAAAATGAAACAAAATAAAATAAAACTTAATAGAAAGATGTATTTCAAAACCTCATGTTCATATCATCCAGTCTTTTCTAATTTAACTTTACTGATAAGAGTAACCTGTATAAATAATCTTATAAATTCTGTGAGATTAAAATGCAATAAGTGAACTGCTCTGAGGTCAAACAATCATTATTTCTAATTGTCAAGACTTGTGTGGTCCGTAAAATAATCAAAAATCCAGCTTATTATGATGCCATAAAATAAGATAGATTACATCACATTTTCCCTTGGAAAGCTTCAGTAAGCAGAAGACTTACAGCCTAAGGCAACTCAAGTACTTCAATATCACATATTTTATTTGCTATAGAAAGGAAAAAGAGTGAGTCATCCAAGCTGACATTATTTTCCAGCGACAAGTTTATACTTCGTCATGAGCAGGTCTCTGATTGACATTGTCAAAGGAAAACATTTTCTTTTACAATCTGTTGCTAAATTCTAACTAACTAATCCACCTAATGGATCCTATGCAAAACACAGATATCAGAGGCAATGCATTTTCTGTGTTCCAATTGATATCCTGCATCCAACTTCATGGAGGTGGAACTTAATAGAAAACTACATTTAATCAGTGTTACTAATTGGTGCTTATATTAAGAGGTTTTCTAGGGTGCAGCTGTATCACTGGTAGTTGCTAAATGGATTCAAATTTGAAAGGCCTCCAAGAAAAAGAGTGCAAACTCTTTTAATTGGCACACCAGTACACTCCATAATCCTAAACAGTTAACACTTCTGATTCAAATTACTTGTCTCCTATTATGTTTTGTTGTTGTTGTTGTTGTTGTTTTCTCCTGTGAAGTAATACAGCAGTTTATCACTGTTCCCTTCCTTAACACACTGCATGATTATCAGACATTCAGATAAAACAAGATGGACATTTTTCTCCACATAATTTCCCCATGTTTTGAGTTGTCATTTCCTCCCTCAACGTTGAGAGAGGTAAAACAAGCTAAGAGGGACAAGTTCCAGGAAAGCAAATTTATCTTGTGTAAACAAAGCTTTCATCCTGTCATCTCCATGTGCAGCATAGCTTGCTTTACTAGTTTTCAGTCACAAGTAATGTTAATACCTACTTGTATTGTTTTTTCTCATTCCTTTAAGGGCATGCTGTAGAGTAGAAGGACAGGTTAGTTTCAGAATTCATTTCTGTGCTGGCAAGAGTCAGCTGGACTCTGTGTCCTTTATGCATAATCCCTTGGGGAGGGAGGTTACAGTGCAGAACAACAGATTTATCCTCTACTACATAGTAACACTGTCTCCTTCACCAGCAGTAAGCCGGCAAAAAGAACTGAGTGTTAATTCTGTCTTGCTGGGATTTTAGCAGCCTAAACTAGTACAACCTAACCAGGTTTTACTACTTAGGAGACTTGTCTAACTCCCTGTGATACAACTAGCATGTTTCTCTCAAATGTAAATTTGTGAGAGGTATGAAGAGGTTTTATGAGCAACAAAAATTCATTGTTAAGGTCACTCTGCCCTCAAATCGACCAGGTTTTCTGAAGTTGCTTGCACCTGCACTGAGTTCTCACACCTGAGGGACAATAGAAAATAATGGCCTTGGGTGGATGTCTAAATGTCAACATAAGTGTTTATCACGTGGTTTTCTTCTTCGATGTCAATTCTCTTGATTAAATACCTTGTTTTTTGTAATATCAGATCTCAGGTACTGGCACAGAAGTAGCAAGTGCATGCTATTGCCTAGGTTACTAGAAATAAGCAAAACCTAAAAATAGTTAACTTAAAGTAGCTAAAAATAAATATTGAGAACTAAAATAAAAGTGTAGCAAGGGACATTTCAATGATAAATGCAAGACCGGGCACGATAAAATCATTTGTACAATTTATTTTGTTATGAAGTTCAAGGTATATTAGCTCTAACAAATGCAGATTTGAAAAGATTGATATGTTTACATAAAGGCTGGCTAACCCAAACTAAGCATGCCAAAACTCTGTCAGGTTATAAAAGTCACACACAAAAAGTATTGGTTGACATTTAATATTTTTCATTATTTTTCTATTTCTTAGGAATTCTCTATCCACTCAAGAAGCACTTTTCCTTGCCAGACCTTCAGTTCAGTTTAAATTAACAGGAGATATAGTTCAGCAACAGCTTCCACATTTCCCTGTATAATGGCACTAATAAAAGGTTTCTATCGCATTTTACAGTCAGGTAAAAATACTGGTACACACACAGCCTGATACTGTTTGAAAATATCTAGACATCCTAACCCAGGACAGAGTCAGCTACCCACTTGGTTCTGCTTTTGAAGGTAGAAAATTAACACACTGTCTTGACCAAAAAATAAATAAATTTTATTTTATTTTATTTTATTTTTACTGGGAGAAAAGGAACATAACTGAAAAAATCAACAAGATTTAAAGTCAACCCTGAAGATCTTGCTGTAATCTCAAATACTTCCCCCACACGTACGCACTTCGAGCATTTGAAATGTAATATTTACAGTAAAACTGTGATTTTGCCATATTGTTGTTAGCTGTATTAAAAACACTGGAACATAACAATTTTGAACTTAAACACTAAACCACAAGCAGTGATTCCAGCAGGCATCCTCACACCAGAGAGGAGGGGTTTGTTGGCTGATGCACCACATTAGTCCCTCGAGACAGCAGTGCTGGGAAGAGAAGCACAACATCCAGCTACATTTCCTGCGCAAGCTGTCAAAGAGGAAGAGTGCTCACACAACCATGTACACCCCTTAAGGGCTGACTCAAGGTGAGAGACTTAAAATCTGTGCCTTACTACACATCCCTTCTCTACAACAACAGAAGGTGCCTTTTATTTTTCTTATTTATTTATTTATTTATTCTGCAGGTACGTATGGAATGATTCTTTATATTGAACAACATAAGGTAGATCTATAGTTCTGGTGACAAAGTCTGTCCTTTGTTAGAATAGGGTTCTGGCACAGAGATTGTGGCCAGGGGCTGGTGCCTCTGCCTGCCCTCAGTGCAACACCAGGAAGCACTGGTGTTACCATTTCGCTTCCACAAGAAATGAGAATAAATATTCGCGGTTGTGTTATTCTTTCTTACCAACAAGGGTCTGTGCAAATGCTGTGTAGGTACTAGAGCCTTTCCCCCGTTGACCTCCATGTACCCACAACCACAGCCAGGCCAGCTCCAACTGGGGCTTTATGATGGCTGTGCAGCTCCTTGTCCCTGCACCTCCAGCCCTCTAGGCCGTGCTGTGGCCATCCTGCCCACCTCTGATTGGGCACAGCCAGCACCAGGACAACTGCTCCAGCAGGAAAGTGGCTGGTGAGCCTCCCTCCGCATTCTATGGCATCCCACTCCCAGTTGGCATTTCAGGCATGATATGATATGGGGTGACATTATTATGCCATTGGACCCTGACTGACCAGGCTAGTGATCCATCTTTGTTTCTCATCTCATTTAGAATTTTTATAGTGCATGCAAAACATCATAGCGGTTCTTACTTATTTATATGTCCAATATCATGTAATCTGGAATTGAATAGTGTTGACTTCAATTTGTATGTTATTCATTAAAATATCTGTTGAGGCCTGAAGACAAAACATTTACAGACACTGTTCCTTTTGAGTTCAGTAGGACTCCTCCTATGAGTCATGTGTTCAAGCTTAAGTAAAATAAAGGCATGGAGTGACCTAATCCACCTGCAGATAAAACTTTGGCAAGTCAGAAATTTGTTTTCTAAGCTGCTGAATGCAACAGGCACAAGAAACATCCTAGGACTGTATCCCACCCACCAGATCACTGAGTATCATAGAAAAGCCATCTTAATCATTTGGCATTACTCCACTATTAGTAATAATTAAATACTCATTAAGCCAAAGAGAAGCAGACAAGGACTTTCAGACTCAGTGGTTAGGGCACTGAGGTAAGAACAAGAGATTCCAGTCTCTGCTTCACTGAATATTTAATTATTTATAAAGCAGAACAGCTCCAAACATAAGATTGAGAAAGACACTCTCAAGAATAGAAAACAACATGCAAACTGTTGAATGTGGAAAGCTAGATTCAAGTGCCTACTTCTTATGAAACCAAGGCTAAACATTCAAAGCTTAGCCTTTTGTATCCATTGGAGTACTGCAAACAAAAAGCTACTGAGGACAAACCTAAACAAGAGTAATCCAAAATCTTTCTTACACTTGACCACCACATTGGAAGGGTCTATGATTTAGTAATGCTTATCTGGCTGGATTTGTAGCTGTAAAATGTAGTGAAAGCCTTAGCATTTCAACAGGGCTTTGCTGTGGGATAGTAGATCCAGCCAACAAACTGACACAAGAAAAGGTGCGTTATAAAACAGTTTTTCAGCAGAAACTTATGGGCTGAGAAATTAGTCCACAGAACCATGTGAGGACAATACAGCCCAAACTTCACTACACTAAAGCCAACACTGAGGTGTGGCTATGGATGGCTACAAGCTGTTCAGAAGGGACAGCCATGAAAGGAGAGGAAGAGGTGTTGTGCTCTGTGTCAAGAGAAGTATTGACTGTAAAGAGCTGTTCCTGAAGAATGGCCATTAGACAGTCATAAAATTATGTGTGAGAGTTACAGACAGAGGCAACAAAGGGAGTCTTGTTAGTGTCTACTACAGGCCACCTGAACAAGCAGAGTCTGTTGATTAAACCTTCTTACTCCAGCTACAGGAGGCACCACAATTGCAGGCTCTTATCCTGCTGGGGGACTTCAACCACCCCAACATTTGCTGCAAATGTAGCATGACAAGCTGTAGGCAATCCAGGAGGATCCTGGAATGCATTGAGGATAACTTCTTATGCCAAGTAACAGATTGCCCCACCAGGGAGGATGCAATACTGGACCTGTTGCTCACCAATGCAAGAAAATTCGTTGGTGGCATCAGGATTGGAGGCTGCCTGGGCTCTAGTAATAATGCAATGGTGGATTTCACACACCTGAGGGATATGGGGTAGATAAAAAGTAGAGTTAGAAGACTAAATTTTAGGAAAGCAAACTTCTAGTTCTTCATGGAGTTAGTCAACAAAACCCCCTGGGAAACTGGGATGGAACACCTCCCCTGTGAGGACAGGCTGAACGAGTTGGGGCTGTTCAGCCTGGAGAAGAGAAGGCTCCAGGCAGACCTCATAGTGGCCTTTCAGCATCTAAAGAGGGGCTCCAAGAAAGAAGGGGACAGACTCTTCATCTGGGCCCTTTTGTGATAGGATTAGGGGAAATGGTATCAAACTGAGAGAGGGGAGACTTAGTCTGGATATAAGGAAAAGATTTCCATGGTAATTGTGATGTTCTAGAGCGGGTTGCCCAGAGAGGTGGTGGATGCTCTTTCTCTGGAGACCTTCAAGGTCAGGCTGGACAGGGCTCTGAGCAACCTGATCCTGATCTCCAACCTGTAGATGTCCCTGTTCATTGCAGGGGAGTTGGACTAAATGACGCTTAAACATCCCTTCCAACTCAAATGTTTCAGTGATTCTAAGTCAGTGTCGTGCAAAGAAAAACAAAGTAATAAGAAATTGTGCTTTGAGATCACTTGTTTTGTTTTATTATCAGGTATCAGCATAAATATTACAAGGATTTATTTCAGATTTTAAGTAAAGAAAATACTTACATAAGCATTGAATGTTACATAGCTTGTCTGCTAAACTATTTGAGAAATATTTGGGTGAGTTTACTTTGTCACTATTAACTTACGTAAACTTCTGTAACTGTTTAAATTAGTTGTTTTCATCTAGTTACATTTTCTTTTATCCATTTACCCAAAACATATGAAAAGAGTAAAGCATTTGATGTTTGTTTTCAAAGAATAGGCTTAGAAAGCAGCTATTACACTTGAATCAGCCAGTGTTTGCAGGCCCAGAAAAGACAATGTCACAGTTTGCATTTTGTGCAAAGGAGTTATAAAGGCAAATAGAATTTCTCTGTCTGTCTCTTTTCCTCCTCCCCTTGGAAAAGACAAGTTTTTTTCCATCTTTTTGGAGAAACATGGACAGAAAGACATTCTCATCCTGTCAGTAGAAAAATAGTTGGCGTTATTTCCACCATTGCCATTCTCTGTGCCATGGCCAATAGAAGAATCTACTCTTCAGTCCAGACTTTCTTTTCAACTCTTGTTCTGTTGGATATAGACACTAAAAACCCCAGCATTTCTTCCCTTGCACGAGATGCACACTGTGTTGGAAGAAAGACTATGAAGAGAGCTCTGGGAAATGGGGATTCTGGGTTCCTGCCAAGACCACAACTTTAACTTTCCTGTATATGCTTGACTAAATCATCAGGGTTCAGTAAACCAGATATTTTCTTCAGTATTTCAGGATTTAATCGTGTACATTGATACCTAATTCTTTTAAGTAACACACACATGTTCCTTCATTTCCTGTACTGCTAACTGGGATAATGCTGTCTTTTCTCAAAGGAGTTCAAATCATTAACATATGAAAAACACTCTGAAAATCTCACATTGAAACCTGTTGAGATCAGGAAAGCACACTTGTATTCCTTTTTGTGATTTCCTCAGGAAAAAAAATAAATAAATAAAAGTCTTTCCAGAAGATGAGTATTTACAGAAGGACCATGTTCTGTTTTAAATATTGACCAAATGGTAAGAAATCCCACTTCATGCTATGTGTAACATCAGCAAATATCTTTACATGGTAGTTTCTTTGCTGCTTTGACTGGAAACATGTACCTTAATTCACTGAAAAAAGTGTGGGAGAAGCATTTTGGAAAAAGTGAAGAAGTAATATACTGCTAAAACAGTGCATGTTTTTCAGAACACAAATTATTATATGCACTAAAAATCTATGCAATACCTTTAAATCTATTTTTATTCTGTGAAACAATGAGACTGTGAAAATAGATTTACATCCACTCTAATTTTTCCTGAGAGCTTACACCAAACTAAAGGAAATTACCTTCAGATTTTGGGGAGAGAAAGTGTTATTGCTCTTAGGTAGTCATTACTCTTCAGTATATAGTATTTCATATGTTGAAGACTTATTTTTATTACAATAAAAAAGCTTTGAATTTAAATATTTTAAAATATTTTTGTGTAGAATAAAATAATCTTATGCTTTGGCTTAGGTTTATCTCAAGTGATGTATAAATTTTCAGTGTAACATAGCATATTTAAATAGTCTGTCACCTGCTTCTTTGTGAACCTGGTGCAAAATATAACTCCTGAACTGGAACAGAAATTAAATGCATAATCTCTGTGTTTTGCTTCTAGTATAGAAGCCTTTTAGATAGTTAATTTATTAAATGCTGTTAGAAGAAAACTAAGGATTTGGTATGCTGTTGCATAGTTTATTGAGATATTGTCAGAAGTTATGAATCTAAAGAAATTCCTGATCTGCTGAGTCTCTAGCCATCACATTAAAATATGTACTAAAATTGTAACTTTGATCACATTCATGGAATTTTTCACTTACAGCTTAAGGGCATCACATGACTAGTTTATTTTTAATATGTGAATGCAGTAGTTCGTGCATATATATCTCCAGTTGTGAGGTAGATTCACGCAATTCTAAAAATATACCTGCTATGAAACGCGACCTCATGAAACTCCTTCTAATATCGACCATTTCAGGGAGACAATGTTAGCCCTGGCTGGACCATCTGGCAGTTCTCCACAACACAGGTCTAGAGGGAGGAATCCCTCCTCTGAGCTCTACAATCCAAATCCTTTCTCTGTCAATGGCTTGACTTCCTCACAGGAAACTCCTGCTACTTGTTCACTTTGTCTAGGGTTTTTTATCCAGACAGGTTACCTGGAAGAGGTGCCCCTGTGTAAATCAGATATGGTGTGTCTACAAACCTTTCTGTCTCTCATGTCTATTCATTTTATATACTTGTCATATAAGTTTTGCTCTCTTGTATTGTTACTGAGGTGTTCTAATCAAAGATAGCATATCCTAGTCTTCTGCCATTTACAATTTCCTCCAAAATATATGCACTTTTGCCATGTAATTGGTAAAAATATAAAAATGTGTACATTAATATATGTAACAACTGGAGAATGGAACCAATATTAAAAGATTAATGTTGGATTCTTGAAGCTATCAGACTTTGTGGAAGATTTCTAAACTTTCTGTATCTATATGTTAAAAAAGGAAGACCTGGCAGAGAATGTAGAACAGACGTTTAGAAGATCTCATTGGAATATTTTTGTATTTATTTATCCTTTTTCTCCCACTATCCCAATGCTTGGGAAGACAGATACAGGAACTAAATTTCTGTTATTCTTCTACACCGACTTCAGGATAACAGACACTTCTCGGTAGAGGAGGACAGAAACTCTCGGTATCAGACAGCAGGTAATTACTCACTTCCTACACAAATATTTTTCTCATTAGATTTGAGAACCATTTAGTGATTTTTAGATTTAAAAACCAATATTAAACAATGGCAATCAAGGTTGAGGCTTCAGATGTAGCTGCAGCTAGGAAGCTACATCTACATTTCCAAAAGGAGAAACAAAATTTGGAGTAGGTTAAAAGCTCCCTGGTGAGGAGTGAAGCAATCTGCCAGCTTTTTTGACCCTTAATTCAGGGAGATGTTTTGTCTCTTTTAGAGAAAAATTGAGGCAGCAGGGAGTGTTACCCCAAGTCCGTCAAGCTGTCTGAGCACTATGTTTCCTGTCTGAGCACTATGTTTTCTGTCTGAGCAATAACTCTATGCTAGAAGTGATCCATAACAGATCAGAAGTGACTTCAAGATCCTGGAAGGAATGCTGGTGCAGTAAAGGTAGAAATAAACACATATGTAAAGATCAGGCAGGGACAAACATTCTGAAAAGAAGCATACTCTTTTTGCTCCTGGTGTTAACTGGAAAGCTTAACTCTTTTTGACAAAAGAACATAGGAGGAAGGAAACATCATAACAAAAACTAGGGTTCACTTCCCAAAGAGAGGAATAGAAATGATCAGGCTCAGATTCTCAGTCCTAGCCAGGAAAGTTTGAAAATTTGAAAGAGGCAGGCGATAAAAGAGTACAGGAAAGCAAAATACAGTAATTAGGTAGTCAGAAAATTAGCCCAGTCAGTGAATGTAGAGGAAAACAGAAAGTAGCAAAAAGATTATATGGGAGATAGGGAAAAGGTTTCCATGATCATATTCTGCTACTTCTGTAGATAATAGTATTACAAGAAATAAAGAGAAGCAATGAGAAAGTTAACATGCAGCCAAACACATGACAGAACTGATATCAAAGGAATGTGATAGAACAAGCTCTGAGACAAATATTGGTGTAAGAGTACAAATTATTCACTAAGAACAGAAGCTAAAAATCTTGTTTGTGTTCAGCAATAGAATATGGATGGGATTCATGAAAGCTTCAGAGACATTGGAAAAAAGGATCACAACCGAAACTGAGCAGAATGTTTTAAAGCAAACTGCAAAAACGGCCTGAAATCAGGTTATGTTTGAAGTGCAGAAGTTCAAAACTATTTGTAATATAATGTGTGGAGTTCAATCAATTTTACTGCCATTATGTTCCCTTTCTGATGGAAACTCTCAGGGGAAGAATAGTAAGGAAGGATGTGACTTAAGAAACAAATTATTTCCCCTAAAAAAATATGAAGTAATTTGGAATTCATTGTATGGGCAAGCATCAGGATAGAAAGATTGAAAATGAATCTACTAAACATGCAATAAAAAACTCCGCCCCACCTCATTATTAGTGTGTGTTCTGTTTAATCTATTGTTTCAAAGTCATGCTCCCCTGCTCCATCCTCCAGTCATGCTCTACACAGCAATAGTCACCTGTTTTGAAGAACACCTTTGCTTAGCTCTGATTCACAACTTCCTCTTTCAAGTGATAGAGGAACCCACAAGGAAAGGTGCCGTGCTGGGCCTTGTCCTCACCAACAAGGAGGAGCTTGTGAGCAATGTGAAACTCAAGGGTAGCCTTTGCTGCATTGATCATGAAATGGCAGAGTTCAGGATCCTTAGGGAGTCAAAGAGGGTGCGCAGCAAGCTCGCTACTCTGAACTGTAAAAGAGCAGACTTCAACCTCTTCAGGGATCTGCTTAGCAGAGTGTCATGGGACAAAGCGCTGGAGGGAAGAGGGGCCCAGGAGAGCTGGTCAATATTCAAGGATCATCTCCTTCAAGCCCAGGAGCTGTGCATTCCAAGAAAGAGGAAGGCGGGCAAGAATGCCAGGAGGCTTCTGTGGATGAACAAAGAGATCCTGGACTTACTTGGCTGTAAAAAAAAGTCTACAGGGAGTGTAAACAACAACAGGCTAGCTGGGAGGAATACAAAGAAGTTGTCTTGGTAGCCAGGGATCAGGTTAGGAAAGAAAGCCCAGAGAGAATCAAGTCTAGCCAGGGACGTAAAGGGGAAGAAGAATTTCTACAGGTACAACAACAATAAGAGGAAGACTAGGAAAGATGTGGGCCCTCTCTGGAAGGAGAGTGGAGACCTAGTCATGAGTGATATGCAGAAAGTTGAGGTGCTCAATGACTTCTTTTCCACAGCCTTCACAGGCAAGGACTCTAACAACACTGCCCAAGTTGTAGAAAGCAAAGGCGAGAGCTGGGAGAAGGTAGTTCCGCCCACTGTAAGTGGAGATCAGGTTTGAGACCATCTAAGAACCTGAAGGTGCACAAGTCCATGGGCCCTGATGGCATCCATCTGTGGGTCCTGAGGGAACTGGCGGATGAAGTTGCCAAGCCTCTGTCCATCATATTTGAAAGGTCATGGCAGTCTGGTGAAGTTCCCACTGACTGGAAAAGGGGAAACAGCACCCCTGTTTTCAAAAAGGGAAAAAAGGAAGATTGTGCAAACTACAGGCCAGTCAGTCTCACCTCTGTGCCTGGCAAGATGATGGAGCAGATCCTCCTGAAGGATCTACTAAGGCACATGGAAAATGAAGATGAGGTGATTGGTGGCAATCAGCAATGGCTTCATCAAGGGCAAACTGATCCTGACAAACTTGGTGGCCTTTTGTGGTGGAGTAACAGAATCAGTGGAGAAAGAAGAGAGCAACTGACGTCATCTACCTGGCCTTGTGCAAAGGGTTTGAAGCCATCCCTCATTACGTCCTGGTTGCTAAACTGGAAAAGCACGGGTTTGATGGACAGACCACTTGCTGGATAAGGAACTGGCTGGATGGTCAGCCCCAGAGGGTTACAGTCAAGACTGGTGACTGGTGACAAGTGGCATCCCTCAGGGATCAGTACTGGGACCAGTGCTGTTTAACATCTTTGTTGGAGACATGAACAGTGGGATCGAATGCACCCTCTGCAAGTCTGTGGATGACACCAAGCTGTGTGGTGCCATTGACATGCTAGAGGGAAGGGATGCCATCCAGAGGGACCTGGACAGGCTGGAGAGGTGGGCCCATGCCAACCTCATGAAGTTCAGCAAGATGAAGTGTAAGGTTCTGCATGTGGGTCAGGGCAATCCCAAGCACAGATGTAGATTTGGGCAGAGAATGGCTAGCGAGCAGCTCTGAGGAGAAGGATTTGGGGGTGTCAGTTGATGGGAAAAGCTCAACATGAGCCGACAATGTGCACTTGCAGCCCAGGATGCAACCGCATCCTGGGCTGCATCAAGGGAAGCATGACCAGCAGGGTGAGGGAGGTGATTCTGCACCTCTACCCTGCTCGTGTGAGACATCACCTGGAGTGCTGCATCCAGTTCTGGGGCTCCCAAAACAAGAAGGACATTGAGCTGTTGGAGTGGTTTCAGAGGGGGGCCACGAAGATGATCAGAGAGCTGGAGCACCTCCCCTATGAAGGCAGGCTGAGAGAGTTGGGGCTGTTCAGCCTGGAGAAGGCTCTGGGGGTACCTGATAGCAGCCTTCCAGTACATGAAGGGGGCCTTCAGGAGAGCTGGGGAGGGACTCTTTAGCAGGGCATGTAGCGATAGGACAAGGGGTAATGGCTATAAACTGGAAGAGAGGAGATTTAGGCTAGATATTAGAAATAAATTCTTTCCAGTGAAGGAGGTGAGACACTGGCACATGTTGCCCAGAGAGGCTGTGGATGTCCCCTTCCTGGAAGTGTTCAAGGCCAGGCTGGATGGGGCTCTGAGCAATCTGGTCTAGTGGGAGGTGTCCGTGCCCATGGCAGGCAGGTTGGAACTAGGTTATCTTCGACGTCCCTTCCAGCACAAACCATTCTATGATTCTGTAATTTTATGATTACGCCCTTTCTAATTTGTTTAACATCTTTCCGTATTACCAGACTGAGTTAGTACATTAGTAAATACAAAACAAAAAATAAATGTCTGACCCCTTCCCTTCTCTCTGGCATTAAATCTTTAATCCTCTCTACATTAACCTGCAAGAGTGAAGGTTGTTTTTTTGTTTTCTTTTCTGTTTTTTATTTTGTATTTTTTAATTGAAATGAAGCTAGAGTGTGGACTAGAGCACTGGCTGCAGAAGTCTGTTCTCTTTTATTTTTTTCCTCTGCACTTTCTAGTTTATTACTTCAGGTGATCAATCCCTGCATACTACTGTTCTGCTAAAATGCAGTATCCTACCTATGAACTGAAAAATCATACAACTGCTTGAGATGGAAGGGACCTTTGGAGGTCCTCTAGTCCAACTTCTCTGCAGTGAACAGGAACATCTACAGCTGGATCAGGGTGCTCAGAGCCCTATCCAGCCTGACCTTGAAGGTCGCCAGGGATGGGGTATCCACCACCTCTCTGGGCAACCAGAGTTCTTCACCACTCTTATCATAAAAAAACTTTTTCCTTATATCCAGTCTAAATCTCCCCTCTCCCAATTTGAAACCATTTCCCCTAGTCCTATCATAGCAGACCCTGCTAAAGAGTCTGTCCTCTTCTTTCTTATAGCTCTGCTTTAGGTACCGAAAAGCTGCTGTGAAGGCTGCCTGAGGCAGTCTCTTCTCCAGGCGGAACAGTCCCAACATTTTTCTCAATTGTCATCATTTTTCAACCTTTAAAAAATTAAGAATATGTATTTGTTTTGCCCAGAGATGCCCTGTTCACCCTTATGATTCATGACATGCTCACAGCCAGTGAATTTTCTGAGAAAAAAATTAATCTCTCTGCCAAAAAATAAAAGGAAGGGTGGCTAGGGAGAGAGACTAAAATAGCAAATAGCTAGTTTAGGAATGTTCATTTGTTTCTTTGCTGTAAAAATGTTCTAGTAACAATTGTTTTATCTGATTTCACATCCAGATTAAATATATATATATATATATATTTGATAATAATATGAAAAATGTGTATGAAAATCTTAACAGAAAAAAAAATGAATAAGAGGCACAGAGTAATTCAATACAGCCTAACGATTAGTGATCAGATTTGGGATGCAAAGGACTCAATCTTAAGCCCTTTGTATGCATTATTTAGTTGCAGGACTCTTGTCCCCTGTCTCGTCAGTGACTGTTACAATTTCTAAGCTGATCTGACAGGTTGTGATTGAAGTTATCCTGAGGAGTTCTTCTGAATTTATAAATAATTGAATGTTTTTTGGAGCAGCTATTTGAATGTCGTTCCTCCCAAAAGAGTATTCTAACTGCTCAGTGGTAGAATTCCTCCTCACACTACTTTGCTGTGGTTCAATGAGTATTCAACATTTTACATTAAGTGGAACTGTTCCAATAAGAGCAACAGAAGAGAAGAACAAACAGTACTTACTTTTAACTCAGCTTTTTTACAGTGACTGCAGCTGCACAGTCGTGTGTTCCTGTTAAAATCATGTCTGACTCCACACCATGCAGTTTATTAAATTACCCTCAGTCTCTTTAGGAGATTTATTTTGAAAGACTTTCTTTTCCCTTTGATCCTATTGTTGCATTCCATCTTTTTATTCAGTCAGTACATCTTTAACATTCTCCTCCCTACCTTTTCTCAATGCCTCTGATTTTTGCAAAAGTTTGTTCCATATTCATTAGCAGATTTTTCATGTTTCACCATGATCAAATTTTATTTCCATTACTTTATCTGTTGTTGGAAGACGTGGCACCAAGGTAAGGAGCAAGAGATTATCTTCAATTGATCAAAAGAAGAGAGGTGAAAAGGAAGACAACAAAGGGTAATGTGACATTACTTCAAAGTGTAAAAAATACAAAGCCTCTCCCCTCTTTTTGGGGGAGAAATCTCTTAGAAAGACATTTGAAAGTAATATTCAAAATAATATCAAAATAGTGGTACTAAAAAAAGATATCAAAGAAAAAATGTTCTTCCAGAAAAAGAATACCACAAAGAAATCTTGAAACATTTTTGGTTTTAAAATAGAAAGTCATTCTGAGGCCATTCTGAGTGTTTCAAACAGACGGCAGGTGTAGAAATCTTTATTTCCTTGGTGATCCTAAATGCCAAAGCGTATCTGAATCAATCTACTTCAATACACAGTTGAAACAGGTCCTGCATGGCTCCTCAGTTCAGGAACAACAGGGATCTTCTAGAGAGAGTCCAGAGTGGGGCCATAAATATGACGTGGGACGTGGAACATCTGTGTACGAGGAAAGGCTGACAGACATGGAAGAAGAGAAGACTGAGAAGTGATCTTCTCAATGTTTATATATATCTGAAATGTGGGAGCCAAGTGGATGGGGCCAGGCTCTTTTCAACAGTACCTAGTGACAGGACAAGGGGCAACGTGCAGACATGGAACACAGGAATTTCCATACAAATTTAAGACAAAACTTCTTTACTGTGATGGTGTGAGATCTGCCCAGAGATGCTGTGGAATCTCCGTCTCTGGAAGTATTCAAAAACTGATTGGACGCTTTCTCATGGAACCTACTACAGAGAACCTAGCTGGACTAGGTGATCTCCTGAGGTCCCTTCCAACCTCTACAACTCTGTGATTCTGTGATTCTGTAATTTTATGATAAAAATGATAATTGCCATACTGCTGAATGAGTCCTTCCTATTTAAGCAATCTAAAAAATGCTCTTTTATAACACCTAATAACTTCATTTTTTAATGATCTGCACTCCAAAAACAAAGCCCAACTGCAGATAATCTATGGTCAAAGAGAAAGAAGCATCTTGTGGAGTCTGTACCATGTTCCTGAAATATTCACAGAATAAGGTGGCTCTTACAACAATGAGAAAATAAGACTGATGTTGAACACTTCTGTGCTCCCAAAAAACACATTTACATTTTCTGATTTACTTACTATACTGTTTCCCAACGCACTCCACACAGAAACCCAGCAGATGTAGAGCCAATTGTGTCTTTGGTCAGCAAGCTGGCCCAAACCATCACAACTCTCATCCATCGCTGCTTTCTGAGATCACTGCTTCCAACAAATTGAAGTTATAATTTTGTCTGAAGACTGAATGGCAAACTTAATGGCCCTACAGAATATTATGATAGGCCATTGTTGAATACTTTCCTATGTTTCAAGCAAAGTCTAAATTATGGTATCACAAGGCAGTATGCCAGGACTCGCATTTTGTTCGAGCAATTCCATTATCCAACTTTCTGCCTTTTGTGATTCAGTTAGATTATATAGTTTTTCTAATTGAGTTTCCATTTCCACTTTCAGTGCTGATGTGATTCTACCAGTACTCTTTTCCACTACCGTTTTGTGGAAAATGGAATAGTCTGAATACTGTTTTCTGTTTACTTTCCAGAATTAACAAGAGAAATGTTCTAGCGTATGAAGAATTTTTAAGTAATATTTACATTCTTTTGGAAATTTATAAAGAGCTCACACTGTTTTTCAGTTGTTTAAGAGAACATAGTACACCTAGAATGGATACTCTAGGTATAGAAATGCAAGGAATAATTGGAAGCCTTTTATCTTATGCCTAAATTTAGTCTGACAGCTGGTAGCATGCAAAGTATAATTTGTTGCTGTCATGTGATTTAGTGGTTGCACTTGCACGCTTCAAAGTTGTAATTCAGTGCAGCTGAATTAAATCTTTCTTCCTAGAGATCCCCTGCTGGAGTACACAGACCTGAAATGCAGCACTAGAAAAGAGGCAGAACTATGCAGCACTGAGAAACACTCCATGCCTGTCGCTGTAGGAACTGAGACTGACAAGCACATAGAGGTTTATTACACAGTGAGTGACTCCATCAGATTATGTGTTTTCCCCTCTGTTTCTGTTTTCTTGCAACTCTTGAGGAGGAGATAGAATGAAACTGTTCTCCTTTTAGAGGTAACAGGGATATAGCAAATGCCATACCCAATGAAGCATCTTTGATTTGCCCTGCCAGGGCAGGTCTCAGTTACAACAGTGAGGCAAAAGAAGCTGACAGCATTCCTTGACACAGCTGGACAGTCTTGGGGAACAAGAACAACCTGGTGGTTACAGAAACGTTCACAGATCTCCACTGAGAACTGAGCTGTTGTTACTGCAATCTGCTGAGAAGATGCTGAAAGAGAACCCGTTCTGTTATCTGTTGTTGACTTCTATTGAAAACTTCCCATAACAATAGCAATATTCTCACTTAAAATTTTGATGTAAAGGTTATTTCATTTGCAGTGAGTTATTTATCTAATGGGATGAAGCTGTTCGTTTTGTTTCCTGGAAGAACTTCATTTATTTTTCATTTCATTCAGCCTATAAAGGCATAATGTAATGGCTTGTCCTGTATTTCAGTACAAAAAGGGATCAGAAAGGTTCTAATCTCCTTTTTATTAATGGATGTGTTTGATCATTTTCTTTACTTAAAGAAATAGGGGCTATTTAAAAAAAAAAAAAAAAAAAGATTATTCTTGTACACACACACTCTCTCTCTCTCTCTCTCTCTCTCTCTCTCACTCACTTCCAGCTATCAAAGTCTGAGATGCAGCCTGACATTTTTGAATGACATGTAACATGGTGGGATATAGACTGTGAACACTGATGTAACAGACAAATTATTTGGCTAGTGCAAATGCTATTCTCTCAGTTAAGTCTGCTGCTGCCTAATACTACAGGCTATGCTCTGGGGAGATGAACTGTTCAGCATTTAGGAGGAGGCAATAATTTATTCCTTTAAACTGTTAATTAAAGTACAAACACAATGGCATTTGAATCAGATTTAGCCTGCATTATTAGTTCTGGGTTTCAAAAGGGACATGGTTGTTGGCAGCTGCAGGCAGCACACACAAAGTTAAGACAGATTAATTTCTGTCTTATCACACGGAAGTGCAAATTACCTGCTTTATTTATGATGAACCAAACTAAATGCTTGAGCTCTAGAATATCACTGCAGCATTAGGCCACCCCACTGGGATAAATTCAATGTTGGAGAATCAGCAGTAAATTTAGGTCCTTTGTAAAGACAAAGAAATGAATAAAAGTTTAAGAAATGCTACTAATATGTAAGGCTTTGCTCCCAAAAATACTTATCAGTTAGGATTTAAGATAGCCTTTTGTTCTTTTCTATACCTGGCTTACTGTGGGAAATCCATATGGATGTTTTACATATTATTGCTAATCTGCTGATTTCCTACAGCTGTTGGGATTACTATGGTGACCTTTAAAACATGAATTTTCCTTACTTTCTCAGTATTCTGAGAACAACAGTTTGTGAGCAGACATAGTTGTGCCATTTCCTCAGACAACTTGCTTAGAAGATAAGTAAATAACACACACAAGGAAAAACAAACAGTCAACAAAACAACAACAACAAAAACTTCTGCAAATATTCATCAGAGCGATTAAATGATATCACTGGCATTACATTTACCTCCCTGTTGTGCTTATTTTCCAGTTGTCATGAACTAAATGAATATTCATAGTCATGAATATTCAGTGTAATACTAAACATTCCAAACAAGATCACAGGCTGGTCACAAACAAATAGGTTAAACACATTTGTTTTCAATCCAAATAATAATTAAAAAAAAATAGATTTTTTTTTTTTAGATACTGTCTGCTACAGAAAATAAAGCGGTCTCTAAAGCAGGCAGTAAAGACATTATTTCTCCTTACGCAACCTCTTTGCACCACATGTGCACGGGTGGACTCTGTACAACTTAGGTGTCCTGTGGAACCCTGTCTAGTCTTCTGCTGCTGCTCAGGGAGGACACCAGTCTCCTAGTAGCTCTATCTGCCAGGTTTGCGCCAGTGCCTAAAATATCCTTCTGCATCAAAGGTATCTCTAGACCCCTATATGCAGACTGACATAGCGAAATCTGAATATTCTAATGTTAAAATTCCAGAACTAGGCTTCTACTATTACTTTTAGAAAGCCTCCCATGATGAATATGAATTTTTAAGGCATTTTCTTCCATATATTCTGAACAACATTTCTACTGAAAATAATATTTTTACCACACAAGGCCCAGCACTGGAGGTGCTTCTTATACATTAACACCAACAATATTTACTGTAGAAGATAATCCTTTCAACACAGTATAAGAATTATCTGGAGCCCAAACCTTAAAAGGACTATACAATATAGCACAGTGAAGTCACTTTGTGAAGTGAGCACTTTATAAAGCTGACACAGACTAAACATTTCCATTTTTTGTCTGAACTTGTCTTAGAAGGAATAATTTCTAAGTCATGCAGCAATTAGTTAAGGCATGTGAGTGCAGATGTGTTTCTGCAGCTCTGAATACTGCATGTTGTTGTGAGTCCTTAATTTCAGTTCACTCTCACTGCAGACTGAACTTCTTAAATTTGGTGGCAAGAAGCCTGGAAATTTTTATTGAATTTTACTTTTTAAGTATTTAAGGATCAGTGTAAAAGAACACTCAATCATGCATTTTATTACAGAAATCTAAAGACTATAGACAACAAAGGGTTTGGCCTTCAGCTCTTTAAGACTTCTTGGAGGAGTTTGTTTAATAATTCACAAATTAAAAATGAATCTGTGCATGCGAAGTATCTTTTGTTACTGAAGGAAATCTAATACATATGAATATATTAAATATCATATCAAAATGAGGAAAAAGAAAAGAAAAAGGAAAAGAAAAAAAAAAAAAAGCAAAAGAAGAAAGCATGAATTAAGGTTCAGCCATAAATCAAAGGGAGAATATAGATAATTTGGCTATGTAACAAATTGCCACACACAGGAGCCTTTCTTCAGAGTCCTCCATTTCTGAGCCCTGCTAGCACAAGATCTGAGTGTATTTCTTGAGGTCACACAGGCCTGTACATATTATATCTATACGCATCACAACAAGATAATTACAGGAGTTAAGCAGAAAGGCCTGGGTCTTGTAGGCAACGTGAACTATCTCAGGATAGTCCAAGAAGGACTAATTTCAGGGTCAGACACTCTTCTAGTATTTCAGGTAAGGAGCACACATTAGAGCAAAATAGTATTTTCCATTAACTTACTAGCTGCACACTTGCTTACACAGCCCAATACCTCGTAAGCCTTCATGGTTGCCACATACATTTGCCTTATGTACCAGTGTCATGTTGAGGAAAGGAAGATTTCACCTGCAAGAAAAGCCGAGCCTCTTGTGGCTTGTAAGGGTAGGATATCAACAAATTTGTTTAGATCTGGCTAGCCTGTGCAGTTGCTCAGTGTGGTGGTTTAACCCACGACAGCTCCCAACTGTTGCTCTCTCACCCTCCCCCAGGATGCAGCTGCAGCTACACAAGAGGCCTAGACCTGCCAGCGTACTGCCGGCAGCCACCTCAGCACGCCAGAGGAGGGAAGTGAAGAAAAAAAAAGTAAAGTTTGGGAGCTCAGATAAAACTCTTTTACTAAAATAGCTAAGGAACAAGAGGTAATGAAATGTAAAAGGGATAAAAGGGTAATAACACTGATAACTGCAACCAGTGACTTATGAGAAGGGTGATTTCTCACCCATATGCAAGCCTAACATGGAAGAAAGAAGACCACAACCTCGCGGCTTTCCATCCTCACCTGAAAGCAGGGGGAGGGCCATGACATGATGTATATGCTGTGGAATATCTTGCTAGTCAATTTAAGTCAGATGTCTTAACTCTGTCCCCACCCCCAACTTCCTAATCCCTTCTCTTCCTGCATTTGCAGATTGGACTATGATAGAAACCATGACTCTCAAGAAAGACAGCCCCCCTGTGCTTGATCAGCCTGCTTCCCTGACAGCCCACTGTATCAGAGTGTGATTCGACTAATCTATTCAAAGCCTCTCATGGGATGGTGTCACCAAGTCAAATCTGTTAGCAAAGTAAGGGTAGGTAACCACAGAAATCACTGTTTAAATTTGTCTAGCCCATCCGATTGCTCAAGAAAGCAACTTGACCCACTTGTACCGAACAGCCTGTATCTCTGAAAGCCCACCTAATCAGAGGGTGATTCGACTAACTTATTCAGAGCCTCTCACAGACAGCACCAATAAGTCAAATCCCTTACTTTTAATTATTCAGGGTTCCAGAAACTTGTATTTAAGAAAATTTTATTGTACAGAATATAGATTGTGACAGAATGAGGTTCAAAAATTGCCAGTGACAGCTGACTGACTGCAAGAACAATCGAGCTTGATTATTGGTACTGATTATTAAGCATGCATAGAATAGAGCTCTTACCTAATAGGAGTCCCTATGCAGGGGGAAGATAGACCATAGGCTGATCCCAGCAGCTACAACGAAGTCTTTGATGACGTCTTCTCCCACTTTCACCCTGGTGTCTACCCAATTTTATTTCCTCACATTTTGGTGGATCCTGAGTGACTCTAGTCAAGCGTAGTTCAATTAAGTGATTGGTGTTATTAGACCGTTAACCACTTTGGTTGTCAGTTGTTATAACGTGATCCCTTGGCTCAGCTGCATGATTTTATTGTCTCTTTGTCTCCTGAAAGGGGGATGAATAGAGCATGGCACTTCATCCTCCATTTACTCTATTGTCTTAGCATGACAAGGTGGTCCAGTACGTTTACATCTCCTGCACAGGACATACATAGAGGGTAGCTGGGGAGCCTTAATTCCACCCCATTCTCCGTGCCATTCTGCCCCTTAGTCTGTGCCACAACAGCAGGATGCGTTGCCTTGGGAGCCACTGCAGAACAGGACCAACAGCATGCCATCTTGAAAGTAGCAACTGCATTTTGCCCTAAGGATTTTCACATCTGTTAAAGTGAGACACTATGCCCCCTTTCAGCCATTTTCTCACAACCAGAAATCTCAGCTCACTTCCAGACAGCTGCTACCCAGACAGTCAGCCTCTGGGAGGTACAGTCACATAGAGTTACTCTGCCCAGAAGAAGGACTTTGCGTTTGTTTCTATTGAACATTCTGAGGTTCTTGTCATCCCAGCCCTCCAGGCTGTCCACGCTTCTCTAAACAGCAGCCCTGCTCTCCATGTATAAGTTGGTCTCCCAACTTCTGTATCATCTGCAAACTCATGGCAGGTTCATTCTGTCCCTTTATTCAGGTGTTAAACAGATGAAGGTGTTAAAGAACATCAGCCCCAGAATTTTCTTCTGAGGAGCAATACTCGTAACCACCTGCCAATCAGAAGGAAGAAAGTAAGAAAAATAGTTTTAACTCACACTAAAGGAATCTTGAGGAATTTTATCAGTTTCCATTCTTTTCCAAAACCCTCACGTCAGTGTGCATCTTTCTTTATTATTCATGTTCCTTCAAGTCTTTGTTTTAGCTTTCACATTATATTGGGTACCTAAAATATCTCCATCACTTAAGAGGAGGTGCCATCCATTAACTTGAGCAGATGTTGTCAGAGGGAATCATACTCCATTAGGCAACAAAAGAAGAATGAATGGCAGGAATATTATCTGGTTATGATAAACTGAAAGGACAAAGGTGGAAACCAGCCTTGAGCTCAGGTAGTGTTTCCTGAATCACTGATGAGTCTGGAAAGTCTTTATATGAAAATTTCACGTGAACTGCTGATGTCAGAATCTATATTTTCTTCCAAAACAAAGGAGAGAGGTATTCCTCAGCCTTATGTCCACTGAAAAAATTTGTTTGAAATGAGTTTTGTGTAAAGAGACCTTGAACTACAAAGAAATATGTGGCTAAAATTTTTGATTCAGTTCACATCTTATCTTCCTGCACCTATTTCAAGAATTATTTTTAAAAATAGCATGAGTCATGTAAAGTAGTAATGGGACAGGAATTCTCAGCATTTCCAAGATGCTTATAATTTCTGCTTATACCTAATTTTTATCTGCACAACTTTCTTTGTTTTTGAGGAAGAGTTCTGTTTGCCATAAAAAGGAGATAGGAAGTGAGGGGTGCACAAGGAGAGAGAAGTTGCTTTTCTATTCCCCCAGCTGAATTTGTCAGCATAAAATGAAACCAAGCATTACACCCTTTTCCTGAGGCCTGAGATCCTTTTACTCTTTCACATCTAAGCCTCTCATTGTGAGCAGATGCAAAGAAGACAGTTAAAGACCAGCTACAAAAGTTCAGTACTAATTCTCTCTTTAAGTTTTATGCAAGAGGCAGATAATATTATATGCAAATATGGAGTCAGTGGAAAGTTGAGGAGACCTGGATCTCTGAGAAATCTCATGGACGTATACTGACAAAGAACATTTGGAAAACACGTGTTTGTCAGTGCAAGAGACCAATATCCTGGAAGTGCTCATAGTAACAATGATTGTGTGACGTTTCAGCCCAGATGTAAGAAATCTTCATAATACAAGCATCCAATTCTACCTACATTCATTATAACAATAAGATGGAGAATAAGGAAAAGTCTAGAGCTTAAAAAATGCATTTCCAAAGGAAAAAATTATGAATTATTTTAATTAATGTTGTTATAAAATTGTATTTTTACTTGCTTCCACTGACAGAAACAGCACTGATCTCACACCCCCTAATTTATCACAAGCAACACACAGTAAATGTAAGACCAGTGTTCCTCAACAGTATAGTGGTCTGTAATTCAGTAACACATACCCTGATCAAAATGCAGACCCTTTCCTGAGGTGTGTGGATGATATACTGGAGCTAAGTGAGCTTTTGAAGTTTTTACTTCAAAACCAGAATTAAAAATGTAAGTCTCCTCTACTAAAATAAATTGTGTTGATTAGAGTTTCAAAATAGATTTTGCAGTTTTCCAGAACTTAAAATTAATCCATTACAAAAAGCAAAACAGAAGGATAAAAATAAAGATAAGGATAAAAACAATTACACCACCTAACTAGACCAGAAAACCACATAACTTTTTCTCACAGAGATAATTACCTGTGAAAGTAATGTTCAAAACCTTCTAACATTCCGTCACTTTACGAAACATTTTAAGAAAGATGTTTTGGCAGGTAAGAACTAGAATGTTGCAGGGATCTTAATTATCCATGAAGTTTAGAGAAAGAAGTGGTGGGAAGTATAAACTGCAAAGATTTATGGCCAAAACACATAACTGATTCTCTCCTGTGGCTCAGTTAAGTTTGGTTACCTTTCCGTCAGTCATATATGATGTTTTCATTACTGATTGAACAAATAGGACCGTTTCCATGACACCCAACTCTCTGCTTCCTACATGGCTGTATCTGGAGCATCCCTGAGCACTACACAACCGTTTGGAATGTGAAGTACAAAAAGAGACACCAAGTTTTAGAGGAAGGACGGAGAGTGGGAACAAGAGGAAAAGAATGAGACAGAACTACAAGTCAGATCCCATCAACCTGTCCAGCTGTACTTAAACTAGGGCAAAGCAAACTCTGTGAAATCCTACTGGAAGCTCCGCTAAGGCATGGAAGGCAGGGAGGTGATGCAAGATAATGAGCATGGCTTCACCAGGGGCAAGTCCTGCCTGACCAACATAGTGGCCTTCTACAATGACGTAAAAAGAGTGGTGGATTGGTGGATGAGGGAAGAGTCACTCATGTCATCTATCTGGACTTTGGGAAGGCCTTTCACACAATCCCCCATAACATCCTTCTCTCTAAAGTAGAAAGATATGGATTTGATGGGTTGACTGTTCCATGGATGAGAAACTGGTTGCTAGATTGCATCCAGAGGGTGGTTGTCGATGGCACAATGTCCGGATGGAGATCAGTGGCAAGTGGTGTCCCTCAGGGGTCTGTTCTGGGACCGATCTTCAGTACCTTCATCGATGATATCAGCAGGATCAAGTGCACCCTCAGCAAGACTGCAGATGACACCAAGCTGTGTTTTGCAGTCGGCACACCTGAGGGATGGGGTGCCATCCAGAGAGACCTAGGCAGGCTGGAGTAGTGGGCACAGGCTAATCTCATGAGATTCAACACAGCCTAGTGAAAGGTCTTGCACATAGATCACGGCAACACCTGCTACCAAAACAAGCTGGGGGACAGAAGGATTGAGCAGAGCCCTGCCAGAAGGGATTTGAGGGTGCTGGTGGAAGACAAGCTGGACATGAGCCAGCAGTGTGGCCTTACAGCCCAGAAAGTCAACTACATCTTGGGCTGCATCCAAAGTAGCATGGCCAGCAGGGCAAGGGAGGTGATTCTGCCCCTCTGCTCTGTGCTGGTGAGACCCTATCCGGCATGCTGTGTCCAGATGGGGAATCCTCAGCATATGAGAGACATGCAGCTGTTGGAGTACATCCAGAGGAGGGCCACAAAGATGATCCGAGGGATGGAACACCTCCCCTGTGAGGACAGGCTGAAAGAGCTGGGGCTGTTCAGCCTGGAGAAGAGAAGGCTCTGGAGAGACCAGATTGTGGCTTTTCAATATCTAAAGGAGGGCTACAAGAAAGAAAAGGAGAAACTCTTCAGCTGGACCCTTTTGTGATGGGACTAGGGGAAGTGGTTTCAAACTGAGAGAGGGGAGATTTAGCCTGGATATAAGGAAAAAGTTTTTTACGATCAGTGTGATGAAGCACTGACACTGGTTGCCTGGAGAGGTGGTGGAAGGCCCGTCCATGAAGACCTTCAAGGTCAGGCTGGACAGGGCTCTGAGCAACCTGATCCGGCTGTAGGTGTCCCTCTTCATAGCAGGGGAGTTGGACTAGATGGTCTTTAAACGTCCCTTCCAACTCAGATGATTTTATGATTCTACAAAATGTAGCAGGTAACATGTCTTTTAAGCCATAAATTACTCCAATTTAATAGCATGTATTTTTCTGCATTTTAAAGAGATTTGCTGTCTCAAAGTTTATCCCTTTTATAGTTCATTCAGTTTCTTCATTCTTCATAGTGCCCTATCAAATCACTTCCTATATTACCTGAGTTGTCCTTAGTCTGAGGATGTAAGCAGAGGGAGAACAATCACAGCCTGAGACTTCATGCTTCCTTGCTTATAAGACCATTTCAGGTCTTCCCATGCAAAACACTATGCTCCAAAGGAAGGAAGAGAGAGAGAGAAAGTTAATTTAGCGTATATTTATGTTATTGACAGAAAATTTAGAGTGATGAAATACCACATAATAACTTGTTCCTGACAGTCATTATGTGCATGCTACATTCTCTTGAACTGAAGGGCTTACAGTGCTCCATCTTGGCACCCTGCTGCTTCCAACTCCTTGAATAATACTAAATAGTAAATCTCTCCACAGAGATATGTCATGAGTTCAGGGTGTCATATTGTGTAAATATTAACCAGCTTTTATCAGCCATGAATATTTGGAAATTTTTGTGTCCAGATGAAGTTGGGTAGGAGTTAGGTGGGAATGGTGCTTATTTAACAGGGGTGCCAATGGCTACATAAAGAAAAGATAATTTAAGCTGAAGTGCAGTGCAGTATTTTTCCTTTATGTTGGTGGTGGAAAAAAGCATGATTATTAATAGATCTTTGAAAATTTATTCATGCCTACCCTCTTGTTAAACAACTTTCTACTTAGCCAATTTGGGGTTAAAATTTATTCAGGGGTCCCCTAGTATCACCTGTAATTGTTTGAGTCCTGCTCTGAGCCACACAATTTCTCATGGGTAGTGAAGAAGAAAGAGAAGCCATGAGACCTAATTCTCAGTACATGCTCTCTGCCCGCAGCTGAAGATTCAGCAGTAAGGAGCAGTACTGGCAGCTCCAGACATAACATTTTACCTAAGGAATGTTCCTGGAGACAGTCTTTATATTTTAATGCCCACAGAGCAGAGCAGAAAAGCCATTTCACAGCTCTCTTCTCACACATCAGTGTGGGAAAGACAGGTCTTTACTTAACCATTCCTTCTGACACATAAGTGCACCCACCTTACGTTATATACATACATAATGTTAATAAACTGTGTAATTTAAAATACATTGAGTCTTGTCCTCTGTTTAGCCCTGGGAACTAACATACGACCTTTTGAAAAAAATATATATCCTGGTTTCTTTTTTGCTAAGCCAAGAGGAAAAGGAGGTTTATGTTACTTTGGAAGAACTCCATGATTATGTGAGGAACAGCTCTGACAGCATCCTATCCCTTATTTGGTCACTGATTTTTGGCTACCTCTTTAAAAAATGTGGAGCAGGATTAATTTCCCCAACTATAAATGTCTTAAGTATAGCCACCTACACCGTAGCTAGTCATCTGGACTCCCTGTGCAGTGGGTGGAAAGAAACATGCACTTATAAAGTGCAATAAATCTTGCTTATTTTAGAAATTTCTCTTAAAATGAGATGAATCACTCTCTGCATACATTTATTTTTCTTCATTTGCTACAGGAGCTCAAACCTTTAAGACAACTTCAGTGTAGATTTCTAAAGATGTGCCGAATCCCACCCGTCCATTATTATGACATGATATTTTATTTACAGAATGTTTTGCTGTCAGCCTTTTTATTTCATACTAGTATTTTACTTTTAAGTGTTGAAGTTTATTGATTTGTAAGTGTTTTTACAATGTGTTTAAATGTAGTTAATGTGCCGAAATGTTGTGCAGACTGTGAGGAAACTTGTTCCCCTTGCTACTGTAAAGAATTAAAATCCTTCAGCCAGCACAGTATAGCTGAAGCACTACAAGCAGTTGAGGATATATACAATGATTTTAATAAAGAACTCCTGGCTCTTTATAGACCAAGAAGAGAAACAGTAATCCTATATTGAAATAAGTCGTTTACAGGTTTAGTAGTAAACCTGCCAAATTTACTGGCATAACTATGTGTACTAAAAACACAAAACTTTGGTGTCATTACTTATTTGTGTACTCCAGGCCTTTGGTGAAACACATTTTCACAGCGTCCTTCAACATTTCATTCCTGAGTGTGTTCTAAGCATGCTGTATTCATGCTGGATCTGCACACAAGTGCAATATATTCAGCTTCCTTTACTTTTGGTGTCTACAGTGTAGATACCTACCTCCAAGTTAGCAAACTTCTTGTATAGTCAAGGGAGTGGGATGCCTCTTGGCATTTTAAGGGTACAATTTATCTGATGTATTTCAGACACTGTATTTTCAGACACTGATACTGTAGGAAGAGCTGAATCATGCATTAGAAAAGCCTGTTTTTCTTTACTGTCTCCCAAAGGTCTTTGGCTTTTTGACTGTGTCGATGTCAGTGAAACAGGACCACGACTGAAGTACTCACACAAGCACATTTCTGTAATTTTAGGAGCATGGCTCCTGGCAAAATTTTTGTTCATGCCAAACAACAGTCTTCCAAAGACAGGAGAACCAAAGACCATTCTTGAAAGGCATTTTGAATGTAACAGCAGTTTCACACTTACAAGCATGAGCCATACTACACCCTGCAGCTGTGAGTCTATGGAACCCTCTCTTTGGTTACTTAGACAACAATACCACTGTGGTATCTGGCCACAGATTGGAGAGCTGATTCCAGCCGAGTTCAGCATCTAATCTCTACCCCAGCAAAAATGAGAGTTACTGTATGCCAGTGTGCTTACTGCTCTCAGGAATGTTTACATCATGGAGAATATAGCCTGTGACAATCTTTCAGTTTACAACATTCATAAATGCCCTTTAGGAAGCATGAAGAAATCCATTATCAGATTTTAAGTGAGCATGTTTCAAAAATGTCATTATGCCTGTGACTAACCAAACACCTATGATTAGTCCTTTTACTGCTGACATTTCTAAGAGAAAATGAAAATGTTCTTTGTGGTAACCATCCAGCTGGCTTTCAAACTGCAGTCTAAGACCTGCACAAACATGTATTGATTGTCTTCCATTCTTACAAAGCATAAACGCTCAGGCAACCTTCTGGTCCCATTTCTCACATGTGGAGCTGTACGGTGCTCACCCGTGAGAAAACCCTGCCCCACACCTACAGATATTGTGTCTTGACAACTAGACCCAGACCTACAGAACTGCTGGCAAACAGCCCCAGTATGTGTCCATCTTTGCTGGCACAAGTGCTGGGATCTCCAATTGACAGACAAGTACTCAAATGTGAGGATTCAGACTCTGAATGCATCTAGAAATTACATTTCTAGGAGGAGAAATATCAAATATTAGAAAACATACGACTGTCCATTTCTTGTAGGAGCCTGAAGTAAAGTAGGGTCATCTGCACTGTCTTGTTTTTCTAGTAATACTTCCTGGGTTGATAATCCTTCCATGCTAGCATATGTAGTTGAAAATTTTCATAATGGTACACATTACAAATGACAGTTCAGATGGCTGAATTCTGCTTACTTAATATTGGTGTAATTCTAGAGTATATCTACCTTAGTATCAACATGGTATGGGAAAAAAACAAAACAAAAAAAATCTCAGTTCAGTGGCATTTGCTACTTAATATCTTTTTTTCCCAAAGCTGTTAATGACATTACAGTAAATTCTGCATGCAGACATTAAGTTCCTGAGACAGAAAATTCCTTTACTCTGTAGGAATACCTAGCTGACCAGAAATCAGACCTCCATCCTTAAGGTCCTAGCATTACATGGAAAAAAAAATCAAAGTGCACAAATGTCAGCTCATATACTTAGCAATCCTGCCTATGTATCAAATTCTATAACAGCTCCAGAGACACCACTTTCACCACTTTTATCTCCCTGATAAATAACTTATTTATTACTTTTGGGAAGTGGAACTCATTTCCTCTGTTCATAATTCTGAGTGTTTTTCCCGTAGAATCTACAGGGCAATAACCTTAAATAATGTTGACAAAGACTTATCTCTTCAGTGATATTATAGGTAAAGACTCAATACACAATATGTGCCTTTTGTTTAAATTTACTCTCATTTCTAAAGGTCGTTCTTTTAAGAAGGTTAAGATACCACCCAGCCAGCCAGCTTTGAAGTGCTCCTGTTTTGATAACATTTATCATAAATTATGCCATGATATAAGGAAGGTACATCTAACATCTTAGTCTAGATCAATCACAGCAAGATCCTGCTTGGCTGTTTGTGGATTAACCAGCAGCTTGTAAAACATGAACAAAGTGTAAGTGGAGAAGGGAGATCAGAGGCAAATAGTCTTCTTCCATCATTCTGCCAACTCTGCTGTATCACTCTTCGGATTATGTCAGAGAGGAACATATGCTGTTCTCCACAGAAATCCCAATCAATGCTTTGAATTGTTACAATAAAAGCTGGAGAAAGATTTTCCTGATGTTTCTTAGCATTATCATATTTTAGGCTTTAGTTGCTTTGTTGCTTTTACAGTCTAGGCATTTTAAGGCAGAACTGAAGAATGAGATCACGATTAAAGTTAAATATATGGGCTTAGGTCTCTGCTTAAAAATAGGTATTTGTTAATTATCAACGTTTTCCAGTATATTAGCACACTGACCTAAAGGTTAAAGAAGCAAGTTTAATTACCCATTCTGCCAGTAAATTGTTTTGAAGTCTGAAGTAAGCCATGTCTATTTTACCATGAATCTAGCTGGGGTGGGGTCCACTGTCCCTACAGCAGCCCTCACAGTGCTGAGCTTTTCACTTGCAGCCACAGCAGTGCTGGTGTCCCACCGATGTCTGGCTGTGGCAGAGCAGTTCTGGCATGGCACCAAGGCTCTCTCCAGCCCCAGAGCCAGAGGCTGGGGGTGGGCAGGAGGTGGGAAGGGGACACAGCCAGGGCAGCTGACCCTGCCACCACATGTGGGATACACAGCCATGAAAGCAGGGAAAGGAGTAGCAGTAGGGGGCTCTAGTTATGAAAACATCTGTCCTTCTGAACAACTGTTACATGTACTGGGGCCCTGCTCCCCAAGACGTGGCCAAACATTACTTGCTGATGGGAGACAGAGGATCACTGTTTTCTGTCTCTGCTTCTGTTCAGCCCTTGCTTTATTTTTATTATTATTATTTTTCCCCTCTTTTTTTCCCCTTAAATTAAGTTGTCCTTATCTCAGCCCATGAACCTTTTTTGTCCATCATGTTTTCTCCCCTGCTTCCTTTGAGGAAGGGGAGTAAGACAGCAGTGTGGTGTACTTTTAGCTGCCTGTTAGTCTGAAGACTCTGCACTATGTTGTCTACCTAACATGCTGTGGCCTCCAGTATCAACACTTTTTAATGATATATATATAGATAAGCTTTTAAGAAAATATCATTCAAGTAAGTATGTTTAGGAACTATCCACTCTCTTAGAGACCTCGTTTTGTTCACTGACTGAAATTTATGTACAGGAAAATACAGCTAATTAACATCAATTTCTCTTTGAACAGGCTTTAAAACAGAACTTTCTTATTAATGACAGGACATGAAGAATGTGTCTTAAAATAACAGCACTACTTCAAAACATCCTATCCCTATCTCCTCACCTCCAAACATGAGCACGTTGCTAAATACAAAATCATATTGGGAAATGAGAGAGGTTTTCAGAGTTATATCTATCACTATAAAAAATCCAAGTTTTTTCACTTTAGAAATTTCAAAAGGTAGGCATCTTTAAATAAGTATTTTTCACAGAGTGCATCAGAAAATGATCACAGCAAAAAGTTGAACGTCTAGTATTTTTTCAATTAAAAAGCTGTTAACTATGTTCAAAAAATTGGAGGAAAAAAAAAAACAATTCTGACTGTAAAATCTGCCTTAACATGTGAAGCAGCTGTATTTATGAGCTATTATAAACAAGTGCTGCTTGCCTCAGCCTCTGTCCTAACATTTTTTAATGCAAAGTAGTCCTACTGTGCAATTATGCTGGTGGTCCCTTCTGGTTTACACAAGCCTACAGGCATGACAGACCACTGCTTGATACAAAGTACTCTTATTTCTTGAATGAAAAACTTTCATGCCAAAAGGACATTTTATTTAATGATGGTACCTCTGCCTGTATGAGGGTTTCTGCTGTGTCAGTTAGGATATCATATTTAAATGAAGACCAAACCAACGATTGTGCCAGCTTTTCCATTAGAAATATTACCTTCAATTACTCATTTCTTCCTGAAATTTTTTGGCTATAATTGCCCTGAGCTAGTTTTTAGTTTTAGCATCAGGATTTCAGCAAAGGAACTGTCGCTAAATGCATTTTAAATCTGAAAAATCTTTAGAAGAAATAAGGCATATAATAATACATTTTCTGTATTGGTCAAACAACTTCGAGAGAGAGGAATATTCTGGTAAAAATAGTAGATCTCAATGAGGAAAAATATCTTCAAAAATGTTTTCAGAAAAGCTGAGTCAAAATTTTATTTAGGGTATTATTCTGGTCTCATTATTTTCTTACCCAAGGAGGACTCTGTATGCATGTGCAGTTAAATTAGCTGATGGGAACATCTCCAAGGAATGCATTAAATTGAATCATAATTAGGTAGAAAGAAAAGTTGACGGTTCCTGTCCATATTCTTTGTTCTTGAAAAGTATTCAGGGTGGGAATTGTTTTAGCATGTATTCTGAGGGAGTAAATCAGCTGAGGGTGAAATTATGGTGTAATTCTCAAATTCTCAAGAACACATTTTAATGGCCTTTCTTTTTTGTCAGACACTCTCCTGCACATGTATTATCACAGGGTAGTTCTTAAAATATAAGACACATGACTCTTTATGCAGGCTCTCATTCAACACACATGCATCTTTGATGCATTCCCAAGCTTCCCACTAGAAAGTCTGTCATATGATGGTTACAAAAAAGACCTAATACAGTTTGAGGGTGAGCAAATGTTTAACTTAGGAGAATCTAAGTCAACCTAACTTGCATGACCTGTGTACAGTGTCCTGCCATAAAAGTTTCTGCAATTACCTTCCTACTGAAAAATCCTAACCACAGATCAGCATTTCACAAAAGCTTCAAAGAAAACAATGAATGAGGTGAAGGACTTAACACCTGTCCCACCACTACCTCTGTCCCTTCCCCTGTCCCTACCTCCACCTCTCACACACTTCAGTATTTTGGAACAGAAGAATATGTCTCCAAAGGCTGGAATGCTATCTTGAAGCTCTAATAACAGGGCAAATCATATTGCCTTCAAAGAAATAAAGTAAGAAAACAAGATCTTACAGGTTCAACCTGCATAAACCTGCCTCGAGCTCTGCATACATTTATGTTCTATGGGAAAATTCTTCCAAGCCAGTACAGGTGATTATGTGTCTTGGAACACCTGAAACAGGCCAAGAAGATAAATTTCTAACTCAACAGCCTTCTGTCCCCACTCCTGCAATTAGAGACAATTGCTCCAAATGCCTTTTCTTCAGGAGCCCATGTGTTCTTTGTCCCCATGTCTTGAGAAAAAAATCCTGGAAGTGTTCCCGTTATCAGAGCTTGGAGAGAAAACAGAAGACAGAGGCTCCTCATAGCAACAAATTAGTAGAAATTTGTAGGAACCTGTTTATTTAACACCTAAAACTGCGTGTAATCTTGACACATGAATGTGGCACCCTGCAATGTGGATACATCCTTATCTTATATGGAGGTTATGGCTTTGAATTTAATTTTGTTTTTGTTTTTGTTTTTTCATCTGATCACTCATCCATATTAATTCCCGTATAATGGGATTGCTGCTCCTTTCAAGTGGAGCCATAGGATCTCATGGAAATGCATCACAGAGCATATTGTTTTATATCTGGAATCAGACTCATGAAATCCAGGGTGTAGATAAAAAAATTGGCAGAAAATACGTGGAGAATGCTGACAGAACTATCGCAAATAAAACAATGATGGGAAATACCCATCTATTTAATATCTCTGTTTCAATCCTCAGGCTTGACATGTAGGAATACACCACAGAACAATACTTGACCAGACTGTGAATTATTTTTGAAGGTCAGTGTGAGATCTGCTTACAGATTCTCTGTACATGAAGATACATTTTTAAAGTTACCTCAGCCTAGCTTCAGCCACTGCAGTTTTAAATATGAAACACACTGAGCTGGCTTCTGTAGATATTTATAGATTTCTACATAAAACCAGTGCTGCAAGTTTACTAAAGAGACTTTTCATTTCTTTTCTTCTAATTCACCCAGTAAGTTAGAAGCAACTCAACTCGTCTGGCTCTCTTTTAGGATCACTTCAAGTACACATGCAGAAATTCCATGCTATGAAACTCTTTGTAAATGGAAGGATCTGTCCTCGTATGTCAGTACTAATTGAAAGGTTAGGCTTGTCCCATAGAATCTGAATTACAAAGAAAATTTGGCCAAATTAATCCTTTGTCTCATAACTCACCCAAAGTGTACACAGATGCCTCAGGCTTGCACAAGCTGGTCTGTGTTATTGCTCTAATTAAGCACTAGACCTGTCTACAGCTTTTTTCTGAAGTGGTTAACAACAAGCACTATCAAACACTGGTTTGCATTCTCAGCCATTCCCAGTCTCAAAAGCAACATTATAATGCCATGCAGGTGAATGTAAAACAAAAGCTCAGACAGTTTCTTGAGGCAATTTCAGAGTTGAAAAGATGGAAAATATGAAATAATGTGAAGTGTCCGTGCACATAGCTGACAATGGTTAATTTTCTGTCTGGAAAACAGCTGCAGTAGAATTCATAAATGGAAATAAAGATAATCAAATTCCCTAGGCATTCTAAGAGACATCTGACCAATTTCTCGGTGATTATTTCTAACTCCGTCAAAATGCATGGAACTGCTAAAACTGCAGCACAGTAGTTTTCTAAATAAACTGTGTGTCTGTATCGTTTCAAAATGTGTCCATCTCCTTACAGTTATTATTTAGCAATACTTAGCTTTGAATGGGTAGATCAAGAATTGTTTTTTTTTCAATGTTAATATCATGGCTGGTAACCTAACTCTGACGAGTGTTCAGTTAAACTGTAATATCTCAGGGGCTTTAAAAACTATGTTTTCATTTGATAAGTACGTCATTATCCTGGCTTTTTTTTACCTCGTTTGCTGGCTTGCTTGCTACATCTGCTTCCTCTGTCCATAGCCTAGGCTCTGTCACTGCCCTAGGCAGGCAGCAGTTGAAGCAGGCTGTGTGAGGACAGCTCTGCCTGCTCACCAAGCTGCACTGTCTGTTCAGCACATCTCAGCTTTTCCAGTGCTGTTTGAAAAACAGGGACAAGTGAACTCCTCAGAGCACAGGCATTATTATATGGACTTATTCCTCATAATATAAATGAGACAGTGCTTGGGGTGATCTACCTGCATAACTGCAACACCCAAAAAACATTGTGTTAAAGATATGCTTTTGGAATGAACGTTCAGTATACAGAATTGACACAGACAACTTTAATTAAGAAAGTAATATAAGAACAGCTGACCTGTGTGAGACAAAGCTCTGTCTAGCTTTGTGTTTTATTTTCCACAGTGACCCAGATTGGATGCCTACCAAAAACAGTAGGAACATGGTAAGCCTATTGTGATACAAATATATTCTTACCAGTTCCAATTTAAAGACCTGTTGATTCAGAGGTATTTGTGGTTAATAGCTCGTGATGGACCTTTATTCTGTGTTTTCTGTAATTAGCTTCTTAAAGCAGGTAATTCTTCATCATGCACAGTACCTTGCAGCACTGAGTTACACAGATTAAGAACATGTTGTCTGCACAAACATCGCCTTTTCTTGTTTTGAAAGTGTCATCTGACCATTTCCTCTTTTGTGATTTTCCTCAGTTATATAACTTCCCTTAAGTGCCTTCTTCCCAGGCTGAGCATTGCTTAGTAAATGTATATAATGCTTTACCTGTATACCTGTCCTGCTATTGTCTGTATGCTTTTTCTTTCTTTCTATCTATCTATCTTTTCAATTCTTATTATTATTATTTTATTTTGTTTTGTTTTATGAGGGAGATGGTAGAGGGTAACTGCAACTATGTGCAGTATTCAAGGTGTGGGGTATCCTGGATTTCTATAGGATATTTTCTGTAGTGTTCATTGTCCCTCTTCTAAAAGTTAAAATATCCCATTAAGTTTTCTTTACCACTGAACACTAAGCTGAAGTTTTCAATGAAATATCTCCACTCGTCTCAAAATATGTTTTCCATGTGATATTTGTTAACTAATGAACTATTGATATATACAGCTCATTTGGACAGTTTTCTTTAGTGTGTTACACTCTGTTTATTGATATTTACGTTCATTTGTTATTTTACAGCGCAGTCACTCATTGTGGAACATTCCTGCAACTCTTAGGATCACAACATGTCATCTTATTCGTCCTATTCTCAAATTATTCTTGACTATGTTTAACTGCATGGGATTCTTCTCAGCTCTTTATGAAGTCCACTGGGAATATCCTTCTACCGTGAAAACTCTCATTCTATTTCTATTTTCACCTCCTGCCTTAAGTACATCGTAAGCCTACAAGAAGACTTCATGCTATAATACTATTTCTTCAGAAACATTTTGGAGAGGAACTATGCCAAAATTATTTCGAAAATCAAACTAAATTATATTATTTTTTCTACCAGCCGATCCACAGCCATCAATGACTTGTGAATTCTGATAGAATTATAAGGTACTGTTTTCCGTACAAAACAAGCATTTGTTATTTCCCATCATGCTGTAGTGTAAGTAGGCAAATTAATTTTCATTCTTTAGTCTGATTTCTATCAGCGTTATCAGTATGTTCTGTAGTTCCTTGGAACACACCTGAAATGATTTTAAAATTGGTGACATGTTCCAATCCTCCAGTACTAGAGCTTTTGAAGTAGGACTTATATACAGCAGTTAACAGTTCAGCAATTTCATATATGACTTCTTTTAGAACTCCTGAGAGAATACCATCTGCTTTCAGCAATTAGTCAGTGTTCAGCATGTTGATTTATTTTAGAACCTCTTCTACTGCCACTTTAATTTGAGGCAGCCCTTCAGTATGATCTGCAATGCTAATTAAGCTGATTCATTAAAATATATCTTAATATAACTGGAAGTAAAATTAGTTACAGTTCTTAAGAACAATGGATAACTTTCCGGTTCAGGTCTTGGACAGACCGACCAGAGGGGATGTGTTGCTGGACCTAGTGCTCACCAATGTGGAGGAGATGGTCAAAGAGGTGAAGATTGGAGGCAGCCTGGGCTGCAGTGACCATGCCCTGGTTGAGTTTGTGATCCTGAGGAGCATGGGCCTGGCAAGGAGTGGAGTCAGGACACTGAACTTCAGGAAAGCAAACTTCAGGCTGTTTAAGGAGTTGTTGGAAGACGTCTCCTAGGAAACTGTCCTTAGAGACAAGGGATTGGAGCAGAGCTGGCGGCACTTAAAGAACATCTTTCTGAGAGCACAAGAACTCTCCATCCCCCAGAATAAGAAATCAGGCAGGGGAGGCAGGAAACCAGTGTGGCTGAGCAAGGACCTGCTGGTCAAGTTGAGGGAAAAGAAGGCAAAGTATAGGCAGTGGAAGCAGGGATGGGTGGCCTGGGAGGATTACAGAGGTGCTGTCAGGATATGTAGGGATGGGATCAGGGTGGCCAAGGCGCAGGTAGAATTAAGCTTGGCAATGGATGTAAAAAACAACAAGAGGGGTTTCTTTAGCTCCACAGGGCAGAAGAGGCAGGTGAAGGAGAGTGTTCCCCCTCTAACAAATGGAAAGGGAGCACTGGCCTCCTCTGATGTGGAGAAGGCTGAGGTACTTAATGAGTTCTTTGCCTCGGTCTTCACTGCTGGTCAGGCTGCCCAGGTCTCTTGTGTCCCTGAAAATCCAAGTGGGGATGGGGGAAGTAAAATCCTTCCCAGTGTCAGAGCAGAGCAAGTCCGAGACCACCCGATGGTACTGAATGTCTACAAGTGGGGCCGGACGGGATGCATCCCAGGGTCTTGAAGGAGTTGGCTGATGTGGTTGCCAAGACTCTCTCCATCATATTTGAAAAGTCATGGCTGTCAGGCGAGGTCCCCAGTGAGTGGAAAATGGAAACATCACTCCCATTTTTAAGAAAGGGAGGAAGGAAGACCCGGGAAACTACAGGCCGGTGAGCCTCACGTCTGTGCCTGGAAAGATCATGGAGTGGATCCTCCTGGAGGAGATGTTAAGGCACATGTGAGATGAGGAGGTGATCCGAGACAGCCAGCACAGCTTCACCAAGGGCAGGTCGTGCCTCACCAATCTGGTGGCATTCTATGATGGAGTGACGGTATCGGTGGGCCAAGGGAGGGCGGCGGATGTTGTCTGCCTGGATTTGTGCAAGGCTTTTGACACAGTCCCGCACCATATCCTGATCTCTAAACTGGAGAGATGTGGATTTGATGGGTTGTCTGTTCACTGGATAAAGAACTGGGTGGACGGTTGCAGCCAAAGTGTTGTAGTCAATGGCTCTACGTCCAGGTGGAGGCCGGTCATGAGCGGTGTCACTCAGGGGTCCATCTTGGGACCGGCACTCTTCAACATCTTAATCAACCACTTAGATTGTGGGATGGAGTGCACCCTCAGCAAGTTTGCTGGTGACACCCAGATGAGTGGTTCAGTTGATACCCCTGAAGGAAGGGATGCCATCCAGAGGGACCTGGACAGGCTGGAAAAGTGGGCCCACCAGAACCTGATGAGGTTCAACAAGGCCAAGTGCAAGGTGTTGCACTTGGGTCAGGGCAATCCCAGGCATGCATACAGACTGGGAGAAGAACTCCTTGAGAGCAGCCCTGCGCAGAAGGACTTGGCCGTTGTGATTGATGAAAAGCTGGCCATGAGCCGGCAGTGCGCTCTTGCAGCCAGGAAGGCCAATGGCATCCTGGGCTGCATCAAGAGAGGGGTGGCCAGCAGGGAGAGGGAGGTGATCGTCCCTCTCTACTCTGCCCTTGTGAGACCTCACCTGGAGTATGGTGTCCAGGCCTGGGGCCCCCAGTACAGAGGGAATGTGGAGCTGTTGGAGTGGGTCCAGAGGAGGACCACCAAAATGATCAGAGAGCTGGAGCACCTCTCCTATGAGGAAAGGTTGAGGGAGTTGGGACTGTTCAGCTTGGAAAAGAGAAGGCTCCGGAGAGACCTCATTGCGGCCTTCCAATACTTGAAAGGAGCTTACAGGCAGGAGGGGGACCGACTTTTTACACAGGTGGATAATGTTAGGACAAGGGGGACTGGGCTAAAACTGAAAGAGGGGAGGTTTAGGTTGGATGTTAGGAAGAAATTCTTCCCTGAGAGAGTGGTGAGGTGCTGGCAGAGGCTGCCCACGGAAGCTGTGGCTGCCCCATCCCTGGCTGTGTTCAAGGCCAGGCTGGATGGGTTCCTGGGCAGTTTGATCCAGTGAGCTAGTGGCTGGGAGCCCTGTCCACGGCAGGTGGGTTGGAACTAGATGATCTCTGAGGTCCCTTCCAACCCAAGCCATTCTATGATTCTATGATTCTATGGTTCTATGGTTCTATGATTCTATGATTCTATGGATGAAGACTACATACACAGAAATAAGGACTGCATTTTGGAAAGTCACTTGTGAAAAGGATGTCGGAATCCTGCTGGACAGCAGTCCATCCTCAGCTTAAAGGGCAATATCATGGCAAGTTGGCAAGTTACCTACTACTGTCCTTTGACACAAAAGTGGGAAAGGAGAGTTAAGTTGAAAGTAGGAGTTAAGAGAGAAAATAGGATCTCCTAAAGAGAAGCTAAATTGAGAATAGCAGCTACAAAATTTAACCTGTGTCTAGACCTTTGGTTAGCGTTACTAGAGCACCACATCAGTGCTGTTGGCTGTATTTCATTAGAATTTGAAATACTGGAAAAAAAAAAAAAAAAAAAAGAGAAAATATTCAGAAAAATCATTTGAAGACTGGTAAAGACACCATCTTCTCACAAAGCAATAAATTAGTCATTGCAATATGGACACAAGAGGATTAAGGTATTGGCTACAGTTTCAAGTCTATGGAATACGTTAGAAAGCCTTTTTTATTATGTATGCTTTGCCAAATTCTTTAAAAGCAACTAATCTCTCCAAGCTTCTGTCCGTAAGGTAAAAGTTTTTGGTATCAGATATATGAACTTATTGTTTCTTCAGCATGCTTCAAAATTGTATCCTTTCTTCACAGAACTTCCAGGTCCACAGCCTGAAAAAAAAAAAAAAAAAAAGGGAAAAATGTGGATACATGTGGACATGAGAAATTCAGAAAATCTGTAAATAAGTACCTAAATAACTCAGTTGACAGCATGGAGTAGTGCAGAATTGAGGCTGAATTGCAGTTGACATCCATTTCCTTTCAGATAATTCGTGTTTCATATATTATAGAACATAAGATTTGTGTCAGTGATTAACTGACTGACTGAAGCAAGGACAGAAAGAAACCTCATTAAATATCATTAAACATTTAAGACATTTTCTGGGTCAGCTTTCAGGAAGTAATCTTGAGTAGACCAGGCTGCCATTCAAGGTAACAAATCTACCATCATCTATCTGCTGTGACAAAGTCTTATTCTGACTCAATTATGTAACTGCAAAACATTTTTTTTTTTTTTCCTCAAAGACAGAACAAAATCAAAACTAGTTAAATAGGTATGGCTCTTCAGGTTTGATTGGACAGTTAAACTACACACACTTTGCAGAATAAGAAAAGAAAGCTCATTCAGAACTTACAGTGGAAGAAGTCTTCCAAGTAACTGTTGTTTAGGTTCCAAAAATATGTAATTTTTGCTTGCACAAGAGGTTTTATGCAACAGGTGAATAACTTAGAATTTTAAAGAAAAATGAAGAACTACAAATCTCATAAATAATCATGATCTACATTTCACCACGGTATTAGCAGAAAACATGGCACTGAATACTGTCAGGCCAATCTGCATTAGTTTTCCAAATTACAGCTAACAGGAAACAAGAGAGACACAATTCCAGTTATGTGGATTTGAAGGCCAAAATTTCCCAATGTTTACAGCATCCAGATACAAAAGGCAGGTCTGGGGAGAAGGTTCAATTTTCAAATTGTTAAATAACGACCTAGATCTGTTCAATGCCAATCATTCTGCTAAATTAGAACCTGTGCTCACTTGTTGTGTAACTTCAGACGCTGTATTCCCAGCCCACTCTCTGTCAAAGTTCTCACTTAGTTTCTACTGAATAGCTACACTGCCTGACAGAGATTGATCTGCTGGCAAGGTATCAGTGCAACACATCAGTAATCCATCATTCTGCTTCGTTCATTGATGGAACATATTAGGGTGCTGAACTCCAGCCAGCAAAACCATCTTGGCTGCAGTCCCTGCCTCCTGTGTGGTGGAGACAGATGAACTTCAGTGATGAACAGACAGATAGAAGAGGGACGGAATAACAGCTGGAGGATATGCTCTCCTGCAGCATTGCTGGGACAAGCAGCAAGCTCAAAAAGCCAACTGGTAGACAAGTCTTCATTAACGAATAAGACTCCCTCATTCTTCTGACCAAGTTCAGTGGGAAAATGCAAAAATCCACTCTCACATGAACAACTAAACAATTCCAAAAAGTCCCTGAGTACCTGCACTCTATAAGTTATTTTGTTATCAGCAAGATGACCTTGGCATAAATGAATTTAAGTTGTGGCCTCGAGCTAACATGGAGCATCACCCGTTGCACTGTTGCACGTGGCTCTCTGAACAGCTATAGTTGCTTAAGCCCTTTCCCTCCATTATATTCTCCATCCTTCTTTTGTCGGCATCCTTGACTGAGATTTGTATTGCAGGACAGGTTGCTCAGTAGTTGGAGACAAGCCTCTGGCAGAGCCAGCATTATGCCAGCCCCATGAGCCCTGTTTGGCACGGGTAACTTCCGAGCACATCACTTTGATCCAACTGGCTTATAGTAGAGTCTTATAGAGTACTGTCCTCTGCAAAGCACAGCTCCCAAAAGTTGCTATTCTCCATGAAGTATCCAGACTAATATTCTTCTTTGCTTCTATCTTAACTTTTTTCTAACAATCATGTTATTAATAAAAATGTTCCCAAGCAACAGTGCATCTGCCACTCCAAGCTCAACCTATGTCATTACCTGTGCACGCTGTGGCCGTAGGATTGGTGTGACTTTTCACCAGATTTTTTACCTTATAAATTGTGTGCCATCAACAGCAGGGCTTCCAGTTGTCTCACCAAAGCAAGGTGCTGTGGCAAGTCAGGCCTTGTGAGACACACTTGCATCAGAGCAGGAGGTCCTGCCAGTTTTGTGTGGCTAGACTTTGTGCAGCTAGAAGAGAAATCTAGTCATATTCAGATAGGAATCATCTATTCTTTGTGAAATTCACTTTTTGGAAGTTAAATACCTAACAATTCCCTTGGGTTTGTGCTCAAAGGACACAGTGTCTCATAGTGCTGCTGCAGCTCATCAATCACTTGCAGCCCTCCCAGACACCCTGGAGTTTCGAGGGTCCTTGGGACTGAACATTCTGTCCAAATCTGGGGCATGTCAGCGTTCTTCAGACAGCTCTTCCACAACTATTTATTCCTCAGTAGTTACTCATTTTAAACACTAGCATACACACACTATTATTGATATTACTTAGAGCTATCTTAAGGATATGAATGTTTAGCTGATTCAAAAATTCTGTCCTTTTCTCCAAAACACCTAAACTTTTATTTTGTTGGAAGATGAAGATTTGGTCACAATACCTTTCTTACAATAATCTATTTAATCTAATGATCTCATTTTTACATGTTTGTTTGATATTTCACCATTGATTAGAATACAAGAAAATACAGTGAGATTGTTAATTAACCTAATTATTTAGAAGCAAAGGGCATCTGAATACTTTAGAAACCAGCAAAGCCAGATAGCAATTCAAAGGTAGAACTGGAGTTTCTGATTATGAAAATCACTAGTTCAGCCCCTCCAAAAAGTAATTAAAACAAAGAGAATAAACAATTGCAATGATCTGATAACATGGCTTCTTCATACAAATACATTTTTAAAGTGTCAGTTTGTGTTTTTCTTTTCAATAAAGCTTGAAATATGACACTCCTTCTGCCTCTCCTGTGCCCAAGGTCCCTCAGTTCCCTCAGAAATCCTGCTGTGTGTTCCATATTAAATGAGTTATTTCCTTGTCTCTCTTTGTTTCCAGACTGGCAGTCAAATGGCAGCTCTTGAAGAGCTATGAAATGTTCACTCATCCTAAATTTTTTAATAGCATGCCATCTGATGTGGGATAGCCCCAGAAGTAGTCAGGCAAATTATATTAAAAA
>VXAV01003366.1:143375-169230 GCA_013399715.1 Alectura lathami
AAAAAAAAAAAAAAAAGAAAAAAGTAGTAAGATATAACACCTTAGTCAAAGTTATATCCAAGCGAATTATAAAGATACTCTGTCGAGGGCCTTTCTCCTCCTGTGCAAAATGGGTCATTTTATGTGGTTGCTTTTCTAGATTCTAATCTCTCAAGCTGCAAGCCTGGAAACACTCATGCATGTGATTAACTCTGACTACCCACATGCATAAAGTGCTTGCACGATGGGGGCTTTAATTTGTTGTGACAATGTCATGAAGAAAGGAGCTAAGTGGGGATATGTGAGGAGATCTGTACAACTGAGGCCATAAAGAGCAGGTTGTGTTAACCCTGTCCTGGGTAAGACTTCGCTAATGACTGTTACATCTCCTCAGCCCAGGTGTTCATGTTATACTGTGTTTTGTTTCTGGAGATGCCAGAATCACCATCAAGAAGCTCAAAGGGATGTACAATGATGCCCATCATTTTGTAAACTTTTGTTCTGAAGAACTTTTTCCCAATGCTTGTCTATTATCAGTTGACCTGGGCTTTACTATTGGGAAAGTTATGGCTCTGCTCACTTGTTCAGAATGGCAGGACAGAGACACATAAAGCGTTTTGCTTTCATGAGAACTAATATACACACAGCAAAGAGTGTACATCCTGCATTTATGCAGCACAGTTCTATGGCCTCTTTCTCCATCCATGATCCCCGGTGCCAGGTGCTGCTGGTCTACAGATTATGGTGATTCCCTAATTATTTGCTCTTAGGACATATGGCAGGAGAGAAGACATAGTGCTGTGTTGTGTCCAACTGAGTTGTGTCCACAGGAACTCTGCTTTGGGACATTTTCTCTAGCTGTAATTTGGTACCAAAATAAAACGTAACCTGCCACAGGACTGACAAGAAATACCACATATAAAATGCATCAGGCATGCACAGATCCCAATCAGAGAAATGTGACCACGATGTCTCATGTGTTAGAAAAGACAAGACTTGATACTTAGCTATGTTATACTCTTACAGTCATATATAGTTCACAAACCAATCCTTTTTTCTGGAGTTCTACACCATTTTATTCCTCTGAGATGATGTTACGAATGTCTGGCAAAGGTTATGCATACTGCATACATCACAATGCCTTCTGTCTGTTGTCTCAAGCTAAAGTTAAGAATTGCTCTCATAATCTTAAATATAATTATTTTTCACTTTAATGTAGTAAACATTGACAGACAAAATGATAAGAAGAACTTGTAGGAAAATATCAAAATATCAACAGGAAATGGAGAGACAGTGGGCCAGAAGCGTATCTTCCCAACATCTGCTCACACAGGGGACTGTAAAGATCAGCCTGCTGTTGTAATTTAATGAGAACAATTTAATAACAGAAAAGAATACAACATCAGAAATATGAGTAAAACTAATTTGTCTAATGGAAATTGGACAACATAATGCAAACATTTATAACTGCAACAAGTGTAGCCTCTTGTATAACTGTCTGCTCCACTGGGCTGTGGGTGCCTGAGGAGGTTCTGTCAACATAATATATTAAGTGCCCTACCTTCAGTTTTCAGTTCTGTGAACAATTCATCATCTACAAATCAAAACTTCCTATGAAACGATTAATTCACTCCAGAAGTGTTTGTCACAAAGACAGAAGTAAAGACATAAGGGATTGTCAAGTGTTAAATTGTGAACACCTGAGAATCAGGTAGTAACATTATTTTGGTCGTAATTCCATACCAAAGAAAGAGTTTGATACAACAAGTTCTATCATAGTTTCCTGTAATGTGGTTACATACTTCCCAAGAAAATGTAAGTTCTGATTGACGCTTTTAGTGGTTTCAGAACGTTTGACATGTAGATTCTCAGTCATCAAAAATGAGATATAACACTGCAGTGCTTCTGCCAGTGAGAGCATAGGATTATCTTTCTCCACATACTTGAGCCAATATATCTTGAGACTTGGGGAACTTCAATATCTTGAAGCCCACAGTACTATTAAAAAACACAGAAGATATTGGCTAAGATATAATTGTTGACAGACGCATATAAGCTCTGAAAATATAAGCTTCACTTCTTTTGGAATACAGGCTAGAAACCCATACAACACTAATATCTTCATTGTTTTTCCACGTCGCTAGGTATTTTGAACTTACATCTGCTGACAAGAAACTGAAAATGAGGAAGGAGAAAAAATTTCCAAGAAATATTTAAACTGACCTTAAAGATTCAGAATAATTCAGGGTGCCATCTCACAAACTACTGTGTTGCAGTAAGCTCTAAAGACATAAGCCCCTTGTAAACTGGGGGTGTACTCCCAGTTGCACCACGGCACATTTTGATTATAACTCAAGGATACAGTTTATTTTAGAGTGTGTCTCAGCATATACCATTGTGAGAATGGAAAATTTGAAACTCAGCTTGGTGGTTTTAAGTCTTACAGGATTTGAAAGTGCTTAAAATAACCATGATCCTTTCAAAGTGTTTTGTTTTGTTTTATTTTTGCTTTCTTTTTTCTTTTTTTTTTTTTTTTTATGGCCAAACACTCAAAAGCTGCCGTCATCCAACCAGGTTACTGAAGATTTCTTTACTCTCCTACTTTGTTTGTGGCAGAAGGCTCTATTTATTCACTCTAGACAAAATAAGCTTTCCCCTGGACTCATTCAGTGCAGTTTGACCAGATGAAGAGCTGCTGTTCTGTTGCAGATTTTGAATGAACAGAACTGAGCAGTGTTTATACTGGAAACACACTTAGCACGTTCACGCACAAATGCATAGTCTGTCAAGAAAACACATTTTCTGAATTTGATTTTTGAAATCAAAATATTTTTCTGTTTCCATTCTAAAGGATTTCTGCTTCTAAACCATTTGCTTGTTTGTTTGTTTGTTTGTTTTTTTTAAGATGTTTGATCACAAAACTAGGTTGCTTGTCCAATTACAGGAAGGTACAAAGTCAAGCATCCAAGAGACATCACACATCACCCAATTTAGGACCAGGTTACAAGTTCAGAACAAGGTGTAGCATTTACCTCATCCAACACAGCTCAAATATTGTGAGGATGAAAAGAACTAGAGCTGTATCAGTATGTTGCCACCTGAGCTAATTTACCTAACTGCTTCATGTCAATTAATTAAGGTGTAGCACTGTGCTGACACAGTAATTCCACATCCAGTTCTGGAGTTCACTCAGATACCTCTACCTGTCACTGAGTTGCAGGGTATACACCCTCCAAAATCATTTCTACAGAATGTGGTCTTGTTCTGCATTATCCTATGCTTAATTCCTAATTCACCAAAACTCTTCACATATGCTTAAATTCTGATATACAATATTTTTTTCCCCCAATCTTCTATGGATAGTCTTCTATCTACCAGATATAGAGATGCTGAATAGACATAGATATCATGGAATCATAGAATGGCCTGAGACCTTAAAGGCCATCCAGCCCCAACCCCCTGCCATGAGCTGGTTGCCACCCACTGGATCAGACTGCCCAGGACCCATCTAGCCTGGTCTTGAGCACCCCCAGGTATGGGGCACCCACAACTTCTCTGGGCAGCCTGGGCCAGGGCCTCACTGCCCTCTGCATAAAAATTTCCTCCTCATATCTAAACTAAATCTCCCCTCTTTTAGTTTAAAATCATTTCCCCTTGTCCTATCACTGTCAGACCATGTAAAAAGTAACTCTCCCTCCTGTTTATAAGCTCCCTCTACCTACCAGAAGGCCGCAATGAGGTATCCCCAGAGCCTTCTCTTCTTTAGGCTGAACAATGCCAGTTCCCTTGATCTTTCTTCATAGAAGATGTGTTCATAGAAGAGGTGCTCAAGCCATCGATCTTTGTGGCCCTCCTCTGGACCCACTCCAACATGTCCATTTCCTTTTTGTGCTGGGTAGATGGAACAGACTTTCACAAACCAGATACAGAACCTCCTACACAGACTGGATAGCCAGCAATATATTTCTAATAACATGTAAGGTAAAAGAAAATTGAAATCTTTTTCAATGACATCTTTGTCATTTCACCTGTTCTTGAAGTTTTCAGTGTATCCCTTCCTGCCCTTTTGCATACTGTCCTTCCATAAGGAAGTCCAGTGAATCTTTGCACCATCTCTAGTCAACTCTCTGCCATCTCCAGTCAACCCACTATTCCAGGAGACATAACTGGCACTAATTGTGAAAAAAGAAAAAAAAAAAAAAGGGTAGGAAAAGTGCCGTGGTCTAGACTCCTGATATAAGTTCTGAAATTTCCTGAATTCTCTCGGAGTATTGTGGACTATTTCTTACTCTTGTCACACAGTTGTTAATACACAGTCCCATGGCTTACAGAGTAAAATCCTTCACTAGAGGTTGGGGCTTGTAGTCTGAAAACATGTTAAAGTGGGTTGGGAGTACTTTTAAGAGTCAAGGCAAAATGGCATTCTTTCTTTAAGTGAAGTAACAACATTGTTAGGACTGCAACATTTCTCTCTAACTCTCAGAACTGAAGTTGTTTGATGCAGACATCTATCATGAAGGCAGAAAGAGGTTTTGCACGTAACTCCAGTGGCAGTGACAAAATTTTCTGCAAACTTACAGTTTGTATCAGAAATTGCTTTGGATAAGGGTGGATTTTGTGAAACATGGAAGTTTGCACCCTGAGTGATACGTAGGAAAGACTTCTCTTAAAGATGGTCACAATTTGAAGTTCACTGCTTCCCTGTGGAATAGCACTCTATATCCATACCTTGAAGGAAATTATTTTGTTTCCTCCCATCCTTTCTGGAACATACTCATTTAAACTGGATTTTTACTAAGGTGATAAATATGTATTTCCTGCACAGATATATTGACTCAAGCAGGCATTAAACGTGCTAGCCCAAAAGCCAATAAGCCTGTCTCTACACTGTTAAATTCTGTACACTGTGGGTCATTTCCAGCTCTGAGACGCTGTCTGAAATTAGACCATTTCTAGACTTTTAACCTCCCTCACTCTTCTAGATATGATGATCATGTCCAGGATGACTCTTGGGAATACTCCTCAAACTGTTTTAAATCCCTTGCCATGTTCAAGGATTGTTTGTTCCAGAGGCCCTCATTCAGGTTAGAGGTGTGCCCAAGTCTAATGACTTAACACTATAAACAATTGAGTTTCAATGCCTAGGAATGCTGTCTAACACTTTTTAATTTAACTCTACAGATGAGTCCAGAAATTTGCCGTAGAGAATACACACCTCTGGACAGGTGTATTTACTCTGAGTCTAGCAGGGCTGAGCAGTCTGAACAGAAGTCTGTGGTGCAGCCACAGAGCTGCTAATTAAACTGTTCTTTAAATCCACTGTAAGTTTCTGTTGTGTAGATAAGATACACTCCTGTCTGGTTTCAAGCACTGTACATTGTTTGAAAAGGAATTGCAAAGGCACTGTGTCATGCTTGGGCCCAAGGTACCCTGCACGCCTCTACACCCAGACATTTCTAAATGTATAGTACCAACAGCTATGCCCTATTTTACCCAACAGAAAAGACATAAAAAACCTTTCTGCAGCAGTTCATGTTGTGTCCTTGATTCCAATTGAAATCAGGCTCTCTGCTGTGGCTTAGCTGTTTATGTATTCTGTGGTCATACTGGAGCAGCACAGAGACAGAGCAGTCCTGTGGAGGTTGTTAAACACTTCAGATAGCTGTACTTTATTACACAGCAGTACAGAGTTAGCAGTGTGGGCATCTAGGTGAAGGTCATTTTGCAAGGCTGTCATCCAGCAATGTTTGTATAAATATTTCACTAATCATCCCAGAACTCTTTTTGGCCTAAAAGTTTGTAGCAAAGATGAACTGTGTTATGTACTCTGTGCTGGGTCACTGACAATGGCCAGCACTAGACGCTGCAAGATGGTCTGAGAAACCCTGTTACAGACAGTGGAGGAATAACACATCCAGTGGGAAGTTTCATTCTGCTCTCAAACAGTTATCAATTGACTTGCATTCTAAAGCAACAATCTTCATTTCTCACCAGAAAAAAATTACCAACTTCTATTTTTTTTTTGAGTGATAGTGCTTGTACAAGTGCCAACTGGCTTTTGAATTCTTTCCAAGTCTTGGCCTCACTACACCTCTTAGAAAATAGTTTCCCAGGATGAGTATCTTTTCTCTTCTTAATGTAATCTGCAATTTCAGTATCATTGGATTCCCTCCCTATGGCTTTTTTTTTGATTAGGAAATAGGACCACACAGTTTACTTTCACTGAACTGCTGCTATCTCTACCATCTCCCTCTTATTATTTTCTTGCCTAAGTGTTGCTGACTTTATCCAAACTCTAGAAGGAAATTATTTCAATAATACATACCTGATAGGGTATGTCACATATTCCCTGCAGATGTGCATCAAGAAGATTTGAAAATAATGGATGTCTTTATGTTTGTAATAACTTAGAAAGTGCTTGGGATTTTGGGTTGGTTTTCTTTTTTATATGTACTGGGAAATATTGTACTGGAGTTAAGAGAGATCTCTTTCATTAATGTAACTTGCCCAACAATAATTGAAAGAAATAATATTAATGAACAGTCAACAATCATTAGAAGAGAAAATGGCAATGATCAATCACGAGACAAAAGAATGTGTTACCTTGTCCACGTGCACACTTAAAGCAACGTCTATCTTTATGCTCTGAATGTCAGTCTGAAGTGGAAAGGAAATAAAATCCTTCCCAAACAAATTCAGTTATAAGTTCTGCCTCAAAACAAAAAGAAACCAGGATGCTAGCCCTGCTTCCTTTCTTCTCTGCGTGATTGGTGACAGTGAGAGAGAAGGTTGTGAACCTTGCTTGGATATAAACCCTAAAGGATTTGCTGACTCACCAAAATAATCTCATACATCTCCTCCACAAGAACTATTTTGCGCTACTCTTTTCACAGAATCATACAATCGTAGGGGGTTGAAAGGGACCTCTGGAGATCATCTAGTGTAATCCCTCTGCTGAAGTTCTTACAAATGTTTCTTCGCATGGTTATTTGGATTATTTCTGCAAGTATAGAAGCTCCTAATCATAGAACCATAGAACCATGGGATTAGGTTGGAAGGGACATTAAAGACCACCAAGTTCCAAACTCTCTGCCATGGGCTGGTTGCCACTCACTGGATCAGGCTGCTCAGAGATCACCCAGCCTGACTTCCAGGGATGGGACATCCACAGCTTCTCTGGACAGCCTGTGCCAGTGCCTCACCACCCTCTGCACAAAATTTCCTCCTCATATCTAAACTAAATGTCCCCTCTTTTAGTTTAAAATCATTTGTCCTATCACTGTCAGGTCATGTGAAATGTTGCTCTCCCTCCTGTTTATCTGCTCACTTTACCTACTGAAGGCTGCAATGAGGTCCCCTCAGAGTCTTCTCCAGGCTGAACAAGCCCAGCTCCCTCAGCCTTTCTCCATAGGAGAGGTGCTCCAGTCTCCAAGCATCTTTGTGGCCTTCTTTGGACACGCTCCAGCAGTCCCACATCTTTCTTGTGCTGGGTTTCCCAGGTCGGGATGCAGCACTGCATGTGGGGCCTCATGAGGGGCCACCTAAATGACAATTTATTTCCTTTCATCCTTGTATATGAAGAGTATAACTATGTGAGAGCCGGCAAAGTGAAATCACAAATATCTGCTGTCCAGAGAGCGTATTACCAGAGAATTTAGAGTGATATGCTAGGATTTATCTTATGGATCTAAGCCTGGTCCCTGGGGCATCAGCGTTAGATCCCTTTCACAGCACAGCATAGCTCCTTTGACTACAAAGAAGCATCAACAGGCAGAGTAAGGCATGTATGAGGATGAGCAAGAGGATCAGAATCTGGTCTTTGGTGAATAATATTTACAAAGAGCTGGAAACATGCGCATGTTTCCTGGGCAGGGAGCAATAGCACAAGAGAGAAGGCCTGAGGCATGTATAGTCTCTCATGTACATTTTACATTGACACGTCTATTTCGGTGCGATGGCTATCTATTCTCCTACAAATGTCCAAAGAGTCAGACTTCATACAGAAAAAAGATTGCCTCAAACAATGAAGAATGATACCTGCTAGGACAAAATCTTATGAATTCAGAACAAAACAGAATAGATGATTACACAGTAAAGGTAAATGAAGGGCCCTATTTTTTTCTGGGGAGGCTGAAAAAATGTCCTTTTAAATTCTGCCAAAAAGAAACTTATGCAAAATCTCATACACCACAAGTGAGTGTGGAACAAATCCATATTTTAAAGTATCTAGATCTCTCCTCACAAGGGATCTCATCAGCTTTCTTTTTCCAGAGATGTATTTACAGATTTCAAACTTTACACAGATAAGAAAATTTTCTGTCATGTTTTTATGTTTTTGTAGGCAGACGGTACAGAAAATTTCAGACTTCCATTGAAGGTTAAATTGTGACAAGTATATCAGAATGGAAGATACAAAATTTATTCACAGAATAGAATTGTAACTTTCCATATTTAAAAAGGTTTGGATGATTTTTAGTTTTTAAGAAGAGATGAGGTGTTGACTTGAAATCTAAAATTGTGGGAGGTTTAATGATACAGAGATAGAGAATATTTGGAGATTATATGATTCATAACAACAGCCTGGTTTCTTTAAGGTAGACATTTACACACCTAGGTGGATGGCTATGGATTTTCCACTCTTTCACTTATTACACCATACAAAGTTTTGGCATGAAGAATATGCCAAAATATATGCTCTGAAGTCAAACAAAATCTATACTATATATGCATAGAAATCAGTGTGCTTTCATTACAGTTTGTATTACATTTCATAAAATTTATCTTAACTTCACAGCAACAAAATATTGACAACAGTTTTTGTCCTCCTCCATGATGTGTGTTAGTTTATTTGATCATTGTAAGCACAAAACAAGTGCCATTTTCCTTACACACATCACAGACACTCTTCTGCAAAAGTATAAAACTAATTAAATTCAGTCCTTAAGTCTAAGATTCAAGATAGTCTTCCTGAGTGTCTTTTTCCAACTTTTATAGATAAGTGCTTCAAACAGATCTCATTAGACAGGCGTTCGGGGGTGAAACTGTTGGCTGTTCTGGAGTATGCTTACTTTACAAGCACTGCTATGGCTACAACTCTAATAGGCACATTAAGCCCAATTAAGCACTGCCAGCAGTATGGAGCTCAAACAGACTAATCACTGAACAACGTACCCAATACTCAGTTGAGTTTTGCAGCCTGTGCTGGGCTTTGTGCTACTGACTTCCAAGTCAGGCAATTTACACTAGACTGGGCACATCTACAAGAGAGACCGCAATGAAAATAACAGCCTCAGAGATTAATTCACAGATTGTTGATACTACCAACAACCAAATTTTTCCATAGACTACCATACTGTTGTTACTATTCTCACCAAAATTCATATGGAATACAGTGCAGCACTACAGACCACGTAGTATGACCTACAAAACTCGTGTGAGACACAGGAATCACTGACAGAAACAGACTTTGAATTTATTGATGAGTAGGTAAGAAAGGAAGATGAATTGCACAGATGTGGAAGCCTGCATGCTACACCAGGTAATTTTAAGGAACTTTGTCAGCCAAAGGGTGTATCTGTATCTGGAGCACTGAAAAAAATTGCTCATGTTAGTAACTTGTGGTATTTCTACACAAACGACTATATTTGTTTTTGTTTTCAGTCATATTTCCCCGTCTTTGTCAATAACTCATTTTAGATAGCCAAGCAGGGGAGAACTTATCAAAGAGGTAGAGAGATTTAAAGGCTGGAATATATGAATAGAAGCACCTCTGGCCAGAGAAATCACTGCAAATTACTGATAGTTCCAGGATGCGTTATGCATTGGCCTTTAATCCTGGGAAGAGGGAAAAATGGGTCATCCTTTTACATTGTTCTGCAGAGAGTAAAATCTGGTGAAATAACATCAGCTTGTTAGTTTCAGTTGATAATTTCTGCCCTTTTCACAAATTGTCAAATCAGTCGTCTGAGAAATGCACTGCTAAGGGTATAAGAGAATAATGACATCAGGGGAAAAATGCTGAAGGATATTTTTAGAAAAAAAGTCATGGAGAATAGTTGAGTAGAAGTTAAAGAAAATGTGTCCGTTCTCACACGGTTCTTCAAACATATAGAAGAGAGACCATATGTGTATTATGAATAAACCACATATTGAAGTGTTATTTAAAAAAGGGAATTTATCAAAGCTGATTGTCAAATGTCAATATAAAAATACAACACATAACATTAAATAAACAACATAATTGACCAGCTTTTCATGTAAAACTGTTAATTCATACTTCAGGCATATGGAACCTGAAGTATAGGACCTCATTATAGGACCTCGGATTTGTTATATTGCCTTAAAACAGTAAGGGGAAATCTGAAGAATCAACCAGGGACTGCTAACCCTGAGGAAAGGATAAAGCAGCCAGGTGAAAAAATTTCTGTCACAAACAAAGCACTAACATTTCCCTTCCCTTTTTGTAGTATTCCAAAATTACATGAAACTAAAGGCCTGTGCTGTTCCAGAATATATAAACTAAGAGATTGACCCATTTGCTTTGTTTTGGTTTTGATTTTTTTTTTTTTTTTTTTTTTTTTTTTTCATTCTGGGAATTGATTAGCAGTCAGCTCCTTCAGCAGTTCCATGCATAGAAGCTCCACGGCTGCTCTTTGGGTCTATTTCCATAACACAAGACAGACTGGACATGTCAGTGCAGAATTGGAGCACAGCAGTCCCAGCCTAGGTTACAGCATCTTGTGCTACCTGCAAGATGCTTCCATTGCTAGCAGCTGGTAGATGAGCAGGTTTAGATTTTTCCCAGCTGTTCTATGGCTCTTACACAGCAAGCTTTTGGGGTTATTCCACTGAGGTTTTGACTACTGTTTTATGTTGTGAACTGACATGCCAATGTGGCCAGCTAGAAACTGTGCCCAGTGTAGCCCTAGGAAGTTCAAAAATTGGATGGGGCGCAGGCTTGATTTCATTTCAAATAATTGGTGACCAGTCTGTGTTTTTTAAATAAAAAAGTACATGAATTTCTGCATTAGATAATCACATTGTGCTAGCCCAGAGCACAGCAATAAGATGTTCAATTACTTTTGGGAAGAACAAAAAGCATATTAGCATATCTATAATTATACTTTAAAATAAGACAGAATACTCATTAAACATGCATAAAAGAATGTAAATGAAATTAAATCCTCAGAGGCAATTTTAAAACACAAGACCTCACCACTTCAGCCAAAACCTTTTGCCGTGGTGATCTGTTAAGATTAAATGTACATATAAATTGATGTTCTCTTACTGCCTATGCGAAAAAAAAAAAAAAAAAAAAAAAAGCATTAATATTTTTTCTCCTGTTTTTCCTTTTCCTCCTTTTTCTCCCTGTTGCCACCACTTAATCTGCACAAACCAGAAGATGTAAGTAAGTAGGCTACGTTTTTTCTCTAGCCCAGATATGTGCGACCCTTGCTAGCATCTGCCTTTGAATACCAATTGCTGAAAACAACAGGTACTTACAAAAATGAGAATATATTTTCCCTCAGTGGTTTATAACAAATTCAGAATAGTGTAGGTTGACTTAAAGAATCATGCTACTTTGTGCATACTGATTTATGAGTGCCTGTGTTACAAGAAACATGTTCATCATGATATTTAAAATTATTATTTTTAGAAGCAAAATCTATCCTGAGACTAACACCAAGTATCTATAAAATAAAATATAATCATAGAATCATAGAATCGTGGCAGTTGGAAGGGACCTTTAAAGGCCATCTACTCCAACTCCCTTGCAGTGAACAGGGACAGCTACAGATGGATCAGGTTGCTCAGAGCCCTGTCCAGCCTGACCTTGAAGGTCTCCAGAGAAAGAGCATCCACCACCTCTCTGGGCAACCTGTGCCAGTGCTTCACTACCCTTATTGTGAAAAAATTTTTCCTTATATCCAGGCTAAATCTCCCCTCTCTCAATACGAAACCATTTACTCTAGCCATACCACAACAGGCCCTGGTAAAAAGAGTCGGTCTTCTTCTTTCTCGTAGCCCCCCTTTAGATATTGAAAGGCCGCTATCAGGTCTCCCCAGAGCCTTCTCTTCTCCAGGCTGAACAGCCCCAACTCTCTCAGCCTGTCCTCTCAGGGGAGGTGTTCCATCCCTTGGATCATTTTTTGTGGCCACCTCTGGATGCGCTCCAACAGCTCCATGTCTCTCCTGTGCTGAGGACTCCCCATCTGGATGCAGCACTCCAGGTGGGGTCTCACCAGCACAGAGCAGAGGGGCAGGATCAGCTCCCTTGGCCTGCTGGCCATGCTTCTTTGGATGCAGCCCAGGATGTGGATGGGCTGTAAGGCCACACTGCTGGCTCATGCCCAGCTTGTCATCCACCAGGACCCCCAAGTCCCTTTTGGCACGGGTCTGCTCAACCCCTGCATCCCCCAGCTTGTATTGATAGCAGAGGTGACCCAGGTGCAAGATCTGGCATTTTACTTTGTTGAATCTCAGGAGATTAGCTTGGGCCCATTGCTCCAGCCTGTCTAGGTCTCCATGGATGGCATCCTGTCCCTCAGGTGTGCTGACTGCACTAAACAGCTTGGTGTCATCCACAAACTTGCTGAGGGTGCACTCAATCTTGCTGTTGATGTCACTGATGAAGATGTTGAAGAGTATTAGTCACAGAATGGTCCCCTGAGGGACACCACTCGTCACAGATCTCCATCTGGACATTGGGACATTGACCACCACTCTCTGGATGCCATCTTGCAATCAGTTCCTCGTCCATCAAACAGTCCACCCATCAGATCCGTGTCTTTCCACTTTAGAGAGAAGGATGTTATGGGGGACCGTGTCAAAGGCCTTCCTGAAGTCCAGATAGATGACATCAGTGGCTCTTCTCTTGCCCATCAATGCATCGCAGAAGGCCAGTAGGTTGGTCAGGCAGGATTTGTCCTTGGTGAAGCCATGCTGATTGTCCCACATCACCTCCCTATCTTCCATGTGCCTTAGCATAGCTGTCAGGAGGATCTGTTTCATGATCTTCCCTGGCACAGAGATGAGGCTGACAGGTCAGTAGTTCTCTGGCTCATCCTTTCTACCCTTTTTAAAAATAGGTGTAACATTGCCCTTCTTCCAGTCACCAGGGACTTCACCTGACTGCCATGACTTCTCAAATATATAATAGAGGGTGGCTTGGAGACTGCATCAGCCAATTCCCTCAGGACTCTGGGGTGCATCTCATCAGTACTCACAGACTTATGAATGCTCAGCTTCCTCATGTGGTCGCAAACTTGACCCTCAAGTTTGAGAGACTTGGGGAGAGACGTGGCTCCCCCAGTCCCTAACTTTTACCCATCCTCTTGAGGGATGCATGAAAAGCAGTTGATATTGAAGACTGAGGCAATCATTGTTGAACACCTCAGCCTTCTCCTTGTTTGTTGTTACCAGCCTGCCTGTATTGCTCACTAGGGAGAGGACGCCCTCTTGAACTTTCTTTTTCCAGTTGATGTACCTGTAGAAGCCTTTCTTCTTTATTTATTTATTCATTTATTTACACAGTCTATTTATCTTATTTGTCAAATCTACATTGTCATTATTTATTATGTATATAGTGTCATTTATAAATAGGACACTTAAATAACAGATTCAGTTCAATTTTCTCTTGATTTCAGCCATCTCAGCAAACTCACAGTCTTAAGTAACAGTTTCACAAGGCACAGGTTGAAGCCCCCAGCCTTCCCTAAAACAGCAATCTTTCTTACTAAATACACTTAACTGTTCCAAATTCAAGTTGAACTGTGATCATTTAGTAAGAGTGTTACACTCAGATCAGCTGTGGGGTTCCCTAGGAGTTTGGCTGGAAAGACTGACTAAAATCTGAGGAAGATTTTGTGGTTTGGACTTATGTCAGGAAAGAATTTTGAAGAAGTAATTCTGGACTTTGCATTGCCTGTTCTTTAAATGTTTTCCCCATTTCTAAGGCTTAAGCATTGAAATAATCACAGTATGAAGTAAGACAGATAGAAAATGAAAGTGATCTTCCTTTCACTCAGTTTGTAGTATTTACATCAGAACAGGAGGGTTGGTTCACCACCTATTACAAAATAAGAAATAATATATGTTCTCCCATTTGATAACACACAATGTTCATTTGAATTGCAGCTGTGGCTACAGAAAGATGCTGAAGATGATGGCAGTAAATGGGTCAGAATGGAAAAGTACCTTACTGGTATTACTGCTGGAAAGGATTATCTTAGAGTGACATCCTTTATTATTCATGTTGATGGAGGTTTGGCATAGGGGAACTGTCAAATGTGTAATCTGCTTTAAAAAACTTGATGTACAACATGTGATGTCTTACATCTTGCTAAGGAATAACTGTACTTTGGTAGGAAAAAAAAAAAAAAAAGAAAAAAAAAATCCTATTTTCTTCCTATAAAGGAAGAAAATAATCAACAGATTTGTAGCATTGCTGTTGTAGAATGTTAATTTATATAGAATGTGTCATGGTTTTCCTTAAGTATTCCATACCGTGACATCATGTAATAAGCTGACACAGGTGGGAGGGCTGCTGAGGGAGAACCACAGCCTCAAATGGCTCCTGTCCCATCCCACGTGGTTTCCGGGTTCTGGGAGCTCTGCCCTTTTGCCTCCGATCACCATTGTGAATGCACACAGTTAGGATATTCTCCTTTTTCCTATACATATATTATCCAATTTGTCAGATTTATTGCTCTCAATTCCTTTCATGTTGTGTTGTCTCACATTCCTTTGCCATTTTAAGTAAACTAGTTATCTTTTACCTCAATTGTGCCTGCTCCTTTCTCACTCCTTTACCCAGCCTCCATGAGGGGTAGGTGGGAGAGGGGGTTAGCTACAGTCATGGGACAATCTTTAATTAACACATGACAGAATGATAATTCCAAAAGATTCAGGCTGTTAAATAACAGATTCATATACTGGACAGAACATCAAAATACTCTGTATTTTCACCAGCAGTATAATATTACGGTAAATATGCACTTGGCAGAATAGCACTTAATATCCTTGGCTTGAGAGTACAGATCTTTTTCTAAAACTCACAGCAATGTTTACTAGAAGGCACTGAATTTCCTGATTTTATTATTTCTAAATACCAAGAAAATTAAAATGAAGCTTTTCTCTATAGCAAGAGGCTAAATATCAGTACCTAGCATACAAATTAAATTAATATGCTGATCTTACAATGAATGTGGTTGTTTAGCTTAACCTCAAATCACTAAAATGCAAACAAAAAAAAAAGACAACCAAACAAACAAACAAATAAAAAGCTAGGAACTCAATGAGCCAATAAAGACACAACTCTGTTAAACACTAGACAGACACCAAAGTTACAGCTATCCCAGGCTTCTCTTCTGAATTCAACAGATGACTTTGTATCTAAGGGAGGACTTTCCTTCTTCTTCTTTAGGGTAATTTTATCCTTCACTGGCAGAAAGGACAGTTAGATAATAGCATTGACTGGATAAACTGTGACTTCTACAAACTAGCAAAACTTCTTACTAAAAATACTGTAGCTCAGCGGAGCATGGTCCACCAGCAGAACCTGTGCATAATCCTCTGCAGTTAAGAATCCAGTCTACAGCTACAGAAAGCTGAGGAATCGTGGCAGAGAAAAAAGACTTATTTCTTGTCTGTTAGAGGGATGACACATATGTTACATTATCTGAGTGTCAGGAAGGGGAGGAAACCCTGCAGGCCTGTGTCCAGGAATCATTATGCAGATCTCCTGTAAGGGCTTTTACAATTCAGCATGAGATAATGCTCATGTTCAACACATCAGGAGTGGACATCATAGTTTTACCAATGGCAAATAATGCCTGACCACCCCATATGTCATCCCTGTAGAAAAGACTGGCCCTGTGACTGAGGTAAAAGCTGTCGATGTTGTTTACCCTGACTTTGGCAAGGCTTTTGGTGTGATGTTCCACAGAACATTTTTAGAGAAACTAAGATGAGTTTTGGACAGGTAGGCTGCAAGGTGGCTGAAAAACTGGTTGGTAAACAGAGTTTTACCATTTCTGTGGTTTACCACAGAAAGTAAAACCGATAGTTACAAGCAGCTTTCCTTGGGGTTGATATGGGGGCCAATATTGTTTAACACTTTCATCAAGGACAAGGGACAATGGAGTGAGATGCACCTTCAGTACGTTCATGGACGACACTAGACTAAGGCAAAGCTCAACCCACAAGCAGAAGTAAAATCTGGCTACAGTCTTCCAATATGGGAAGGATTGTTATAGAAGAAACGGTGTAGGACTCTTTTGGGTATATAGCATAATGCAAAGACAGACCTTTTTGGATATAAACAGTAAAATGCCAAGCCAGACATATTTGGATATGTATAACAAAAGGACAAGAATGTGACAAGTGGAACAGCAGTGTTATGCAAAGGAAAAAAAAATATTCACAATGAGTGTTGGAAGCATTGAAATATGTTGCTCAGGTGAGATGGGGGATCTTCATCCTCAGAGAGCTTCAAAACTGGAGTGGACAAGGTCCTAAGTAGACTGGTATGCCTGTCAATTCAGTTCTGCTTGCAGATGGTCTACAGAAGTCTCTGTAGTTACCCTAAATTTTTCTGACTCTATCCACAACTTCTTCAGACTTGCAGGTATGATATAGGCAGGCACAGATTTTTCCTGAAGTGGAGTGGTATTTACCATAATAAAGTCTGCTTTTTGTCAGTTTACATTTAAAATAAAATCAGTTTGAAAAGTGCAGGAAGCTTACAAATAATCTGGGAATCCTCTACAATAATAAAGCTTATTCTCTCATAGAACGAGAATCCATTTACATGGAAAAGTATTCTTTGGTGGGCAACAGGAGACAGACATCTCAATACTTGTCCTATAAAAGTAAATTTGCTATATAAAAATATATACATAAAAATCAGTACACTGATCTATAGAGTAGAAAAACACCCACCACTTCATGGCACTAATTGTGTTGTTAAAGGAATCTGGCATGGTGCAGGAAAGTTTTAGTTTCTCACTCATGAAACTAAGATGGATTTGCACTTCAACAGCATAGAGATAATATTAATTTCTGCTCTTAGTTTTAAAGTACATCAAGAAACCCTGTAAAATCTCATGACAAGAAGTGTATTCACCACTAATACCTAAAGAAATGTTACTTGATATTGCCACGTGAACCAACTTCTTGCACTAAGCCAGTGCTCTGCAAGGGCATTGCAGAGTGGTTCATAATTTTAATAGGTCTGATGTGTTTGTGCGTGAACTTTAAGGAAATTTCTGATGAGCCTGAATATGATAAAGAATATCTTGTGGGTGATCTAAAAGTTAAGATGTGTAAAACTCTTGAGATATGAGGGAACGGTGTTCACTAAATTCCCACTGAAATCCCCTTGGTACTTTTATGCCAGCATGAGAATAAATCTTGCATTACAACTTTTTTTTCCAGGTAAACGGACTTGATCAGACCTCGAGTCTAACAACACTCCTTTACACTAGTAATATCATATATTTGCCTAAGCTGGGAAAGAATCTGGAGTGCTCCTATGCTTACTTTTCTATATAGAAAAAAATATATATATAAAAACATTTTCTTGTTGCCTTTATGCCTTTACGTAAGGATCTATTCCCAGTGTGAAAGATCCTCTCTGGTTAGCCAAGTGAGAGTTAATAGTATGAGTCTACAAGCATTCAGCAAGAAATTCTTGCCATGTCCTCAGAGTACCTGCACAGTAGGGCAAAGTTCTCACAGGGCTGTCACAAGGGGGCTGGGAAGAAAAGCTGTAAAGCATGGCACACATGGCATGTCTTCCTAGCCTCAGAGGGGGATGTGTTGTGTTCGTTTTCAGTCCATATCTGAAATCTATTGAATATATTCCACAGTCTTATCAATTAAATTAAAAATGTCACAACACTTTTCACTAATAAACTACTACAGCCTGGTTCCTCATGCAAATTGCTCCATTGCTAAGAAACAGACCCTAAATTTTAATTTAACCTGTAAATTAACCACTTGACTATCCCTATAGAGAGAGCTTGTGCTGATCTGCAAAGCACTCACATTTATTTGGATGACCCTAGATAACAAAAAAAAAAAAAAAAAAAAAAAAACACNNNAATCGAAAACAGAAACTCTTATTTTGAGAGAACTGTAAAAAAAAAAAAAAAAAAAAAAAAAAAAAAAAAAAACACATGATGAAGGAAAATTGAGGGTATTGTTCTCCCATATGAGACAGAATTCATTCAAGGTATCTAATTTTTTGCTATAAGAGTTCTTCACTTTCTATCCATAGGAACTTCCCAGAACTATCTATAAATGTTATGAAAAGGTCAAAGAACTTCCATCGTATCAGAATTGACTATTCAATCACCATCAAAATTCACAAAGCTTAAACAGAGAAATGTGACAGAATTTAACTCTTCAGTTTTTCAGGGAACTATTTGTGGGTTTGGTTTATTTATTTATATTTTTCCTAGACATAATCTGGTTTTGTAGATTCACACAAATAAAAAGATGGATAGGCCATGTTATTTTTCAGCATAGAATTAATTCTCTTTCATGGGATAAACAAAAAATAATATGCATTATATTTTGTGAGAGAGAAAAAAAATGAAAGTTTCTAAGTTAATTTTATTGTTCAGTTTCAATTAAAAATTAATTTAGAAAGCAGGAAATAGAGTAAACCACAACAAGTAAATGAGAAATAGTTAACATGTAAAAGCTAATGAGTCTTCTAGCTGAGCAGCTGCAGATAAGCAAAACAATGTCTTATGAGAAGCATTAAATTATCTGGTAGCATACTAGAAACATTCTCAGATTTTCAAAAGAGAGTAACAAATTAGGGCATCTCAATTTTTTAAATACAATTTCTTACAGGAACTGGCAATGCATACCCACTCCTTGAAAAATATATCTTTCTTTTAGGCTCGAGAAAATATGAACTGCTTTCTTTCAACAGCTTTAGAATTCAACTCTGGTTTGAGTAGCAGTACCTTTTCTGTGATCATTCATATTCTTATGATTTTAGATTTTGCTGCACCTAGTATTTGTAAACTGCATTCAGCAAGGAAGCACTATCTAACTTGTGATATGCATCAACACTGATGCAGTTCTACTTCCAATACCAACACACTACAGAAAAGAATAAGGTTGTGTGGCAACAAATCCACTGTTTTATGAGGAATTCCAGCAAGGTCAGATGAAGGGAAAGGTGAAGGCATGCGCATTCACACAGAAGTGTGTGATCTCTTTGCAGGCAAACTACAAAGACTAAAGAATAAACCACCACAGAAAGAATCAACAGATATGGCAAGAAAAGCAGCTGATAAAGAAATACAGAAAAGATGGGATGCCAGCCATACCTGCCAGGTTGTCCCATACAATAACAGGACAATCTGCATAAAATGACTTGGTTTTACTTAACATATTAGAAACAAACAAACTACAGATAACTGAGAGAGGGCTTTCATCATATTTTTCTGATAACTCACTACTTTTCCTGGTGTTTGGTATCCCGCATTTCTCTGGCTGATGCAGAGTAGGCTGATACAGAGTAATTATATTTCCCATGAAATAAATCCAGAGACAGATCTGCTGTGTGAGTACAGTAGCATAAGTTTGTTCCTACTGACTCACACCTGAACACTTGTAAATTTTTAGCAGCTCTAATATAAAAAGACAATTTCTCTTTAAAGCAACTTTGAATTATCTTAATAAGATAACATTCCTCTGGAGGAAAATGGACAAGGAATCACATGGAGAGAGACTAGCTTCCATTTAATCTCTGCTTTGGTATTGGAAAGAGCAAAATATTCCAGGAGACTTTGGAAAAACAAACAAACAAACAAACAAACAAAAAAAAAAAAAAAAAACAGAAAACTAAGCACATATGACATCATGGATTTTCAAGTGAATCTGAACTTGGACTATCAGATGAAACTTCTTACCAGGAACTTTGGACAACAATTTTTTGTGTGACTTCAGAAGCTTTGCACATCAGCTTTTCACCCTGAAAGAAAAGAGTTCAAAATCAGGAGGACTAGTAAAAGCTATGAACATTTATGAAATTCATCAGCATTCCATAGCTCAGAACAAGCAAGTCTTATGCTCCACTGGAGATGACATATTTTCCAGTCATTCTCCTGAGTGACACAGCTCCAACGACAAGTATCAAGCTCAGAAATCAGTTTTTCACAAGCCGTCCTTGAATCCTTGCTCCAGAGCTCATTCACTGCATATTCAAACCATGCAAATGGAGGAGTAGGGGACATTCTTTGGAAAGTCCTCCCAGGTGGAAAGCAAGACTGGAAATTAACACTTCAGAGGATACATTTAGTGTTACTCATTTGCCGCAAATATTAACACCATCTGAAAACACTCTAGATCCAGAACAGAAGATTTCAGAATTAGTGGTTTTCAGCAGGTTTACACAGATGGGCACGTTAGGTATTAGGAGCATGTTAGGATTAAGATTTAGGTTAGATATTAGGAGGAAATTCTTTTCGCTGAGGGTGGTCAGGCACTTGCACAAGCTGCCCAGTGAAGCTGTGGATGCTCCATCCCTGGAGGTGTTCAAGGCCAGGCTGGATGGGTTCCTGGGCAGCCTGATCCAGTGGGTGGCAACCAGCCCATGGCAGGGGTTGGGACTTCCAACCTAAGCCATTTTATTATTCCATCCACAGGGCATGCAGTAATGCCATACCCAAGCTGTCCTTTTTCAGGGTGTATCTCAGATGACAGCTGCAAGGACCTGAGGTTCTTTCTTCTGACTAGCTTAGAGCACTAGGAGAGAGAGTTCAAGCCAACCTGTTTCTGCCTGTTGAGACATTTTCTCAAAAGTCATGTCTCTGAACTTGATTGTGCTTTCTATTTAGATTAATTGCCCATTGATCTAAGCGGTATCAGATCAAGTCATATCACCATTTTGGTTACCCAGGTGTATGACCCAACAATCTATATATGTCACCTGCTTTGCCAATGCCAGCAGTCTTTGTAATCTTGTTCCAATAACTTTTATCCATATCATGCCTTCTGCACAGAGTGCCTGTCCTGAGTTGTTCTGCAAGTTCACTGTTCTGAATTCTCTTAAGCCCATCCCCCAGAAACACTCCTTCCACAATACCTTAATAACATTAGCCAAATAGGACATACATCCTAATTAGAATTAAAAAAAAAAAAAAAAAAAAAAAAACAANCCAAATTATACCAAGCACCATGCTTTGCCAAGTGACCACATAATCTTATTGTTGTTCTTCCTGTCATTCCTCTCTGCCTTATTACTCAACAATTATTCCGTGTCTATAATTAGCACGGAGTACTGCAACAAGAGATACTAACTCAGCTCCTTGGGCCTGTCTGAACCTTCCATGAAATCAGAAGGATTTTGCAGTTGTCAGCAGCCACTGGTGGCAACTGCTTGGCAAGTCCCTCAGGAGAAAGAATCCTGAGTTCTTCCTCTTCAGAAAGACACTTAGCCACCTCTAGAAATCATTAGCACTAATCACAATCCAAAAGATCGGTTATCTTTGGCCTTTATGTAATGAAAGCACTGACAACAAATACAGCTTCCCTTTCTCACTGCAGAAGTGAAGCTTGGAATTACTAGTGTGATCTAGCTGAGCATCATTTACTCATAATCAGCATCTAAGGCAATAAAGAGTGTCTATTCTATCTAAATTATATAATGATTTTCACATTCCTTGATTTGTGAGGAAGCATTTATTAAGAAAAAAGTAAGAGATTACTTTTTTAAAATGAGGCCAACAGGTCAAATTCATCCAAAGTCAAAAAGAAAAGAAGCAAACAAAAACTAAACAAACAAACAAACAAGAAGCCAGCAACTTTACCTTTACTTTTAGCTCCAATCAGAAAAGAATTTCAGCCAAATCTGTGCTGCAGTTTGCTGTGCTGTAACTGAAATGCTACAGGTTTTCTTCTAAATTCCACTTAAAACCATATTCTGGATTTACTCACTCCTAGATAATAGGTAGCTTCATCTTATTTGTTCTTTATGCCTAATATAACCTTTCTCAGTAAGCATTATTAAAAGCATGAGATTTAAGAGCTGTATGGTTATTTTACGTCTGTTCACTAGTAGAAAACAATGAATAACTGATTCTTTCTCTCCAGTGAAATTAGAAAGCCTTTTTGTAAACATTATTGAAGTTATAAATATGAAAATGTTCTTTCTTCACACTCTCAAAGGGAGAATTAATTTAACTGAATTTCTAAAAGTCTTTGAAATGGTGGACAATGCACTGATTACATTTTGTTCAATTTTCTAGTTTAGTAGAGGCCAGATTGGCTAAAAAACAGTATTTATAAAACTCTGCCATTGAACATAATTACAACTGCAATGTCAAATACTCAGCCTTACGAAATGTCAGAATGGAGGTTACTTGTACAACATAAATCAATGCAATTACAGGATCATCCTTTGTTTTTCCAAGACTCTAGCTTTCGTAAACCCACAGCAAAAACTCAGCGTTTGAGAAATGAGGTTGTGTAGAAAAGGCCATGGCTGCCTACAGAATCCCCCTCATGGGACCATATTTTTTTCCATCTGCAAAAGCAAATTCACCACTAGTTGCAGGTTCCTCATTGTCCAAGTTCCCACATGGAGAACCCAGAACCTGATCAAGAGAAATGCTGAGCATGAGGAGAAGCCACTGATGTTAGCAAGAGCTCTGACCATTTGAGAAACACTGGTAAAGAGATCTCAAATTGATTATCAAATAACCTCTGAGATCCTTACTTTTGTAAAGTTGATATACTAGCCAGGAAAAACTTGTGAAGTGGAAGCCCTGTAGAAAAGCTCCCAAGTACTGAACAGATTCCCAAAGGGATTCAGTACTCGAGGTACAAATCAAGTTCAAACAACGATCAAGAAGCAGAACTGGACAGTGTGTCACAGAGCCAATGTTTTAAAAAAAAAAAAAAAACCCTCTTATTTGGGGCAAGGCTCCTGTTTCATGCTGATGAGTAGTTACATTATTCAGGTAACTATATTTTTAATATTTATACACACCTCCCTGAAATCTACTTGTCCCATATACTGTGCTTCAACTTGTTCCAAAAGTTTCAGACTATTTGAGCTATGTGCATCAAACTTCTGATGTCTGAATACAGAGGAAACATTAAGGTTCCGACTGCCTGCTAGGTTTGCTGTTGCTATTATTTAGACTACCTAGTCTGTTTTTCCACTATATTTCTCCTGTTACACAGATGTTGCTTGATGCAAAGAGAGCTAGTACCAAGTCAAACAAGGAAACAAGGGGTTTACTGTTGCCATCTTCATTTTATTTTTCTAATAGAAAGATGGATTGCTACAAATATTTTTAACTGTATTTCTACATCTGAAACCACCTGAATGGGGAAACAAGAGGTAGAAGAAACAATCTATTACGACATTAATTTCACATGCCATGTATAAATTAGAAAATAGATGTTATTTACTTTGTCATTTATGTAGATGATACACACTTACATAAAAGCAGCAGCAACCAAAAAGTCAGAAAACAAACTATATTAAAATATTTGGAGATGGGAAGTTCTTTGCATTGCAAGTAGCAGTGCAGAAGAGGCACAGCATAAGAAGTCACAAATGTCCATCACTGTTGAATAACAATAGGCCCAGGATACCAACAGTTTGTTCCAAAAATGTCACCCAAATCTAAGACATCTCAGGCAACAATTGCCATATGTATGCTTGGCCACTCACCCCACATGGTCCCTGAGCAGTCGACAGCCCAGCTTGATAGAAACAGGGTGTTTTAGTTGCCGTGCTTGTTGTTAAGTCATTAGTCTTCCCTCTGAAGACTTCCAGCAAGGATACTAATTAGTGCAAATAGCTTGTAATTAGCAGTGATGTTTTTTGGAATGCCGATGCCTGCTCAGGATGAGCAAGAATAAGCCACCAACTCATTTCACATGGTCCATAGGCAACCATCAGGAGGTAAAGATTTGCAACAAATAAAGGCCCATGCGAGAACGAAACCAGCGACTCAGATGAGTAATGCATTGTCTTGCAATGCTGATCGCCAAAGCCACCACCTCTAATCTAACTGGATCATTCCTAATCCTTTGTTTTACTGAGAATGTGAACATTTTCTAAGCACTCACTTAATGTTTAATATTTTCAGCAGTGCATACTGTGTGTATTAAGTGATCTACACCAGGCCTCCTGACATAGCACCTTCTACTTCCAGGTAGATGGCAGTTCACTCTCCCTGCATGACTCCTGCTTTCCCTATCACACTTACCTCACCCATCTCCTTCTGCTGGCCCCAGCCTGCACCTCGCCTGCATCTCTTGCCTTCATTTTCTCACTGCTAGTCCTCCACTTGAACCACTTCAATGCTGCTCTCCCATCTCTCTTGGCAGCAGATGTTCAAAGGATAGTAATAAGTTCAAGTATCTTCCTTCCTTTCTTAACTCCACTTAATGGGGAAGGGCTTTCATTTTTCTGGGATTTTGAACTTCTGCACTCAACACTTTTTTCTTGACTCTTTTTGCATTTTTTCCATAGTCACATCACTTTCTTCCCTCTGTATTTCTCCCCCGGTTTGTGCCTGTTTTTATCACAAGAACTGCGTGCCAGCTGCCTTTTCTGTCAACTCCAGTCCCCTCAGAGTGCCATCTCTAACAGCTTTCTTCAACACAAATTCAGGAGATGACATTCAAGTTCACTCCCCTACTCCAAACACACAAGCTCCCACTTGCTCCTGCTTCCCTTTTACTGACTGATGATGGAACAATTTAATTTCCTCTGTGGTGTTTCTTTACTATTATTTGCTCCTCTAGAAAATAAAGATCACTTTTTCTTCCCCTCTCCAGCCCTGCTACGGTCCTTACATGTGGCTGAGATGGCTGAAAGTGGGCCTCTCCCATCTAAGACTGCTGTGAAGCCTCCTTAGGGCCTACCCAGGTCTGCTGTGAGGCCACCCCAAGCCAGTTCCGGCCTTCTCTGGGCCTAGCCTCCACTGCCTCGCCTGGCTATCTCCTTCTTCCCTGCCTCCTCAGACCTCCACATCGTGCACAACATACTTGTGCTGGGAGAGAATTTAAAATGTGTGCCTCTGCCTCCCTGGTTTCCTGAGACCCAGCCCTCCCACATGTCATCTTCGCAGAGCTCCCTCCCCTGATGCATGGCTCTGCAGCAACTTTCCTTCTTCACAATGCTTCAAGATCCTTCACTTTTTCCAAAACCCCTCTGAAAACCAATATGTTCCCACATATCCTCTTGTGCCATGACTTACCCTTTCGAGCCAACCTTCTAATTATTTGTAATTAACAATAACAAGAAGGAACAGATATGATGGAGTGACAATCAGATGTGAGGATGAGAAGCTCAGTGTAAATACTAAAAGAGACAGAAACAGCACCATATACTGTTGAATAATCCTATAATCACTCTGTGTGCATTACCCTTTCAATAACTCCTCTCTGACACCATCCCACTATGTGTCCTGTTATGAGATATTTAGCCTCGGCTATAAGCAGAGACCATCCACTTCATTTCCATAGCTACTTAGTGCTAACGGATGTTGGTATGCATGAAAATCAGGCCAGCTTTTTTTCATTTGCTAAGTGAAACATCATACAAAACTGTTGCCACCTGTGCTAATATATAATAAAAGAAATTTAAATTAGCATGAGCTTGTGCCAGCTGTCTTGTCATGATTGGACAGCCTTTCCTGTTCTGTCCATTTATTGTACCTCTTATGCATTTTTCACTGCAGCTATCCACGACTTAATGTGATGGCAATCATGAGAAGCTGGACTTGAAGATATTAAGAAAATCTCTTTTTTTTTTTTTTTTCCCTTAGAAGATGAAATTTGCTTTGATGGGAGAACCTTGCTTCCTTTCTTTTTTTTTCCTTGCCTACCC
>VXAV01003366.1:169322-180042 GCA_013399715.1 Alectura lathami
CTCATCTGCAATAGCCTACTTTACAAAATACTACACTTCCCTGCTCTACTCCCATCAGAAGCAGTAGTCTTCATCTTTTAGAGCCAGAAGTGTTTATGTCCAAGTTTGCATCTCATTTTTACTTTTTTTTTTTTTTTTTTTATAGTTCTAGCAATACATTAGACATACTGCAGTAAAAGGTGACATGAATGGGGTGGGGTAGGAGGGAGGAACACACATACACACATTTCTGTCCAGTTTTACTTCTTTATGATATGTCAGGACAAAAGCCCCCAAGATAAATGGGAGTTTGAAAGATTTATTTGCATCTTCATAGTTTAGTTTTGAAATAATAACAACATAAAGTCTCAGCAACTCTGGTTCTGCACATACTGTCTTGAGAGACAAGGGCTAGTAGCTTTCTTCATCCTCTGTTAAAAGCAGCAGCGTCTGTGTCTGTGTTGGGGAGGGTCTCCAGGAATTGCTTTTCTTCCTCCAGATCTGTTGATAGTTAGCACTGCAAAGGTGTTAAAATAAATAAAAGAAAAAAAATGAACCATTTTAAACAGGCTTTCTCAAACCCATTCCTCTCTGAAGTGCTCAGCTCCCAGTAATGTTATAATCACATTAATCTTCTTGCCTTTAGGAAAGAGGAAGAAGTGATTTGCTAGTCCCTCTGCATAACTCCCACTATTTTCTCTCCTCTAGTGAATTCAAACACATTAACCTCTTCAAAACTGTTCAATGTCTTTATTTTTACTAATAAGAAAAACAAAACAAAACAAAACAAAACACTCTTTATGGCCATAAGTCATAAATTAGAGATGCTGCTTGAAAGATGAGAAAATTCTTTGTGTGTTGAATTTTCCTGAATTATCATTTTACCTATTAATTTGATTTTAATTCTTGTGTCTGTGAAATCAGTGTTTCAAACATGAGTGGGAGCTGTTGAGGTCTTCCTGAGTCTGCACTGAGATTGAAAAGGTGACCTCAGTGCTCTTTTTATTCATCTTGTTAACTGTGTCAATATGGTTGTCATTTAATGTGACATACTGTGAACTGAGTCCACCAGAAGAATGGTCCACAGGAAAGACACAAAATGACCAGGTTCTAAATGGGTTATTTGAATTACTGCAGTACTTTGAAGTCGTCTTTGTCTGAGATGTGCATAGCTGTGTGACACATCAGCCCTAAAGATCTTAAATCCAGGTAAATAATTAAATTATAATAAATTAAATGATCTTTATTCCACAGTGTGGAACTCTGAGAAAAATAACAGAAAAATGGAACGGTGGTAAAGAGAGGTTTCCAGGAAGGGAAAAAGGGTTAGCTAAGATCTCTAGTGATAGTAGTACTAATGCACTAAATATACTGTGGACTGAGGTTCAACTTTAGTATTAAAACAGAAGTGGTTGAAGTAAAAGGATTTTTAATCTGAACTATTTATCCATGTAGTGTCAACAGTCAGATTACAGGTATTCCTCTGAATGGAATATAATAGGTCAGGAGAAAGATTGAGTGTTCTCTAGTGGGAAAACTACATCTGTTGTGCTGAAAACATTGGGAAGGGTCAGTGAAGAGAAAGGGAACACCTTGTATGCCTGGGGCTCTGTATCAGAGCATCTTAGGCTGACCACCAGCTGCCTCCACTTTCTGTCCACCTCTGCCTACAGTTCTCAGTGTATGGAAAGACACCCACCAGCCCACAAATAGGACAGTATTCCACCCTCTCCTTTAACTGCCTTTTGAGATTATCAATGGAAAATAAGCAGTAATTTTCATTAATCATTCCAGGTAACAAGGGGAGGCAGAACGTAGGGTAATCTTCACTTCTGGCTTGCGTCAAGAGAAGCCAAAGTGCTGGGGAGTTCATTCAGTTATTCCAGCAGAATGTTTTGTGGAAGTGACTGTAAAGAACCTTATTGCCTTTTAACTTCTGAAGAAAAATTGTTTAGGCTGGGCTAGTTATGTATAAATAATACATATGTTCAAGGTATTGTTGATTGCATTAACTCTTTTATGTTGCCATCATGCCAGTTTTAGGTGTCTCTTTAAATAATAAGCAGGAAAGAACAGTAAATATTCTATCAGGATAACACCTTACTCCTGTTCACAACACACCTACACAATAGAGAAAATGTAAAATTTTTTCTTCCCCATGATTTCATGCCAGAGAAAAAAATCTACAACAGTTTCAAACTTAGTCTAACTCTATATGATATGACAGAATCTTTCAAATCAATTTTGCTTCCATCCTGAAGCTAATTTATACAGATAAATTTCAGAAGCTAAATCTTTGTATTCTGTTATACTAATCTGTAAACATTGATGAACCATGATATTCACTTCTAATACTACATATATTAGTGGAGTTTAACATCTTAATTCAAATGCATTGCTCTAACATTGTGGTAATTCAGCCAAAGACTGTGGATGTTAATATGGCACAGGGAGTTTAAAAACAGACAAAAACCAACAACAATAAACAAACAAAAACACAGCAGATTAATGATGATGTATCAGAATCTACAAGCTGTTTGCTTTTAGACTCCATCTGATCAGTCAGGAAGTTCAGAGTTATGAATGAGTGGTTAAAAGATCATTTTCCAACCTATTTTCAAAAGTAATGAAATTGGTTTGAAGTGACTCAATCTTTTTTCTTGACTCATAAGTAACCTGGGCAATATCAGGCAGTTTGCTCTATATTGCAGAGTAGCATGTAAGACAAGATACCTTTTTCTTCTTCTTTTTTTTTTTTTTTTTCATATGTTATATATGAAGTGATTTTATGAAATGGAGTTATTTCAGAACACCTTAAATGAATTAAAAAATGATTCAGAACACTCGAGTCACTAGTGGCATCACTGGGCAATGCATTATTATGTTGATGTCAAAGCATGAACTATTTGACTGGTTTCCTCGACTTGTTTGCTGCTGGCAGGTTACCACACTGGGCTATGCAATTACATAAGTAAATTTGAACAAATATATTTTAAGTTTTGATAAATATATAAATACATTTTGATATGAGTACAAGAGAGTATTTGCTTGTCTGTTTGTTTTGTGACAATGTTATCTCCTGGGTCCACCACCACCTATATGCCAACATTCACCTAATCCTTTAATCCTCGTATTTTCCTTCAAGTATATATGTTCCCAAAGTAAATGCTTGTGCTGTGTTTGCTCTGGTTTTCAATAGAAAAATTAGAATCACTGCCTGACAAGCATAAAATAAATCCACAACATACGAAAGTATTCCAGGAGAAGGTAAGACATTCGTTATATGGAGGAGTGGACAAGTATGTTTGTAATATTCATTTTCTCAGACGTAGAATTACAACAGGGATGTGACGTGATTGGGTAAAGGAGGTCAATTAGTGCACTACAGTGTCTTATTGAAGACAGGATCCACCCTGGGAAAGAATTTCAGAACCTTTGTTCTAGATACAAGTCCTTGTGTTACAAATTCTAACGCAGCTTTCCCTCCTTGGGCTGAGGCACTGGGGCAAAGGCAGTGTACTTTGAAATGGGTATTTTTCCTGATTTAATAGCCTCTCTTATTTCGCAGTATTAAAATAAAAAGTGAGGTTAGGATACAGAGCACTAACCAGAAAGACACAGAAGGGTTTAGAAATCACCAAGCATCCCGGTACCATACATACATATTGCACACAGATAACTGATTCACTTAGCTGTATTTGTGTTACAACTACCCACAACCAATTAGCATCCTACAATAGGATTTAGGTCTTTTACAGCAACTTTTAAATATCCTGCACTTGAAGTCTGTTTGCTTGATTACAGCAGCCTGAATTTCAGCCACAGAAAGATAATCTTGATATTCAAAGAAACTTCAGCAACTGAAGTAAAAATTCAAAATGTATCCAACACACACACATTCAAAAAAACCCCTTTTTTTTTTTCCATTTGAAAAAAATTTGCACTGTAGTTCAAGTAATTTTTGTGTTCCAAATACAAATTATGTGCTCACTGGTCTCATAAACAAAAAGTGAGACCTTCTTTGTAAGAGAAAAGGGCTCAACAGTGACTGTATTTGTACACCAGAATGAGGTAAAGCATGGCCTCCCAGGAATAAAATCCATCATTATCACTTGAAGAAAGCAGACAACTGGGAAGCTGAATTCTGCTCACTATAGCAAGTATATATTTAACTTCGCTGAAGTGCCTAGAGTTACAGTAATGAATCCATCTGAAGAACTCCATTAGGTCTTCCTGTCTAGACTTGAGAGGCAAATAAATATTACCTAATGCATGGTATGCAGTACAATGAAAACAATCAGACTCATACATGCTTGCTTCAATATGAAGGAAGTCAGTGATACCTCCTCTGCTCCCTACTTTGGATTGACATCTGTACTTTGTTTAGTCTGCACCTTAGTACATTGACTGCATACGCCTTGCATTCTGCTGCTTTGACTGAAACACTGATGACCAGAGTTCTGTCTCTAGAACAGATCTGGTTAAGTCATACAAAGATTAATCCAAATAACCAATTGGACTACTGCATTTTGCAGCATCAATACTGCTGCTTGAAGATTGCCATACATTTATATATGCATTGTATTACCTTTAGCAAAAGATAAAACCAGGCTGCAAGCAGACATTCCCCTCCTGCACTGTGTCATGGGTCCTCAGTAATCTCATCTATTTGCATAGTTTAACAGACAAATCACGTTCCCTTCAGTTTAGGGAGGCAAATGCTCTTACATATGCATTCTTAGGAGAAAAGGGATCACACTACAGGGGACACCCTCCTTATGCTGGTCCCAGCATAGGGTTACCATGATAGGAAAACAAGTGGATGTGAAGGTCTACACCACTATCCTGCAACTTCATCAGTTGCTTCAGGGTTACTGCTATAATTAGTAGCAGCATATTGATGCTTGTGATCACAAGTGTGCATAGACATGGAGCAACAGCTCAGTTCTAGAACTTCAGTCATTCATAGCCTGAGCTGTAGAATTTTCTTCTCCTACTTATTTTTAAATGGCATAAGGAAAGCAGACATCCAAGATGTGTAGCATGAGGAAGCAGGGTATGTACTGTAAAGAAGAGTAGAGATCTATGCTTCAGGATTTTCCATTCAATTTATTTCCAGCAGAATTATATTTAAAATGTCAAGCTCCAAAAAAAAAGTAGTGTAATAAATATTTCACTTTAGGCTGTAATAAATAAAAAAAATTAACAAGGAATGCACTTTGCCAGCCACAAGTGTGGGTAGTATTTAAAAAAAAAAAGTGGGTGGGGAAAAAAGTATGGCCATAGCTCACAGTTAAGCAGCCAGAAGCTGCTTATTACAGCTATTCCAAAACCATGGAGCTTGCCCTTTCCTCCCTTTCCAGATGTGTATTCACAGTTTAACTCCACCAGAAATACTCTTACAGGTGAGCAAGCAGTCACACTCTGCTCAGAATTCAAGTCAAAAATATCTTTAAACACACACAGGAAGCAAGGAAAACTATGGTTCGAAGAACTCCTTGTCACACCATTTTAGTCCAAGAGTAGGTTCAGGCTTCTGTAACAGAGGTGTGCCCAGCACACTACGACAGCCAGGTTTTCGTACCACCATATATCCCCATCAACAACACACTAGTTGCTTCAATATCCCCACTGTAGATTTCACAGTGAATAAGAGGGTCTGTTTGGCTTAACAATCAGTCCCTTCAGTTACATCGCTGCAGTAGCATGTTCAGAGCATATTCCATTCTGTGTTTTAGTTCCAGTGAGCATCCTGAAACCAGGAGAGTTGTCAGACGAAACGTTGTTGATATCCTGTCTTCATTGATGTAGGTAAGGAGATATTCCTCACTTTGATTGCAAATGATGATTTTTGTGTGATCATGGTAGAAGTTCACCTGCAAAAGAGAAGAGAGGTCCTGTTTATATACTTCATCCTCCTAGTGTCTGCCCCTTCTCTGGTTTTGGAGGGAAGTACTGTAGAAGAATTTTGTCAGGTGATGCTACCAAACTTACTTGGAATGTGCCATCATTGAAGAGCATCATCAATGCTTTATCAGATTTAAGCCACTGTAAAAGGTAAAGTCTGGGCCTGCGTACATCTGTTAGGCTGGGCAGATCTCCTCCCTAGGAAAGGGAACAGGCACCATGTTAAGCACTCACCTTGCTTAGCTCAAGACTCATTTCTACAACTCAAAATCCAGAAAGTGCTGAACTTACATCCATGAGGTTCTCTTCCATGTAGTGGGAAAAATACTTCAAAACAGTCACTTGGCTAATGAACTGTTCAGGAGCATCTGCAGCTGCAAAGACAGAGCACTGGCCTAGTTCAGCATAGTAGTGGACTGTCCTGTTAGAGAAGAAAACAAATGAGGACAGAGATGAGATAAAACTGATTCAGGTTTAAATTGCCCAGGTTAGTTATTTGTTTTATAATCCTGCTTACTTTTTATCTGGCAGAAGGCTCATATGCACCCCATTGTTGAACAGGACACCAACAGTGTGATCTGACAGCTGGTACCCAAAGCCATACTTGTTAGAATAGTCCCCCCATTTTGTAACCCAGTGGAAGGATGTTGTCAGCTGTTCTTTGGGAATGCTGTCTGCTTCTGGCATGTTCTCCAGACATCCACGCAACACCCTTGCAACTGTATCTGCAACACTTCCCATGGTACTATCTTCCAGACCTGAAATAAAAGGATTAGAGTGACATGACCACATAGGTTTCAATTCTAAATCTCTATGAAGGTCAGTCTTTATGGCTTTCTAGTTTTATTTCTAAGATAGTGGCTATAAAATTTAAAGCACAAAAAATTGGGGCTGGTGAAGGAGGCAGCTGTCATTTTCAGGCTTCCAAGTCTGAGACATGATGTTTGTGATTTAGAATTAGAGCTTTTGCTGCACTTACATTCACTGCTACTGCTGCAGCTTCCCAAAGTTCCTCTTACTATCATCCGAATAGAGTCTCCAATCTGCTTAGTCTCTGGTAATACTCCTGGCTTGCCTACTGTTGCGATAAGAGGCTGGATCTCCTAGAAGAGACAGACATGTAAACATCAAACATAACATAAGGCAAGTCTTACAAGTTTTTGCATGGCTCTCCAGTCTATCAACAAAAGAAATTCTAAGATGACTAGTATTAGTGTTTCCAGAAAATACTAACAACTGCTATTAGACTGAGCTTAAAGAAACATAGCAGGTCTTTCCATTCTTCCAGTCTTCAGTGTGCATCTTAAAGACTATTCTTTTGCTCAGGGAGAAAAACAGAAGACTAAACAGCAGCACACAGGCCTGAACACCAAATGGTAGGAGTTAGAAAACAATTTTTTCTTTAAGTTCTTCTTAATCATGAACTGAAGCCCTGTTTTTGGAATATTGTGAAAGAGTACCTGGCAGACTAGTTTCTATTCTACACAGACAACAATGGATGCTAGGCAAATACTGTAATTACTCAAAGGACAAAACAGATAGTCTCAAAGTCTACAAAGGCTACTGCACTTTGGTGAAGCTTGGTTAAGCCCTCTTAAAGCAACTCTACTAATCATTTAAGCTTGATTATGCTGTGTACAGCCTCAGCTTTGAAACCCACAGCAAATATAACTTAATTATAGCTACTCCACCCAACTGTTACTGGATTTTAATTGAACTTCACTTGCATTTACCTCATCTGTTCTGTGTTTGTGGGGCTGCTGGGTTATCGATGCCTTCTTCAAATCATGCCTGAGCTTGTAAATTTCTTCATCTTCTTTAGCCAGTCTATCTGTTACACAGGAAAATAAAACCAAAATACTTAATGACACATCTAGAAGTGCTTTTCAATATCCTCCATTACAGAAAACGTAACAAGTTGGCTGCAGAGTTTGTCTCCTTCCACTGTGATACTTTTAAGCCTGCCACAGTCTCCCAGAACAGCACTGCCATTAGACATAGATCACTAAGGGAGTAAACTTAACTGGCTAACAGATGGCCCATATAGATTGTCAGTATGCCAGGAGAAGCATTTACTTATGTAAGTTGGTGTAGGTTGCAGGCTGCCATCTATACTTATTGATAAAGAGATCACACCTAACCCAGGGAAGCTCAGAGAGACAGATACAGGTGCTTTCTTGCTATCTCATATCTGTACATTACTACCATGACATTGATGGCAGAGATAAGTTTCAAGCACAGTTGCAGTTCACTTACTATGTGTGTCGAAATATCTGGCTTTATCCTTTTTACCACCAAAGAGAGCAGCAGCTGCTTTTTTGAAGAAATTTTTAGCAGGACTTGACAAATGAAAGTCAGGAACGGTATGACAACAGCTAGCAGAAAGTCTATCAGGTGTAAAGCCCTGTGGAAATGAGATTCAAGAAATAATTTTTAGACCACAGGGTGCTGTTTTAAAGGCACGAATAAGGTTTAAGCCAGAACAATGGACAATACAAACCTGTACAAAAAAGTCATGTCGAATTATTTCATCCAAACTGGGCCGGTCTTCAGGATTCTTTGACAACATGCTAGCTATTAAGTGTTTTGCAGGTGCCAAGAGAGATGAAGGCAGACTGTATCTTGCTTCCCTTATACATCTGTATGTTTCTTTAAGATTTGTGGTCTCAAATGGGGGCCTTCCCAACAGCATTGTATACCTGTTTAAAAGAAAACCAAGATTATTTATCTTGTGCACCCAGAATATGCATCTGCAACTACAGAAAATGTAGTAGCTGTCACCTAACAAGGAGAATTTCTGCAATTCGGGTTAGCATCCATAAAGGGCTGCAAGCCAATGCAGACTGCACCAATTCCCTTTGAACTCTTAAAAGCCTATGCCAATGACAGAAATATTTCAGAGGCAGCAAAGTACTTACATTACACAGCCTAAGGCCCAGATGTCGGATTCACAGCCATGCCCTTGTTTGTTGAGGACTTCTGGAGAGAGGTAATTTGGCGTGCCACATATTGTTCTGTAAATCAAAAAGGCCACAGAGCCTGTTAGTAGTTCAGATAGAAAGAGGCGAGAAGCTGTTTTTCATAGGACAGGTTTTACTCTCAAGTTTGGTCAAGACCTTAGAGACTACTAAAGAAGATTTTTATGAATGCTAATGGTGTAGACATGTTTTATGGTGTCTTCATGATACAGGAAAAGCAGACCCATATCTGTGCTATTAGTCAGGTACTCTGCCTCTGGCATTTGCTATTATTCAAATGCACAGACGAAAGCAAACGTCAAAGCACAGTCTGTTTTCTGGGAGGGGAAATCTTGATCCCAGACGCAATTAGTTTTTGCTATGGAACAGGACCTCTCTCATTTTTAAGAGAATTTGTTTCCATTAACTACAAGGCTTCCCTATTTTTTCTTTAAGATGTTCCTACCTCCTCCTGTGTTCCAGTGGTTCCAGCCTAGCTGCCAAGCCAAAGTCACCCAGCTTCAGTTCCATGTTCTCATTAATGAAGAAGTTACCTAGCAGAAAGGAATTCTAGTTAGCCCTTTTCTTGCAAGGTAGGAATGCATTTGCCACAGGTGCTGAGTCATACTTTGTTCAAAGACAGAAGCTAGCAAAGACTTATTTTAATATGAATATTTAACATCACTCCTTAAGCAGTCTAACTTCCCACTGTAAAGCTGATTCTATTAATTAAGCTATCACCACACAAACGTAAGGTGGTGCACAGCTTACAGGGCTGGAAGAGTGTGTTTTGAAGTCAGCGAGGAACAGAGCTTACCTAGTTTAAGATCCCTGTGCAAGATTTCCTGTTCATGAAGATACTTTAGCCCTGACACAATTTGCCTGAGGTAGTATCGTACTTCTGGTTCTGTCAATACCTTCCTCGCTTTTAAGATGTGAGCCATTGACTGTAGAGGAAAAAACAGCAGACTGTCACTAAACATTTACACACAGGATTCACCTTCAGCAAATGAAAACGCATGGATAAATGACAACTAAATAAGCTATGAAAAATACCTTTTACACATTACACATTTAAATTAGATGCAGATTCCAGGCAAGTGAATACTGGATTTCTCCCAGTTGATGCTCACCCTTCTGCTGCAGTACTCCAGAAGAATGTAAATGTTCTCTCTGTCTTCAAAGTAATGGTAAAACTGCACAACATGTCTATGATTAAGCATTCTGTGCAGCTCAATCTCTTTATCAATCTGTAGAGACAAGAAAGGGGGAAAACAAAAAGTATTGTTAGCCTTGCAACCACAAGGTTAAGAAGCACAGAGCAGATAGCTCTATCTCAGCCATTCCAGGAAAAGGGTTGGGCAATCCAGCACACAAAGAGAGTTTGAGGGGAGAGAAAAAAAACAATTCACACACACCTTCTCCCTCTGATGAGGTTTTGCTACTCTGCTGTGAGGAATGATTTTTGCAGCATAAACTTTATTTGTTGTCAAATCTGTCATCTCATAACACTTGGCGAATCCACCCTGAAGAGACACACAAAAAAAGGCAATTATAGCAGGTACAAAAGAAGTCCCACACTTAGTCATTCACCAGCTCACATATTAGTCAATGAGCGTAACTTCCTCCGCACACGATAATTTGTTAAAACACAGGTTTTAGGCTCATCGCCCATCCGAAGGTCTGTGTCACGGTCCCCCACCCCATTCCAACGTGGCTGATGACGGCCAGCCGGCGCTGAAGGCACGGCTCGGCTCGTAGGCAGGCGCCGGCAGGAGAGAGCGAGCAGAGGGGGCCCGGCCCCAGCGCGGAGCGGGGCAGCGCCTGGCCGAGCCCGAGGGGCAGGGAGGCGCCGGGGGAAAGCCCGGGGCAGGGCT
>VXAV01003366.1:180389-205868 GCA_013399715.1 Alectura lathami
GCCCCGCCCCGGCTCGGCTCCGCCGGGGAGGCGGGGAGCGCGGTCAGGGCCGGGCGCCCTCTCCTGCTGCGGTCAGCCCGGCATGGCAGCGGGAGCCCAGGCAAAACCCTTCAGCAGCCCCCGCGGGGAGCTCTGCAGAGCGCCCCGGCTGTCCGCAGCCACCCCCGGGTGGAAACCCTGAAGGGGGAAAGCCAGCGCAGGGTGCGTTTTCCTGACCCGGCTGTTGGTGCCTGTGGGGTTTCTGAGAGGCGCTCGGGTCTGTCAGCCTCCGTCAGTCACCCACTTGGAAGTTGTGCTCACTTCATTAGCCTTCGTGGCTGCGGATGAGGAAGGGGTGAAGGTTTTCTCACCTGTGCTAATGCCACCACAGCAGAGGCAGGGCCTGGCTGGCCTTCACCCCGCACGATGCTGAGACCTATAGAAGTAACGGGGGTGCCTGCTCCAGTGCCAGGAGCTCCCCCAGCCTCCCATTTGCTGGGGAACCCTCCCCAGTGGCACCCCCAGGAGATCAGAGCTGTCTGACAACAGGCCTGGGGCAGGGACAGGCAGACATTTTGTTTTCATGGACAGAGACATTTCTACATGTCTTCACACATCCCAAACACACCTCTAAGGCAGTGGTAGCTTTGCTGTATAGGGCAGCCCTTGGCTGTTGTATTACATTGATAAACATCTACCACATTCATTTCATATTGAACATACAGGCTCCCATGGGCAGTGGGTCTCACCCCTTTCTTTCTTTCTTTCCTTCTTTTTCCAAAGATACTTTTAACATCGTATTTCCTTCTCTTCTTCCTCCAGACACCTCCTGCTGACAGCCCTGAGCTTTTCCCTGCAGGCAGGAAGGCCATGGCTAGCAGTTGCTCCCACTGCGGCCATGCTGCATGAGGCACTGGAAGGCTGCAGCCAGGCAGCAGGAACGCTGCAGCCTGGAAAGTGCCTCCTGCTGCAGCATGCTCTCCCCACCTCCAGGATGCTGTTTTGCAAGTTGAAATTAAAATTTCTCGTGCTAAGTAATTCATATTGGGCACTGAAAAATCTGGGGATCACAGTCGCTAACCTCTGATCTAGATGTTTGAATATAGATGATCCTTGAAGAGTATAGGGTGTGTATAAGATAAAAGTTTTAAAATGTCAAAATTTTTCATTTCCTGCATTCTGAAGATGCAATAGTTCCAAGTTTCTTGGTTGTTGTACATTTATGAAGATTTGTTTGCTTGTTGGTACACACTTGGGAGTATGTTTGCTCACATTATTAAGATAGTGCTTGAGTGCAAATATATTTGTTTATGTGCAGTCTCACTGGCCATATGCTCCTGCATGGAGGTCTTTTTTTCCTACCTCATTCTGCAAAGCCTAGTCAATACATGATAGTATTATTACTAATTAGCTAAAGGGATGGGAGACAAAAACAGGAATAGGGAAAAATTCAGGATACCCAGACTTCATTTTCAGTCCCATGCCAACTCTCCCCTTAGCCTCACAAGAACTGGCTTCTCAGGCCAATATTATTTCCATCAAACAATTTAACTTTATTGAAATTAGGATAAGTAATTGAAAAATACGTTTCTTAATGTAAAAGTAATTTCACGATGCTTTGTTTTCTGTCAGTTGGTTGATTTGGCCTGCTGCGCTGAGAGGCATGTAGGGAAAGGGGAAATAGCCAGGATAGAAGTACACGTTTTCCCTCCACTGGAAAGAAGTGGTACTACACTTTTTTTTTTTTGTTTTGTTTTGTTTTTGTTTTGTTTTGTTCTGTTTTTCTAAATAGGCTTTGTCAGGAAAAGGGGAGATTGCTAAAATAGATTTTCAGACGACAAGAGAACATGCTGAAAGCTGAATACACAAAGTATTCTGCTAAACCAGGTTCGGGCTATTTATTCTCACATCATTTGCTGAAACAAAGTCTTTAAGCTCTCTTTACTCCAACACTCATCTCAAGATGCTAAGTTTACCATACTATTCACTGTGAGTTTACACAAAGAAAAAGGTGTTGCATGAATAAGAATTTTTGAAAACATTCTTAAACCCATTGATGAAACGTGTTTCTGCCCTTTCTGCATCTGAATCTCCTATTTCATCTTTACTTGTGTCCAGTCTTTCCACTGTCTCACAAGTTCTGCCCTGCCTTCATAGCCCAAAAATGGACAGCTCACCAGGGAACTTTAGCTGTAGGCACTAAGTTAAATAGTTAGTTGCTTTGCAGGTCTCCAAAAGCCTATGCACTGGCAAATACATTTCCTAACTTCTGTGAGGAGTCACTGGATATTTCAAAATCAATATATTTCACTTTTTTTTNNTTTTAAAATCAATTTTTTTTTCTTTTTTTTTTTTTTTTTTTTTTTCCTTCTAAAACTGTTCATCTAGATAAAATAGACAACATTAACACAAGGGCTTGAGACTGACTCTTGCACATTTCAGAGAGGAATCCGTACTAGCTAGAGTTCTGTAATTTACTTTTTCTCCAAGTTACACCAACATAGTCCTCAAGCATACCTGCAGACTGCATGAGAAGATCATCTGCAAGCTAATGAAAACAGCACAAGCCTTATAGCCAAATCAGTATGCAGACTGCAATTATCCTGCTAAGAAACAGGGCAAGCATAACCCAAACTCAGGCTTTAGCCATGCCTTCTCTCTCTGGCTCCAGGAAAAAAAAAAAAAAAAAAAAAAAAAAGTAATCCCTTATGCCAAAGGCTTCATTCTAACAGACGTGTACAGCTTTTTCGTAAAAGCCTGATTATCAAGGGGCTGAGAGCCTGGGCATACATAAATCTCTGTGTCAGGTGAGGAATGGGAATTTGATGAAGTTGCAACTGGCCTAATTACAGGTTTGCAGTTAGTTACTGTGGGTGCTCTGGAAAGATCTTGGAAGGAACTGCTTGTTCTTATGCAGTTTTTGGAAAATAATAATGATAATAGTAATAATAATAATGGTGTTTTAGGGCTTACATTTCCAGAAAGCACCATGACCAGTCCCTACATATTACAAAAGAGCCATGGCACTGTGTTTAGGACCATGAATTTGGTGGGATACCAATGTCCTTACGTGAAATCAGGATCAGCACCATCCACCTGGCCTTCAGATTGTCTAAAACCTGAACTTCTTCCTACGGTGCTACAAACAGGCTTTTCCTTCAGCTGACCAGACCACGGGCAAGTAACTCTCCTGATCACTGCTGAGTCGAATGCTAAGATGGAATTAAAGAAAACTAAGGTATTTGTGCCGTCGCACCCGCCGGCAGCCCCCTCCCTCCCGGCTCCTCACGGCCAGGCCGTGCTCCTGCCGGACCGGGCTCCCAGTCGCCCAGCACGGGGCCGTGCCGTCCCCTGAGCCGGTAAAGGAGTGCCCTCAGCTGGGGAAACCGGGTTATGGCAGTCTGTCCAAAACGAGGGGCATTCTGCTTAAAGACGGCACAAACTAATGGGCCCCATGAATACAGCATTTTCGCTGGCACATATACCACGCGAGTGATAAAAGATACCTTATTTTTAGAACACTACCTTATAGAAATCATATTAAATTTGTTGGTTTTACACAGAGGGTTTCAGGATCTTTTGTGACAAGCCAGAGGAGCCGGTAGTTATGTCTGAAGCAACTGTTGCTAATGTTACTGTATTTTAGTGATTCAGTAAGTCTCTTTTCTTCCCCTGCCTTCTCCCCTACCCCATTCTCTTCATTTCATTCTCCAGTTTAATATCTTCCACCCCAGCAGCTTCACACCAGCCCTTCTCCACCACCCCAGAAGGGTCTCTGTGTACTCTGCTTTTATGTTCCACTCCTTCCCTCTCCTCGAGGGCGCTGGCTGTTGTGCCTCCAGTAAGGTACTCATCTCATAGCCTGTAGGGTGTCTAGTATAGGCAGCTGCAATACAACACATAACAAATCATTTGATCTGATGCTGCCATGCAGTTTATCAGCATGCCATTCCCCTTGAACAGTTTTAGTGTCACAGCGTCATCCTTCCACACAGATATGAGGCCATTTGCCCTCTCTAAGTCACTGCAGAGGTAGTGTAAAGGGCTTGCTTGTGCTATAATTCATGTATTATCACTTCCTTTGTCTGAAGATTGGTGAAGCTTTCAAAGACCTGAATTCTTTCACAGTACTGCTTACCAACTAATTAAAAAGCAGGCAGGCCACCAAGAGCTTAAGCCAATCATATGTTTTCCCAGAAAAATCTCCAAAGAGCAGGTACTTAGCCCAGTAGGTCACAAAGGCTGTGCTAATGTTCGTCTCCTTCTGTGGAGCTGACCAGCTCTGTTCCCACCCTGCCAGTTCTGCATGGGTTCCTGGGGCCAGCGTGAAGGCAGGGCTGAAGCTGAGGTGGTGATAGGCCTCCAAAGGTATTAGGGCTCCAAAGACAGCGGTTTCAAACCTATATGTGCTCAGGATGCATGTCTGGCTCTGAGTTGTTTCTCCAGTGAAGAGATTGACTGCAGGCAGATAAAGGGAAACAATACAGCGTCCAGCCAAGTACCAGACTCTGCCAAGGAAAAACACTGCTTTCTTTCACCCACTGCTGCCCTCACACTCTTCCCCTGTGCTGCTTGGGGTGAGTAATGTCTGACAGCTTGAATTCAGGCACTAGCCCATGGTCTCAGGAAAGTGCAATAACACCTTCACATATCCTACTTCTGACCGAAGTCAGACCACATGTTTACACATTGTGGTATTTTTCTCCTGTTGTTTCTTTGTCAATCTGACTTGTTTTTCTTGTACATATCTGATACGTAAATAATAAAAAAGGATTATACTGATCTCAAAGCTATCAGTACTCCAAAGGTGAAGGTTCCAAAGCCTTTGCCTTTACCCCTAAAGTTTTACTTTTTAATTTATTTTTTATTTTTTTATTTATTTATTTTTTTAACTTTGCAAGGTTAATATCTGAGTACATGTTTGCACAAAAAATACTGTCAGGTACAGAGTTTCTTTTGGTGGAGGACTCTACAACATCCATTCCTCCCCAATGCATTTTAAGGCAGGCAGTCAAAAGTGCCAACTGTATTATCCATCCTTAAGAAAGTGTTTAACCTTTCAACCACAAACACATGAGAATACTTCATGCAGTGTTCTGTAGGAATCATGCCTCCTCTGTCTGCAACGTGAAGCTTCCTACATATCCACTTAGCCAAAAAATATCTGACCACAAGGTGTTTACTGAGATATCCAGACACTAGGCCAACTCTTTTGCCTACAGCAGCTTTTTCCAGCTACTGCTTCTGCTTTTGCTAAGACACTGGTAATTTTCAGTATGATACTGGAGGTGCTTGGATCTTTGTGAGACCAGGATTTAAGATACTGTATGCCAGGGGTATAAAGGTTATGCCCAGAATTATCCTGTCTCCCATACAAAAGACTGCTAGGCCCATTATGCAACTGCATCGGTCATGCAGAAGGAACAAAGATCTGTGTGACAGTAAAGCATCATGCCCAGTATTAGAGACACTCAGCTTCAAACCTGAGGAACAATCAGAGTAGTGTTTTGTGCCCTAAAAGAACTGTCTAGATTCCTTTTTTTTTTTTTTTTTTTTTTTTTTTTTTTTNATTTTTTTTTTTTTTTTTTTTTTTTAATAGCCCTTCTCAAAGCCCAAATATCTTAAACATAAAGCCTCCTTGTTAAAGGAAAGAATGCTGAAGGGTAGTCAAAATCCTCTAAGCAGAACAAGGATTTCACTACTTCAGTCAGTTTATTTCCCTTCCTGTTCTCCCTTTCAAAATCAGTCTTCAATGACTGCAGGACACTGGACAGGAGTCAGTTTCTTAGCAATTAATCATGGTGTTTGTTTTCTTTCTATGAGTAGGAAGGTAGTTTCCTGAATCTGCAGAGCAGAACTCAGTGTTACCACTGTTCAGACAGCACAGACAACACAAAAACAGAGTTATGAGATAAACTGGGCAAAGAGCCCATGGCCAGGTTATCTGACTCCATGACACTCCAGAACAACTATATCTGTTTTTTCTTGTACTTGTTGCCAGTAACCAGACATGTACAAGTCACTTCCTATATGTTATAAGCATGAAGCAAAAAAGAGGCAAACAAGAATTCAGGAGACTTGAGGGACTTGTTTCCTTATATTCTACAGTTAAGTATGCATGTGAAACAGTACAGAAACAAGTAACAATGCTTTGGCAGACAGGAATATAAAACACTATTCCTAACCCTCAACTGTTACACACAATGTTCAGATTCGCAGGACAGCAATGCATGACCTACACAGGCCTACATCTAGAGGAACTTCAGGAAATTAGAGTTGAATGTAGAAGAGGTCAGTGGGCTACAGCAAATTGAGTTACTGTGTACTTATCTTCAAGCCAGCGCTTCCTTTCGGCACTGCAGTTGCTCCCCTGGTGCTTTGCTACACAAGCGAGACACAGCAGAAGCAATCCTGAACAGAGTGAATTATCAAGTGCTCAGGAGGGAAAAGTGGGCTGAAAGCTGCTGCTGTTAGAGCCAAGAGAAACACCTATGTCTCCTGTGAAGGACAATATCCTGAACTCTTTTTGAATAAACCCAGTTAATATTTCACTATAGCTTTCCCAGGTTAGAGTATTTTCTACATTTGCATACATATTTGTAAGTGATTGGCACTACATCTAGTTTATTGGAGTTACAGTTGCCATGACTGCTAATCTGAAGCATTAAATCACGTCATTAATAAACTCCGTATGCAACAAAATCATGAAAAAAAAAAAAAAAAAGGCCTCTAATGAAAACCAAAGTAACTAGGAAATAGAGACACATAAAAGCAGCTCTGCTGACCTCCTTAAGAACAGAAACGAGTGCAAGTAGTGGCTAAGACAGGACGGATAAAAGAGATTAACAAAAAGCATGCCCTAAATAGCTAGGTGTGAAAGTGAAAATCTCTACTATGTTTTTCCAGTAACTCACTTTGATCTTTTCTTTCTAGCCTCATTTTCTGATTGAAGCTATTATTGGCATCAACCGCCCACCAAAGGTAGGTAGGCCACTTCAGTATTTCCTTCCTCCAGAGCTTAGCTGTATGCTCCAGCTATGGCCGCGGGCATTATGGGCAGTAACAGGACATTAGCTTTTTTAAATAGAGAACCCAGAACCTTGCACAAAACTCCTCACTGGCACAAAGAAAATGCCATGGCAAAGTACAAAACAAGAACTGTGACCAAAAACTTGCTAACAAAATGATTAAATCCATTAACCAGAGGAGTAAATATTGTCTCCCAAATGTGGAGAATCTGTCTAGGTGTAGTTACTTACCCCTCAGACTGAACATACAATGAAAATTAAGTAGTCGGCATGCTTTCTAGCATCCTAAGAGATTCTTTTCTGCATACCTGCATTGAGAAGAGAAAGTCAGGACTGCCGAAAGGGGAAATGAAAACTGTGTACCACGGCTACATGCAGACCTAGGCAAGTTGTCTAGCACGAGATATTTTAACAAACTTTAGTTCTATAGAACTTTCAATTCTATACACAGTTTACTTTTTCAGCAGGTTTGGGCTGTGGGTTCTCAGTCTGCCTTTAACATCCTGTATTGCTTAAAGTCAGACATTTGGTTTTAAGCTTTGAGAGCAGTTGTTGGCTCAGACCACAGCAAATATATAGTTTAACAAGTACACCACACTTTCACGTCTAAGTGCCTACGTAGTATTAGCCCACAGTAACCGCAAGATAATGCAGAAAGCAGCATAAGCTAAATAGAACTTACAAAAACATAAAATCATGAACAAAACAGTTACTGTGGCTCTGCAATGCCAAGAGAAGATGTGGTACCTGGCAAAGACTAAGCCCTCAGAAATGAAGCAAAGTATTGCAAATACAGGTTTATCAACAGGATGTGATAGCGCAGTACACAACATGGATTACTGGACTCCTGCAGTGCAGCCGGGATATTTTTGACCCTTGTTGCAAGTAGAGCATGGCGCTTCCTTCAGACAAAGAGTAGCAGTGACCTTCACAGTCAACTTTGAGGTTTCTCCTATCGATGTCTGCATTTAGCTTTAAAAATTCCTGCTTCTATTTTAGTCTTCCAGGAGGACTGGTGTGCTGAAATATCTCTTTCTTTTTTTAGGCACATCACTTTGAGTAAATCAAAAATATTACCTCTCCCTGTAAACCTTGCCTGGTTTATATCTTTAAGTCCTCACGGCAAAGATGCTGCCACCACAAGCCTGCTGACTTTCTTAAGTAGCCCATCACTGTGAGTCTTAAATGAAGTTTTGAGAATCATGGAGTCAGCAAACTTTTAACTGTGACAGGCATGGACATCTTTCAGTCATCTGTCAAACGGTGACAGGATCTCATGATCAGGATTCCAAGTAATACTCATTTGATAAATGAAACATATGAAAGAAATCCTCTAATTCTCATTGCACAATACAAACTTTTTTTTTTTTTTTTTTTCTAAAGTGGTCTCCTGCCCTTTGGCTCCTCAGCAATAGTGCTTCTTAATAGACCACAGTGTTTACAGAAACACCTCTGCTTCTAGAACAGCAGTAATGATTGAGGGTGCAGAAAGAGTGGGCAGCTTTATGAAGTCCAGTGGTGAGAAGCTCTGGTTTCCTGCCCTTTCAGAAGTCAGAAGGACTGTTCACACTTAGATGTGCCTTGGTAAAAACAGGAAAAGGTCAGCTAAGTGGAAAACAATGTGGTGAGTTATTTTCTAGCTACATTAGAGTGCTTTAAAAAGATGTATCAAAACATTAAATATACATGGCCATTGAAAATGAAACAAACATTTTCAAACACACTATAGTCCCACGCAGAGTACTATATCAAAAACCCACTTAGAGCTGTCCTGGGTTCAGTTAGACTGGTCTACAAGTATGCCTTTGTAGAAAGAAACAGGAGATAAACTGCGTAACAATGTCTCTGTACAAGATGTGCAGTGCTCAGATCTGCATGCATTAGGGAATACAGACTTCAGTGGACTTGGCTAGATTTGGGAATAACCTTTTTTTTTTTTTTTTTTTCCTGTCACTCCATGAATGGAAACGTTTGCCACTAGTCTGCCAACAGAATTTGTTGTACTGTGCAGACCTCACCATGCCCAACAATACTTACCAAGCACATCCTCACAGGACTTGCTTCATATTTACAAACATAGATCTAATTCAGATTAGGAAACCGTTTTCTTATGTCTCAGTTCCCAATAAAATGTGCCTAGATGACAGACTCTTCAGTGATGCACAGTCTCATCACAGATCTAAACAAAGAACCTGCCAAAAGGAAGAATAAACCAGACTATATTATGTCCCTTTCTGAAGAAATCAAGGAAAGAACGTCTGGATTTGCATTAAACTGACATACATATATTTCTGGTCAATAAATAACCTGGATATAAGGAGTTATTTACTAGAAAAGATGGCAGAAAACTTTAGGAATGAAGATTCCATATTCTTAATATTTTTCTGCTCCATTTGTGATTTTGTCCTTGATCTGTCATGTCTTTTCTTAGTCATTCTGCCCATTTTGTGATTTTTAGTTTGGTGATATCTTCTGTTTTACTGACATCTGAAGCTAAGCTGGCCTTCCAAAAACAGAGGTGCAGCAGCCCAGAAACTTTCCTGGGCATCTTTGGTACTTGCATTAATTCAACCTATAGCTATGGTTTAACCTAGCAGGCAGCTCAGCACCCTCAGCTGTTCAGCACCAGTGGGATGAGGGAGAGAACTGGAAAACAAAATAGAACTTGTGGGCTGAGGTAAGAAGTAGAAAAAAAGGGAAAATATAAACAAACAAACAAACAAACAAAGGTATAAATATATATCTATATATTCACAATGCAATTACTCACCACCTGCCAACCAATGCCAGAGCACAATAAAGCTGCCCACTGACAGACGCCCCGCCAGCGGCACATGGTCTCACCACCTGCTGACCAACACCCCACGAACCCTGAGCAGCAGCCACCACAGACTTCAAAAGAAGTTGCATGCACTAGGCTAGAAGCATTTTAAGGTTAGAAAGGCTTGAGGTCAAATTGTTCGCAGATATGGGTAGCCTTGCTTGAAGTTTACTGCCAGTGTTTTCTGCCCCACTGTTGTCTGAGAAGGAAGGAACAGTGTTTTCAGCAGTCCTCCTGAGATGCTGCATTTACTGAGTCACCAGGGGGTTAGAAAGAGAACAGTATCACGGAGACAGAGATTACACCTCTGTGAGCAGCAAAGGCTCAGGAAATGGCAAACACCTTGTTTCACAAATGTTAATTATACAGTTGTTCATCATGTGGGCATCATCCCATGCCTTACAAAACAGCTATGTTATCAGGGGAACAAAACATGGCCTGTGAAAGGAGGTGAGATACACTCAAAAAAACAGTTATGAAGATACATAACTGCTAGCATGTTCTGTCAACTGGTTTCATTAATTAAGGTTCAGATTAGTTGCAGGGGAGAGGGGATAATAAAATCTAACATCTGCTTTGTAATCGTATGAGAAATTATGAGCAATTCTTTCTCTGGGAGTGCAAACGAGGGACACATTTGAGAATGAATGTTGTAAGGTGTTCATCTGTAGTTTTATCTATTTGTTGTATGCATGTCTGGTGGCCCAAACCAGGGAGTTTTCTCCCAGACTGGAAAGAAAGCTTTGCATTGCAGAGTTCTGCTGACTGACATGCTCAGGGTAGGAGATGTACCAGGGTCAAGGAGCACGAGTGTGCGTGCAGCTAGAGCACAGCTCTCCAGACAGAGCAGGGTACCCAGGATGCAGAGTGATGGTGAAACTCACCTGGCTGTGCGGAGCTAATGCTGACTGAGCTCATCCCCTGGGCAGCACAAGGATATGAAGGAGTTTCTTGCTGGGTACAATATGCTGTATTTGAACGTTGTACAGGACCTGATTTTTAAACAGTACAAGAGAGGAATAACTACTAATATGTGTTCTTTCCACAACTATATTGAGTTTCAAACAGCTAAACTTCTGATCCATTCTTCAGGCATTGCTTCCTCCAGGCCCATGACTGTGAGAGTCCCTGCCCCATTGTCTCTCTGCAGCTGAACTGAGAATGCACTGCTGCCATTTGGCTGGTTCCTGGCTGCATCATCCCTGGGGTCCAACAGACAGCACCCAGCAGTTCCTGAGAGCATTCTTAGAGCACACTGACAATGCCTTAACAGCAGAAACAGCATTATGCAAAAGGGAAAGAAAAGAAGATTAGATAAAAGCAGACTCTTAGGTGTAATTTACACCTCACCCCACTATTCTGGGGTGACAATCAGGATGATTCCCACTGATACCTCTGCAGATTCTCTCATAAAAGTGATGTCCTTTGGCAGACAGAATGGCTTCAAAGTGAGCTGAACTGGCAGTTTTAAGTATTTCCCAAGAGGAACACATGATAGTTCATCTCCAGCGTATTATGCTGGGCAATACTTCTTCTAAACAAGTCCAATAAATAAATCCAGCTACCATTCAAAGATAAATCATTAACATTCCCTTTATGAGTTCTAACAGTCAACTAAAAATCCATCACATATTTTGCAACAAACCTACCATATTTGTATAAATGCATCTAGGCACAAGAAATTCAACTTTGCCCAGTTCAAAACAATGGACATCTGATGAATGCCATAACTGCATGTATGTTATAACCTTCTCTTCCCAAGGTCATCTGTGGGAAGAGCATACTTCTGGTGATAAGAGGATAGGATAAACCCGGAAGGAATTTTTCTATGAATCTTCTTGCCATACATTATTCCAAACAGAAGTAGAGCACACCTGCATCAGTCCATTCTCCCTTTTCCAGTTTATCAGAAATTGCAGGCACTTTCAGGGTGAGAAATCCAGAGGTTTCTGTTTCTCAATACTCATTTTGGGCAAGCAAGCCAAAGAATTGATTCTGCATCACTGGTGCCTGGAAATAGTAAAGGACAGAAGGCAGCCTAAGACAAGACAGTATTTTCAGATGTCTGTTTCTGAAATAGGACAGTACTTCTTGTTGTGAATTACAAATAATTTCATCAATCCAGGAATGAAGTGAGGGGTTATGGCTTCCTGGAAATGCAGGAACTTCCTACACCAGCAGTCAAATTATCATCTTCACAAACCTGAATTCAAATCCACTTCAGGGAGTGAATACATGTCTTGCATCTGACTTTTTCTTGATGGTATCTCTGCATTTGAGTAGCATTTCATATGGCGAGGCAGAGTATGGCATGTTAGGATTATAGAATCATAGAATCATTCAGGTTGGAAAAGACCTCTAAGATAATTACTCCAATAGTCATCCCAACACCACTATTCTAACTAAACTCTGTCCCTAAGTGCCACATCCGCAAGTTTCTCAAAAACTCCAGGGATGGAGACTCCACCATCTCCCTGGACATCCTGTTCCAATGCCTGACCAATCTTTCACAGAAGGAAGTTTTCCTTACATCCAACATGAACCTCCCCTGGCACAGCTTGAGGCCATTACCTCTTGTCCTATCACTGTTACCTGGGAGAAGAGGCAGACCCCCACCTCACTACAGCCTCCTTTCAGGTAGCTGTAGAGAGCAATGAGGTCTCCCCTGAGCCTCCTCTTCTACAGACTGAACAGCCCCAGTTCCATCAGCCGCTCCCCGCAAGCCTTGTGCTCCAAGCCCTTCACCAGCTTTGTTGCCCTCCTTTGGACAAGCTCCGGGGCTTCAATGTCTTTCTTGTAGTGAGGGGCCCAAAACTGAGCACAGCACTCGAGTTGCGGCCTCACCAGTGCTGAGTACAGGGGGACGATCACCTCCCTAATCCTGCCGGCCACACTATTCCTCATGCAAGTCAGGATGCCGTTGGCCTTCTTGGCCACATGGGCACACTGCTGTCTCATGTTCAGCTGGCTGTCAGCCAGGTCCTTTTTTTCCTCTGCACAGCTTTCCAGACACTCTGCCCCAAGCCCGTAGCGTTGTTTGGGGTTGTTGTTACTGAGGTGCAGGACCTGGCACTTGGTCTGATTGAATCTCACACAGTTAGCCTCAGCCCACCGATCCAGCCTGTCCAGATCCCTCTGTAGGATCTTCTTTCCCTCAGGCAGATCAACACTTCCTCCCAGCTTGGTGTTGTCTGCAAATTTACTGAGGGTGCACTCAATGCCCTCATCCAAATCATCAATTAAGACGTTAAACGGGACCGGCCCCAGCACTGACCCCTGGGGAACACCACTTGTGACCAGTCACCAGCTGGATTTAACTCCATTCACCACCACTCTCTAGGCCTGGCCATCTAGTCACTTCTTTACTCATTGAAGAGTACACCTGTCCAAGCCATGGGCTGCCAGCTTCTCCAGGGGAATGTTCTTGCAACAAGTGCATTGCCTCCTTCCTATTGCTTGACTGCAGGTCTGTGAGAAGAGGGCACACTTCTGTCCCCAACATGTGGCTCATACTCATGTAATTAATAGTCCTGGTGCCCACAGGTCACATAGTCCTTTAATTTCAGTATCTCCAAACTGCTCAACTGCTGTTATTCACCTCTTAATATGAATTATGTGAACTGTCATGGATGGAAACAAAAGCAATGTAACAATTTGCTCTCTTTCTTTAGTCAATAATGTTTATGTGAGACCTGATGAAAGCTTAAAGTAAGTTTTTACAATCAGCAGTGTTAAGAATCGCAACTTGGTGTCACAGGTGCAATTTAAGCTAGTAATTTTCTGTGCTTTTCTTTCCATTACACAAAGAAGTTAGCTGCAGCGCTAAGCCCTTGCTCTGTTCTGAATATCTGTCTGGCTGCGCACATTTGCTGCTCAAAGATCTCACATGGCTTGAGCTATACCAGGACATAAAACATGCAAGCTTTAGAGGACCTGATACAATATTTGTATTAAGTACTGTACTGGCAATGGGAAGACACTGCATAGATTAAGGTACATGAAGATCATAAAGGGGAAGACAAAATAAGAGAGAAAAAAAAAAGATAGTGAAACCTAAAAATAATGCTTCCACACCCCACTTTGCACAGACATTAAAGGGTAGCTTTTATAAGAGGTTATTACCTACTTTTCCTAAAGGATTTAGATTGATAGTGTTTATGAAAAAATGAGCAGGAAAATGTAGCTGTAAGTTTGACTAGCAAGGAGTGCTCCTGCTTTATTACACACAAAGCAGCTTGCAGATCAGTTTTAAACCATATATCTGCAGGCTATCCCTTCCACCTACTTGTGGAAAAACTCACTAATACTATGACATACTCAGAGAGTGTTTAGCAAGAATGGCCACAGGCAAAGGATTCACTCACTGTAAAAGGTTTTTCTCTGCAAATAGCACTCAAAATCCAAAATAAGCCCATATTTGCTGAGAAATGTCTCAGCAGTAATTCTATATTAAGGATAATGACTTTGTGTGAGGATATACAGCCACGGATTTGAGATCATTTACAGGCAGTCTTGCTAATGAATTAAGGCTAAGGTTGCAGTTTACATGTTCTGTTACAAGTGGCACTTCCAATCCTTGCAAATGGACATTATTCTGGAGATTCATGAGGTTTCAGGGGTGATCAGATTTAATTTTAAAAATGGTCTATTACAGAGAATCTTCAAGTGAGAAAGCTCTAAGTGAGAAGATAAAACAATTCCCAAGCAGTTCTTAGCTTCTGATGTAATGATTTCTTTAATGGATGTAATTTTCACAAGTGACCATGTTATTGGAGACAGCCATCAACAGACAGGAGAGAGAGATTCCACTTCTCCCCCCTGAAAAGTCAGTCCTCCCTGCCCACCCTCCCCCAACCTCCCCAAAGCTAAAACTTTTTTTCATATTTGGAAGAAAATATGAAAACAGGAAATGTACCTCAAATAATTATAAAAAATCAATTTTTTCCTACTGTCTTTGTCTTAGAGTAGAGTCTTCCACACCTTTGTACTCATCACTCAGACAAGTATTTTATAAAGGTAGCTGCTACAGGTAATAGCACCTCTGCATGATTTTTAGGAAGTTATATATTACTATAGATGAATATTGATTTTTAACTAAGAATTCTTATATCATCTTAGTACCTTCTAAAATGAAAGAGGAAGAAAAAAAGAACATCAGTTTAGATGGCAACTACTTGATTATTCCTTTCCATTCAGGTAAGAAACCACTAAAGCATTATGTGTATGTCTGTGCAAGTCTATTTCTCTTAATAACATCTCTATTAAACTCATACTCCATTTGACTTGCAGCATCATTGTTTGTGGATAATAATCTAAGTGTTTGAGTTTTTCACACTTTTTTAAGAGGAATTTAGTGAAACACAAATATTTATACCCTAACCATATATTTAGATCCCAAAAGTGAGATGGAAAGTTTAATAACCCTATTAGGAGACAGCTGGCTCTATAGTTTTAAGCATGTACTGGCTTAAAAAATATAAAGCTATTCCATATATACATTAATCATTAGTTCCAAATTGCATACATTTGACCAGTTTCAGCTCAGCTTATGCAGTCACTCAAGATACAGATCTGATTTTGTCCTGTAGTATGTAATTGTAGATACTTTATATATGAAAGCAATTATTTTCCTCTTTTCCCCTTCTAATATTTCCAAATCATAACCATAATATCTTAGTCCTTTTAAGGTGCATTATTTCTAATTAATAAAAAATACTCATTAAGAACATGAGGAAACATTTCTATCCTTTACTGACACACAAAGACAGCCTACCTGCCAGCATCAGGCAGCTGCTCCCTTCCATCACCTACATCTCAAAGCAGAGCATTAAAACCTGTCACTGTTGTCTTCGGTGTCTTCAAACATCCCTGAAATCCACTGGACTACAGACACAAGGGTTAAAACTGATTGGGAATAGTCAGCATTACTAAGCCAGACTGGTAGGAGGGTATTACCAAGGGAAATGTGGTTGGCTTTAGGCAAGAGAAGCAAACGGAGTTCATCTGCAGCTGCACAGCCCCTGCTCTCTGGAGGGACCTGGTGTGCCAGCTGGGCACTCCAGGGTCTGGAGAAGGAAGAGCTGGGGAAAACTGCAAAAGAAGCCTTCTGGACATCTCATCTGGGCAAGGAGACTGGATCTAGGGACCACGTCTCCTTACTCACCAAGTGAAACTGGAATATGTGGCAATGCCAAGGGGCATTTCTAGCTGTATCCCACAGCTGGGATACATCTGGAAAAACATTGATTAACATAGACTTGCAATACTCTCTACTAATCCAAACCAAGAACAAAAATCTGGCAGACAATTCTGTCTGTGGGGTTTAATAAATGCTATTAAACAGGAGCTACCTGAAAAGATGGCCCCTCAATGCAGTCAGGACAGGGCCCTCCTCAATTCCACACCTGAGAGGGAAGCGCTTTCTGCTGCATCAGTGGCGGAAAAGGAAGAGTAAAGAAAACATCCTTTATGTTGTGACAAAGCTCAGGTAGAAGACAGATTATTTTTAGCGGATAATCAGTTGGACATTGACATAAGAACCTGTTCTCACTACATATACAGCAATATGGATAGTACAGTTCTTATCAGGCTTCACATTGTTTAATATCTGCATTTAAAAATAACATTTTCCATCTTGTTTATTCAGCTCTTTCCTTCCTTACTTTCTGTTATTAATTACAATTGGAAGTGATAAAAGCCCAACAGCCCAAAGAATACTTTGCAGCAGCCAGCCACTCTCCTGCTCATGGCACTCACTCTGTGTTACATGGCTCCTTGTGATGACCAGCAGCTGTCTGCTCCACAGAAACAAACAATAAAACAGGCTAAAGCAGAATTGATGCCCTGTTGCTAAAGATTACAGCTTGCCTTGTTAGCAAAGGAAAATAAATCCATTTCATATATAACTTGCAGCAGTAAAATATTGTTTAGGTGAAGGTGCAGAATTACAGTATATACAATACAGCTAATCCTGATTTTCTTTATACAAAGGACAATCCCTTAACTGCCACAACCTAAAGCAAGTTTTAATGTACATAGCAATACTTTGTGTAAGTATTAAAGACTTTCTAAACGCTGTCAGTTGCCAAAGAACATTTGTGTTAAGGGCTACTTTGGTAGCTGTCCCTGGGTTTGCTAGACTCTTGCCCATCTCAGGGTACCTTCACCTTATTGCTCCAGAATGCAAGAAGAGCCCCAGGAGTGTTTAATGCAACTTTCCTGTTAACCATTTTGAAGCAGAGAGAATGATTTTATTTATTGTGTTGGAAGTTGGGCATCTGGGGAAATTTTGTCAAATAATGCTTTTATTCAGATGCCTGGGTTTGTTTCTTTAATTATTTCTCAATGATAATGTGTTCAGAACTTAAAGAACAGAAAACAAAGGTATGTTACAATCCTAAATAGAATTCAAAATAATTGCTGTTTGCTAGAAGCTCCCAAGAGAAGATTGTTTCCCAGTCTGAGACCTACATTGATTTGTCTGGACTTCTCATACTGGCTCGAGATGTTCTGCTTCCTATTTCCCAGCAGGCACCATCAAAACAGCTAGGATTAAAAGCATTTGCCCAGCTTATTTTGCCCTTCAGCTGAAAATCTGAGTTGAATACATGAGACAGGTAAAATCCCTCCAAAATGACTGTTCACCTCTTTGAAATCTAATGCACCCCTTGGGATCTTCATTGTAAAACCATTGTAAAACTGAAATGTAACTGATACCTGATCTATGTGTGGGTGATTTAGATTAAACAATCCTCCCAAGAAATAGTGCTACGTAGAGTAACTACAGAATTAAGATTTCCTTCTTAATGTGAATATCAGAGACTTAAGGGCTTTCAGTCAGTAGAGGCTACTCAACAAAAAAGGCTTTTATTTTCTTGTTTTATTTGTCCTAAAAGACAGACAAATATATAATTTTTTCAATTCCATATTTCTTTGCTGGTGATCAGCTGTTTACAACCACTGAGTATTGTTACAAATCCAGAAAGGGAAAGGTACTCAAGAGAAGATGAATGTGACTAGGAGCCAGGCAAAACTTGAATCCTAAACTACATTTTGGACTTCCCAGATGAAAAGTGTTAACTTTTCCACCTAAAAGAGAGTGCATTTTTCCTCTGTATTAGGAAGCTGCTCCTCCTCTATTTCAATGTCAAAATTCCTGTCAAAATTTTTTGTTCAAGCCTCAAGGCAGACAGTCAAAATACAAATATAGTATTTAGGCTGGCAGCATGTCTCCTGGTAGTACAGGAGAAACTGCTTAAGAAATGTATTTCTCTACCCCTGCTGCAGCAACAGATGCGGGTTTGGCTACAAAGCCATTTATAAGATGTTAGCTACCGTATGATTTTGCAGTGCTCTCAAAACATGGTGACTCAGAGGAAGCTCATACTGTTTTTTTGCATGAACAATCAATTAAAGCATGAATACTGATACTTCCAGATTGCAAACACAATTCATGTTTTGAACTGCATATGAAGCTCTGTCCTGACCAATTTTTGCCTTTATCTCCCAAGTGCCAGGCTAGTTCTTTATGTTTAAAATGCTCTTCCTCTGCACTGGGCAGCTTACACTTCAAATTGTTAATTCAATAGAATAATTTATTCCATTCATTTATAGTGAAGAAGCTAGATAACAGAGACATGGAGATGTTCAAAATCTTTTCCTAACCTCTCTAATAAAAAGACTAGTTCAAGAATTGTCTCTTACTGTAAGCAGACATTAAAACCAGTCACTGAATTAAGCTGTGCCTTGTATGCTATGTCATAGCATACAATACATAACATTCAGGCTTACCTGGAATTTCAAACCTCATCATTATTGTTGTAACCAAACATCACGATGCTTGTGTTGTACTTAAAAGAGGAAAGCAGCAGGTAACCTATAGTAGGTTTTTTGTTGTTGTTGTTTGTTTGTTTGTTTGTTTTCAGTGACTCTAAGGTAATTTAAGCATTTTGATCAAAAGCTGGGATAGCAACAATTGCATGTAGGCTACCAGTGTCCTTATTAGCTGGAAATCCCTTGCAGTTTAGAAATCCAAACTCTGTTCTTTGCAGAGCTAAGCAGACATAGGGTGGATGACTACATCCCCTGTTCAGGCATGGTATGGTACCAGGTTCGTGTTCTATGTGGTGCAAGGGAATGCAGCAGAAAGTGCTTTTGGGCAGTTGTAGGAGGATGCTGATTTTAGTATACAGGCTGCTAGATGAAAGAGGCAGAAGTTAGAGAAGAACACATGTCCTTCAGACCAGTTGTGGAAAGTGGGAAACATCTGAGGCAGCAGTTAGCAGGAAAGCACAAGAAGACAATTCTGAAACTACAGGTGGATGGGAAGGTATGCAACTAAAGAAGGTCAGTGTCTAACAGAAGGGTACTACTTTACAGCAGTCATGTGGGGGTTTCGTTTACCAGATACAATGCTTGTTCCAAATAGGATTTTAACTCATGAACATGTGAAGTCCCATGATAGGAGTATCTGCTTTTCCTGGTGTTACAGGGCAGCACTTTGTGTTAATTTTTGCTGTTTAGAGCACTTGGCAAAAAAAGAAAATTATTACTCTGGACTGCATTGAAAGGCCAAAGAGAGAGTGACTGAAGTTTGTGGAAGTTTGTGGATTTCTAACGGGTATGTCCCCAAGAGGAGAGACTGGACATATGCAGAGTCCATCCAAGGACAAAATGACAGCAGACGGTGCAAACAGCAGCCCTCACGCACTGACCCGTTGGCCCCCTTCCTGTTCTGCCATGCCAGGCCTCTGTGCTGCTGCCTGGCCACATTGTTACATCTGTATTTTACAGTTTTTCTGCAGGAAAACCTTGTGACCTCCTTGTGAGGGAGGTCTTGGTGCTGTTTCGGGCAGTAACCTTCTCTTCAGGATGGCAGGGGTTTGAGATGCAGCTTGCATGACTGGCAGAGTTTGTCTGACATCTTACTTCCAGTTCACCTTACAGATATAAACAACTCCTGGCTTCAGACCAGATCCATACTTACGTTGGGATCTGGTGGTGTTTTAGCCCTCACTGTTTAGGTGAAATACACTCAAGCACGGATTTTAAATCCCACTTGAACATCACTTCAGGCGTTTTAGGGTTAGTCTGGCTCAGGAAAACCAATGTTTCCTTCAAAGACAGGGCAGAGTAAGACTGAACGGAAGGGGGCTTTCTCCCCTAAATTTGTACACAGCAAAGTGTTCTGTCTGCCTACCAAAACAAAAACAAACAAACAAACAAGCAGCAACAACAACAACAACAACAAAAAAAAAAATCGTAGGAGAGGAGGAACGGAAAACAAGAGACTTGGCTTCCACTATGATGTTGTTCTTCTGTTCAGTTTAGTTCACTTTTACACCAGACTCCTACACCACATTAATTTAGGTCTCAGGCCAAGAGACGTCAAAGTGTCCTTAATGCCCTCAGGTATCTCAAAATAGGAAGATCTGAATGGTCATAACTTTCATTGTGGTTAGGTAATGAAGGCTTCGTTAACTATCTGCTCGAAACACAAGATGCAGTGTACTTTCATCACTCATTGTTTGTTTTGGCAAGAATTAGTATGAGCTCCTTATTTATTATTATTATTATTATTATTATTTATTTATTTATTTATTTATTTTTAAGGGTAAATCATCAGGGAAAGATTTTGGTAGGTTGTGAAGCCTGATCTGTTTCAAAATATAGACTGGCTGTTAAAGGGGCTTAACTGGAAAACTGAAGGGTAGAATACACATGCTGCAATACTTTGAAATACCGTGATTTTCCACCCTCCTTTGGACTTGGAACATGTGACACTTCTCCTGAGGCTCTTGTGTAGCAACAGACTCTTCAAGAGCTCTGTAACTTTCCCTGTGCCTCAGCTCTTTCCTATTTCTAACATTTATCATCACTTAGGTTTTGCCATTTACCAGTCCTTCATAGGCATTTTCAGAATGCCAATCAGCTTGCACAAATGCTAGACAGCTTATAAAAAAGAGCTAAGTTTTCTTTTGCAGTTCTTGGTGACTCTCTTACCTGCCCATATCGAGGTGTATAATGAGCACTGGCTCTCCTGCTGGTCCCTTTTCTAATGGTGGGAACTGAGTACTGTTTTCTGGTCTTCCTGCTAAAGCACCCAGGGTGAAAACCCCAGACTACACTGCCCTAACAGGCTCATTTACAACTGAAAGAACACTGCTAATTGTTTTAAATATCCATGTCCAAGCTTTATTTGCAAGGACAAGCTCTCTGCAGGGAAAACTTGGGGCTTGGAGGAACTGGTGGCTTTGCTGGACTCCTGATGCAGAGCTCTGTGTCTTGCAGTGGCTCCGTTGTTTGTTCAGAAGCAGCTTTCAAGTCTCAAATTACTTTGAAGTCACTGGCAACTACGATGAAACATAATTAGAGAATATGAAATGTTTAGTTTTGTTATTTCTTTAGGGATTTCTTTTCACTGAGCCCAGCAATGACCCAGATTCCTCATCAGATTTAGGTTTGCTTCTGTTGCCTGGGAGCTGGAACAACAATTGCAGCTGTCTGGTGCAGATCATGAGCCCTTTTCACTGATACCAGATGTCTAAATACATCCTAACACCTTGCAGTAGCACTTTTGTAGAGTGGAAGCTTTGGTGCAGACAGTGCTTCAGATGGCAGATGCAGACCCCCCAGGTCCCTGGCTGCAGGGGGGGCTAGGACCTCTCTGATATCAGGAGAAAGGCCCTGTCCTGCAGGAGCTGTGCCATCCTGGGCACTGCCGTCCTGGGCACTGCTGGCCAGTGCAGGCCCTGGTCTTCACTGGGGACTCCAACCACCCTGATATCTGATGGATGGACAACAAACCAGGGCACAAACAATCTAGCAAGTTGCCTTGCCTTGCCTTGCTGTGTCTGGCCTCCTCTTTGGCAGCATCTTGCTTGCTGTGATATTCTCTGAGCTTTCACAAACTTTGTCCTTCTCCCATATTCTGACCTTTTCTGAACCTCTCCAACCCTAGCTCACCTTCTCTGCTTCTCTTGAATTGTGTCTGACATTCTCATCTCCATTCTTCTTGGAACTGCTTTTTCTTAACTTCTTCTCCTGCTTGACCTTCTTTCACTTCTCTGTTCTTTACTAGTTTTCTCCTCTCCGCTCTTCTTTTTTCTGTTTTCCATGACTTTCTCTTCTCTGACTTTCTCTTCTTTCTTCTAATCTGTTCTCTCTCATCTTCAGAGCACAGCTAACAGAAGCAGAGAACACAGAGCAGTTTGTGTGGCAGCCTCTGGTTCTGCTTTGGAAACTTCGGGACCTTCTGCGGTCCTGACTGAGGATGCGTTTGGACCAGATGGCCTTCACAGGTCCCTTCCAAATCATTCTGTGGGCAGGGTAAGTATGCCAATTGTGCTGTTTGGTTTTGCTCAGCATATAGAAAAGAGCCAGTGACATTAAAATGAGCTTCCAAATTATTCACCCTGTGTATTCCCCAGCCTGTGTATTTACATCTACAGATGGTATGTTTGTTGTGCTGCTGAAAGACATAAATAAGATTATCTCCTCATCTTATGTAGATGTACACAGAAATATTGGACAAAAGGGTATTATTTGCTTTTGCTGGACAGAAATTTAATGCATATGAAGATTGCACTAATTGTGTTTCATTTTACTCAGTTTTTAATAAAATAACATGGTTGTTCTGATTCAATGACAAGGATAGATCTGCTCACATTCTGTATCAACTGTGATACATAATTTGATGCCCTGCTTCATCCTGGGGTATGTATTTCATAGCTGTGCTGCTCCAATTGTTCTTTTTGTGTGTGTATTCTTTCAGAGTAAGGGAAAACTGGAGTAAGCTTCAAGCTTCAAAGACCTTGACAGTGATAAAAACCTCATATTTATAAGTACAATTTTCCAAGTTGCTAAGCTCTAATATCTTAACAGAGCTGAGGAAAACATCTCATTCCAGCTAGAGATTATAAAGCTGAAGAATAAGGCAGAAGAGGAAAACAGGTACATTAAAAAAAAAAAAAAAAAAAAAAGAAAAAAAAAAAAAAAGAAAAAAAAAAAAAAAAAAAAAAAAAAAAAAAGTGTCTGACTACTAGAAGCAAGTTCTAAAATATTCTTTCCTTCATGTATCCCAGTATAGGACCAATCAAATCAACATCCACAGCTTCACCTTCCACTTCCCAGCAAATACATGTAGCATGAAAATCACTGTAAAGGGTATTTTAGCTTGAAGACTAGGGACTGAAAGGATGGCCAGTTACTTCTATCTTCCACAGCACCCTGCTCTCTATGGCAAGAGAAATCCTGATTCACCATTGTGCCTTAGCTACTCTTCCCTTCCAGTGAGCCACCAGCATCACTAAATAGCTCCTGAAGATCAAATTCAGCTGGAACCACTTGCTATTACAAAGTGAATCAATGATACTGGAACTATTCCTTGGAGGTTACTGTCTAACCTATTCACAGACCCTTGGCTCAGATACTGCCAATGCTAAATGAGCCTTTCTTTAGTGAGGTCTCCACGTGGTCCAAGCTAAGTTTCTTTGCTGCAGTACTAGCCCATAATTCTGGTGAATACAGACAAGTTCTTATTTTCCTCCTTTTCAGATATTCAGAGAATGTTTTCTCCCAGTCATCTCTTGGTTAAATTAAACCATTTTTTGTATCCTCCCACAATTTCTGAACCTCTGCCCATATTTACTGTTTCATCTTCTTTGGATACTTTCCAATTTGCCCATACATCTCCAGAAGCAAAACCATCTCCCGTTGGAACTCCAACCAGAGCTTCACAAGTGTGGCACATAATGGGAGGACTCTGTTGTGTGCTTCACCATCTACCTAGGTTTCACAACTTACCCATTTTTAAAAGTATTGCTCTTTTTAAATTGTTGTGTTAGTCATATGATGTTCTTTATGCACTGAATGCTCTTTTGTAGAAAAGCAGCACAGTCAGTTGCTCCACCTCATACATCCAGGCTCTTGAATGCTCCTATTCCCATGTGTGGAACATGCTACTTTCCCTTCTCTCATTCCAGTCTCTTTTTCTTGTAGATTCAGTCCAATTATTATTTTAGGGAGGAGGGCCCTTTGACATGCAGAAGCATGCAAATCTTTTGAACTGGGGATGCTTGGATGCCATTCCTGTGCTCCAGTGCATATTGGGTCCATTGTGAAGATGCAGCTGCAGATCCCTTGGTGCTTGCTACTTTACCTGATGCTGTCTTACTGACTTAACAGCTACAGGCTTCTGCTCAAACACCCTGCTATTCATGACTAAGGAGCTGAACAGCTGTAACCTGAATCCTGATTTTGGAAGGATAAATCTTCCTCCACGGTGCAACATTTCATAGGTAAAAAAATTATTTTATGCTGTCCTATAGAGTCAGCTTTCTACCCCCTGCTACCCTGGACTGACAGTGACAATGTGATAGCACCAGACTCTCTGCACTGTTCTTAAATCAATTTAAAGGTTCAACATCAGTTCCCCTGGAAACGGATGGCTGCAGGACACACTTTTCCTTACATTTGCAGGTGATTAAAATAGCCAAGCGTGACTTGCTGTAACAGTGCATTTAGCAGCCATCAGCCATTTAAAATCCCAGAAATAGGTAGAGGGTTATTATATCACCTATCCTCTGCCAATAACTGCCACTCTGGCAAAGATCCATGATAAAAATTTAATTTCCATAAAGGACAAAGATAATTCAGCAGACATGCAAAGAAAGGTACAAAAAATCTAAGGTGAAATGACAAGAGTGTTGGGACAAACAGGGATACTATAACAGAAAACCAACATTTATACAGTGAAATAGATAGATAGATACACATATATGTCCTTCATATTTGTATTCTGAACTCTGTGAATAGAGATGGAAACATGAGCCCTGAATATCTGGACTCAGCTTTAGTCTTACCAAATACATTTTGCAACATTTAGCTTGTGTATTTGGAAAAGATTTGTATTCGTGAATAAGACAATTGTGCTGAAGCCTTCAGGATTTCACAACTTGGCTACCAGAGAATGTTATTCATCTGTAAAGTGTATGCTTTATTAACAATTACTGTATTCAACAGTATTCTTTTTCTTATTAAAAAGACCAGTCCTGACCAAAGTATTTGATCAGAAACAGGAAATGTTTAAAATAGCATGACCTTTTAACTAAAAAACCTTTTGCAACTGGGGAACATTGAAAACAAGGCTAGCTTGAAGGAGCCTGATGGCTCAGACGTGGTTGCTATTTTCTTGTTCTTCGAGTGCTCTTTTCGGGTGCTTTGTCCAAATGCTGCCCCACAGTGGCTGCCGATCAAGGATCATCCTGTGAGTGTCTGCACTTGTTGCCTGGAGCATCAGTCAGGAGGACGTGAGATGAGCTCCAGCTCTACACTGTAACCTTCAAGGCATGTACATCTGATGTTGAAATACGTACCTTGGGATGACGAATCCTACTGACTGTCTAGAAGTGAAGTAAATGTTGTTGTCCGCCCATGTAACACCACCTACCCTCCAGTAATGATAGTTTTCCTGCTGAAGTTTTTCTTGGGATAAATAAACCTACGGTTTATTTGTTTCTATTTTGCCAATTCGCCAATATTTTAACTCCCTTAAGTTTTTGCTTTTTCCTATTTTATTACTCCCTTTCTACAACCAATCTCCTTTAACATCTTAGATAATAGTAAACATTTTTTTTTTTTTATAAAAAACAA
>VXAV01003366.1:227294-249433 GCA_013399715.1 Alectura lathami
GCAGAGTCCCGCCGGGCCGGCGGGGAGCAGCCTTGCGGAACCCGGCGGGCGAGGGGTGCCCGGGCGTGTCGTGTCCCTGCCCGGCGGATGGGGAGCCTAGCCTTGGTCGGGGGTTTGTTGGGAACCCCATCCCACGGACGGCTCGGCGCCTGGGGCTGCCCGAGCAGGAAGCTGGCAGTATGACCCTGCTCGTGGGGCTTGGGTCTGGTAGGGATGAACCAAACAGTGCCCTGCAGATACGATTAATGCCCCTTGAGCACTGGTCGCAGTCCTCTGGGATTGGGTGGATGTAAGTTTTCAGGGGATGAATGTGAGGAGTTGGTGTCTGGAGGTGCAGGAAGTTGTCGTGTTGTCTCCACCTGTTTGTTCAAGGAGCAGCTATCTCCATTGGGGAAAGACAGCTCGTTAGTAGAGCTGGGAGTAGCAAAGAAGTGGCCCCTTCTCAACCCTTCTGCATATGGAAAAACATGATGCTGCTTAGCCCTGCAGGAAGAATGGTGTACAGATACAAGTAACACTGTTCATAGTTTTAAGCAGTTTCTGGGTAGTTGTTTCAAAACAGTTGTGTGGTGAACTGTACATTAGTTATTTCTTAGGACGCCCCTTATGATCTCTTGCAGGAGCTCTAGGAACCCCAGACTGTATACTCAAACACATGACTGCTTTTTAATAGAAGATCTGCCATGTTACTGGTGGACTGGTAGCAATCAAGCCCTCTGATCTTGTGCGATGCAGAGAACAATTCTGCAGTCAGCGGTGATTTAAGTTGTGAACTGCAGCTCTGTTAACTAAAATTTTTCATGCTGGATATCTACTCTGGCAGTCATAGAATATCATGTTGAAGGAAATATCTTCATCTTCTTTAATATGCATGCTCAGAAAGAAATCTGAAATCCTAAGTTACGCTGATGTGGCATTGGTTTGTTTGACTCTGAAAAGAGAATGATAATCTCATAAATCTTTTGCAGAGCAATTGCTTGGATGTCACATGCTGAAACATTTCAACCAAAGAGGTGCAATAGAAATAAGCCAGTGTTCAGTAAGAATGTCTTTCAATTTTCTGATTGGAGAACAGCAATAATTAGGATGCTGTTGAAAATGCCTACTTCTGCATGCTACACGCAGGTGTTGGGAGTATTTATGTGTTATTTGCACAAAAATTTCCACATGATATTTCCACATGCTTATTGAAATATCAAAGTCACGTTTAACATGTATTGGCTTTGGAGAGCATTTCATTAAATGCAGATTTTGGTAATAAAGGATGAAAAATACAGATCGGTCACTCTTGCATTTAATGTTTGATGTTTGACAGGTCACTGGCATTGTTAAATCTTGTGAAAACAAAATGGTCGTTCAACATTCAAATGAAATCTGAGGAAAGCAAAGTTCTTGTTTAAAAACATATGTACCTGACAGAGAACTGGTGCTTTTTTATATATATCTGATTATCAGTTTAAATGGACTTGTTTAACATAATTGAATAGAAGTCAGCAGAAAGCAGAGCCTTAGTATAAGCAGAGACAGCAAACAGCTATAAAAAAAGCTCTATCAATTCTAATTTTTCAAAGCTAGAGGGATGGTCAAACGATGTCTGTTTCTGAGTATGTGTGATCTAAAATTATAATTGTCTGGATTTTTCCAAGATGTGAAAAGTAGTCAAGCATTTGAAGTTTGATTTCCATTTGTAGTTTCTGTATGTTTATTTTCTTCCGCTTACACCATTCCTTGAGTACTTACAGATTATTCGTACTAAAGATTCAACTAAAACAATATTCTGTTGCGGGCTCTTCTCCCTGAGAATATTTTCTTTTTCTGTCATTAGGGTGGAATTGTTGGTCCTTGTTCAAACATGGTTTAGAACTGGCTGAACTAATGGCCTGATTTAGCTGTTTTAGCTGTCTGATTTCCTACTACATGAAACAAATGTGGTTGCTTCTTTATACACAATAGCTTCGTTCTAGAGCTAACATCACTCTGAATTGTAGAGCAACTGAAAGAGTGATCACGTACACATCTTTTGATCAGGATGAAAATAAGTTAGAGGCATATGTAAGCACTATTTTTTTCCATTTCCGTCAAGCAATAATTAAAAAGAAAATCAAGAAGACAAGGAGCATAAGAAAAAGAGCCTGTGCAGTAGCGCTGCCTTTTTATATTTGAGAATTCTTCATTTGAATTTCAGGCTCATGACATTTCTCTTTAGACAAGAAGGGCCAAAACTTACCAGAAAGGAAGCTCAAGCAGTCCTTTCAGAGATGGAGTTAGCCATTGTAAAATTGGCTATTGTCACCTGCGGGATCTAGGTCAGAGTTTGTGACTACTTTTCATTTTTCTAGTCATGTTTTCAAAGGAAAAATGTAAATCTGTGTAGCGCCTATGGCCGTGGGGAGGGCTTTGGTTTAGAAGTCAAAAGTAGTAAACTCTTTTTTTTTTTTTCTTTCTGTGAAACATAGAAGTGTGTATGATTTCTGCATATTCTTTTAAAAACTGGTCTGAATTAGCTGAATTGTCTGTGTGTTTCTCAGCAGTTACTCCTAGGGCTTTGGCAGCGCTCTGAAAACTGAAAATTCGATGGGAAACTCTCCATGACTCACACCTTGATTCACTCTCATCAAATTTCATTCTTTTTCAACTTGTAGCATGCAAATGTTCCACACCCCTGCACTTTGAGAAAATCAAAAAGTTGGAGTGTGATTTGAGTAATCTGCTCTTGATATTTTTCACAGTATATGGGCATTACTGGTGGAAATTTATAGAAAATGACGGAACTCTGTTGACCCTTTCTTTCACTTACTGGGGCAAATAATTTCAAAGGTCACTAATGCCATAGAGGTGAGGGAAAAGTAAGGAATGGGAAATAATCTGTAAAGACAATATAAGCGTTTATGATGCCTTGCCAAGGAAATAAGTGAGAACATTTTCTTTGGAGCTTTCCATATCCTGTTGTCACTGGCAATGGTTATGCCCAGACAAAATGGTTTATGACAGACACATCCAAACACGGTGGAGAAATGCAACAGCAGGCAAAAAGAGGGTTTCCAGATACCTAAGAGGTTATAAAATTATGATGAAAAAAGCCGAATCAGATGTATTAGATCCAGAAGGTAGCATGGCAAGGCATCTCCTATCAGTTAGCAAAATTATTAGGTAAGTTGTTCTTGGTTCAAATTAGAAGCACAGGAGAACAGCCTGCCCAGCCATTGAGTCCACAGGGCAAGTCATACATACCATTTTGTTAGCTAATCAAGCTGCATTTGGAGTCAGTAGTCCTCTTTTGTCACTACCTCTTTTTGGAATTGTACTTTGGAAACTCAATTCTTTGGTGGTTATATACATCCTAACCTGCAGCTCGAGGGCTGCAGGACTAGTTGTTGTATTCGATTGTTCTTGATGTCCAGGGTCTGCTCCAGGATTTATCTGTCAGAATAGTTCTCATTCCCTAATGTTTACCCTACGCATGTTTTACTTTTTTTTTTTTTTTTATATGTCTTTCGTGGGATAAGCTCTTCATTCTTTTGGTCATCCTAAAGAACTTTTTCTTTACTTTCGAATTTGATCTCAGCTTTCTTGTACTTGACCAGAATTGTTACTAATGGCATCTCACCAATGCCTTGTATGGTGCCATTGGTATTTCACTTATTCTTTTGGCCTCATGCAGCTACTCTGTCAATTGAGAAAATGCACAATCTTTGTTATATCTGATGACCCAAAGTGCTGCACTTCATAATGCTAATGGCAGAAGACTGCAGCTACCTACTCTCCTCCTTCACTTTCCTACCCCTGGTAAGTAGACATTTGTTTCTACTGGAATACTTTGCCTGACGCATCTATTCTCTTCATAGCTGCACTGTTTTGGTGGCTTCTTGACATCCTGTGTTAGACTGACATGCCCAGGACTTTATCTCTGTTTTTGCTAGTATTTGCAGAAGGGTATTTTAGTTTACTAGGTGGACTGGGAATTGGAAAGATCTTTCTTAAGCAGTCCTTTTTGTGGAGAAGGTAAACTTAGGTTAAAGAGAGATGGCTGTGAGATAATCCGGTTCAGATCATCGGAATTCATGTACTAAAGCTTTTCCAGAGCTAGTATTTATTGTACCTTGCCTGCTGCTGTCCTGGCCAGTAGCCAGCACAGTGGCCACATCCATGCTACTTGTGCTGATATGAAGTAAGCAGAGCTTGTTTTAGACCCTCATCTCTCTGCATGTCCCCAAATTCCCCAACTTGGCTTTTCATTATGTCTGTTATAATAAACCATTTCTAAGAACACTTTTCAGATTGGGTATGATATGCTTACAAATATTCATGAATATAACCTCATAATACCTTGAAGCAGATAAGTTTCTCCTGATGCTGCCAAGTACATTGCTTGACAAGCTGTACTCTACAGATGGCCAGCGATCTGTAATTCCAAATAAGTGGTTGGTGATTTGTCCACTGAACTCAGTTAAAAATTGGGTAATAAGGGTGATCTGCAAGGCTCTGTGAGAACTGACTGTAGTCTGCATCTGTGGATAGTCGCTTATGGTTGAGAGAGCACCAAAAGTAGCAGAAGATTAGCATCTTGCCCAAGATAACTGAGAAGAAAAAGGAAAATGAAATTCTGAGTATATCTCTGAAAGAGTCAGGAGTGAAATTAAATCTCTAGGTTATTCATCTGGCATTTTATCTATAAAATCATGTTTTCTTAATGCGTAGGTCATATTGTCATAGAATAAGTGAAGTGTTCTTATATATAAGGATCTTGGTTACATTTTGATGACTCTGATGATGACCTTAGAACTGCAGATTAGAAATGCTCACTTATGATGCATCCTGCATTTAGTCCCAGGAGTTACAAATACTGAATTTTCCCCTCATATTCTATCTTTTCCATTTCCATTGGCTGTCTTTGATTGGTGATATTTGACAAAAAGGAAGATCACCTAACAAAAAGCTACCTGTGCAGGGAACTGTGTTTTTTCTAGAATAATAACTAAAGTCAGTTTCTTTTTTGAAAGCAATAGAAATATATTTATTTCTACACTATATATAGAAAATGAGCCCTGCTGTTTGAAATAACTATAATTTAGCCAATCTGTCCATTTATTCATACAGCAGATAGAAATGGGACATTTTCCTAGGTTATAAATCTTTTCCTTTAAGATATGCATGTTATTATAATTTTTAAAAGAAGCTAATGTATTTGTGGAGTACACAAAGGAATGAACCTTAGTATTTTCAATTCCATCTTTTGTTTTTGCATCCTTTTTTTCCAGAGGCGATTCAGTCTGCATAGACATCCAGAGTAGGGTGCATATATAAGTTCAGACTAAAGTGATGTGCAGGCCAGGGAGGTCATGACTTACTGCCCTGCTTAAGTGAGAAAGCTGTTCAGACTAATTCTGTCAGAGAACAAGGTCCTCTAAGGCTATGAAGTGAGACATAGTGAAGTGTTTCATTGTTATCATAAAGGATTTTTTTTTTCTTGACCCTGTTCTGTTTTAACCTGTTCTTTTGGGAGTAAGGAAGCAGCTGAGTATGAGACTTGTAAAAAACTTGGGCCTGCTAAAGAGAACTCTGCTTGCTTATTAAATTTGCCTATGCTCATAAATAATCTGCATTTAAGGAACTTAAATATATGTTACCAACAGGGAAGCATACAAAGCCATCCTTTTTTGTTGTGGGACAATATTGAAGCTGGGGACATATCTTCTTCCTGATTTTGATAAGAAGCAGGCATGAGATACCTCCTGAATATATGTCTTCTGATCTTTGTCTTGAGCTTAGTCTTCTCTGTGGGCTCTCAGGTCTACTTGAGTCCTGTAGGCGGCAGCCTGAGGCTGCCTTTGGTGCTCACAGCCTGATGATTGTAAGGATCTGGGTAGGCACTCATTCTGAAAAAAAAGGGGTATGCAGTGTGCTAATGGAAACAGCCTTGCACATCTGCTCTTTAATTTTGCTAAATAAGGACAAATTTTAATTGAAGAGAAAACTCAGAGTGTTTAGCTGAAAATGATGCTTGTTTAGTGTAGCCATTTAATCACTTAAGAAGAGATCTTTGTCAAAATAAAGGTAAGGTTTTTTTGCTTTCTTGGAAACAGAGCATTATAGCATAACTGAGGTTGGCACGTTTATTTGGTTTCTGTCAATGTATGTAGTATTTAATTAACAGGCCTGAGTGCAGTGGTTCTGCTGTTATTGTTTCCAGAGGAAGAACATCAGCATCAGGTTCTTCACATTTCTTTGCCAAATGCCTCCATAGTAGAAATAGGTCATGTTAAGAGTGAAGTGGGCTACAGTGCACTCCATACTTGAAGTCAGCAGTTTGCATTTGAGAAGGAAAAGCACTACAAATCTAAAGAACACCAAGGATCTAGGTTTCTCTTCCAGTTAGCAGAAAAATAGAGATTCCTCTAGAGTATCCTTAGAGTAGGTGCGTGATGTGGGCTCTGAAGAATGTGTCTCTGTTCTTATTATAAAATGAATGAGCTTTGGGAAGTACTGGCACCAGTGCTGAATTTGATGTTTCTTCAGGCTGCTGCAGGCGATAGTACTTTTCTAAAAGTCATCTGGGTTTTGGACACAGGAAAGAATCATTACTTGCAGTCTCAGGAAACTGTCTCTCTGTGCTAAAGTCAGTTTCTTCAGACGTTTGAACTATTATAACTCACTAACCTCTTCATGATTTCCTAGGTGGAAGGTGGAGAAATTGGTCCTTTTCCATGCCTTTCTCCTATGCTCTCTGCTGTCTGTAATAGGCAGAAATGCTGAAATAGAAGTTGGCTGCAGTTCTGTGTTCAACTTGCCTGTAATTCTGCCTATGGCACTGCAAGTAACAAATCCGTAAGTTCAAGGCATAGTGAAGATGCTGAGTTTTAATTTTTTAGCATTTTTTGAGAACTTTTAAGGAAATTGTTACTGTGGTAATACACATGTACATTAATTTAGAGGAACACCAAATTTCTTTGTAAGGGTGGTTGGACTAGATGGTCTCCTGAGGTCCCTTCCAACCGCTTCAGTTCTGTGATTCTGTGATTCTGTGATTCTGTGATTCTGTGATTCTGTGATTCTGTGATTCTGTGATTCTGTGAAAGACCAAGTTTAAAAGCATCAACAGGAAACAAGTTCTTACTCAAGAAGGCTACATAATGTACAAGCTTTAGTGAGACTATTATTAGAACTATTATTAGAATCCAGGTCTCCTGATTCTTCTGCTCACTGAGTCATGCTGTTTCTGAAGTGAGGCATTAGTACTTAGGGCTGACATGTGAGGCGCACAGGGTCCAGCAAGCTAAATTCAAGGCTGACTGTGATCAGCGGGCTTTGTAAGGAGGCCAGCTGAAGAAGCTACATGGAAGTCTTCTTAGGAAATGAAGAAAGAAAATTGTTCTTCTTATTATTATTATTATAAGTGGTAACTGCTAGTTACACTGTGAAGGGGAGCCAGAAGGGCAGTAGAACAGACTGGTGGCAAAAGTGTGAAGGTGACCCACTGGCATACCCAGCCACTGCACAGACTTGGTTGACTTCTTGTTTTTGCAAGTTGTTCATAACATTAGTGCTTTGTTCTTTACTGCTCCGTAGCCCTCTGTGATTAGACTGGCATAAACATAATTTGGTTTTCTTTTTCACATGTTCCAAACAAAATATCCCCGAGTAGTTTTAGGATAAGGGAGAGTAGTGAAGGTGGACAAGATTTGTTTCTGTATTTCACTATAGAAATAAGATAAACATTAGTGAGACCCCCCCAGAATACTGCATCCAGATGTGAAGTGCTCAGTACAGGAGGGACATGGACCTGTTGGAGCACATGCAGAGGAGGCCCACAAAAATGATCCAAGGGATGGAACACCTCCCCGGTGAGGACAGGCTGAGAGAGCTGTGGCTGTTCAGCCTGGAGAAGGGAAGGCTCCAGGGAGACCTGGTAGCTGCCTTTCAGTATCTGAAGGGGGGCTACAAGAAAGAAGGGGACAGACTCTTCAGCATGTTGTGATATCTGTTGTGATAGGACTAGGGGAAATGGTTTAAAACAGAGAGGGGAGATTTAGCCTGGATATAAGGACAAGTTTTTTTACTGTGAGGGTGGTGAAGCACTGGCACAGGTTGCCCAGAGAGGTGGTGGATGCCCCGTCCCTGGAGACCTTCAAGGTCAGGCTGGACAGGGCTCTGAGCAACCTGATCCAGCTGTAGATGTCCCTGTTCACTGCTGGGGAGTTGGACTAGATGGCCTTTAAAGGTCCCTTCCAACTCAAACGACTCTATGATTCGATGATTTTGGTGATATTTAGTTTTTCATTCTAAAACTGTTTTGTCGCATGTCTGTGAAAGAAGTGAATAAATATTAAAGCTAGTGCAAACACTCAAGATGCAAATGTAGGTACCCAATACCACATTTAGTCAAGAACTTTAGTCACTACCAAACTAAAGAGTAATTCGGAAATCAAACACTCCCTACTGCATTATTTATGAAATATAAACCTTACAATGCATTTTCTGTTGAAAGTTTGCTGCTTTCGCTTTCTCCTTCACAACTTTTTGTCCTCACTTCTGTGTGAATCTTCATATACCCAAAGAAGCTAGCATACTGTTATTTGTACTATAAGAAAACAGAAAATTTATGCAGTGATTGAAATTCTGCTGAGAATTTTACTGAGTGCACAGCCCTCACCCTTCTGCAAGGTCCTGGTTCCAGCTGTCCTCTCAGACTGCCTGAGTGCACTCTGCAATGTCTAGCTTAGAAAGCTTTCACAGGCTGCTTTTCCAAAAACCTTTATGCTATGATATGCTGTTGGTCTTTCTGTCTGAAATCAGTGTGCAAAAGTATTGCCCTTAGTATTGCCAGACTGCAAGAATTTTAAATCCTGCAAAGCTCCAAAAATACTTAAACTTTTTCTTAGTAAGACTAGGAGGTGAAACACTACCTGATTTGAAGTTTGTTATCTTCACCATCTACTTTTTGATCTTTACAGGTGAAATTTTGATTGGGTTTTCAAGTTAACTTCTGTAACCCTTCTGAAAACTAAAGGCATACTATTTATAAATGGAACTTATCTTTGAAGTCTCTAAGGAAAATAAACTTGACATTTAGCAGTATTCAGATTTTGTAATCTGTGTTTATTCAGGTGTTTTGTATGGATTAGAAGCCTTATTTTAAGGACTCAAATTTGAAAACATTGACAACTGTTATTTATTCCAATTCCAAAACTGTAGAAGATATTAGAACTGTAAAATATCAAGACCTTATTTCAGAGGAATGTACTCAACTGAAACTGAAACTGGTAACTGAAAGCTGCTAATGACAAATAGACTATACAGAAGGCTGCAGGCATTACAAATTTACAGTAAAATAAATTTGTCAAAAATTATATCACATGTGAACAAGATTAAGTTTTTGCTTGGAACTATACCTCTTATATATACTTCTTATATACCTGCAATAACACAGCGCTGATCTCTTATTTCTTCCTTGTGAGTGTGAAAAGAAGTATTCAAGTGCTTTCTTTACCTTTAGAAGGATCTTTTTTTTTTTTTTTTTTTTTTCCAGTAACAATCACCAGTGATGTTTGCCTTTGATACATCCTCTTGTGCAACTATTACCATTTTAGAGTAAAAATGCCTTAAACCTCTGTGGACTTCTATTTGGTTCATATATGTCTGTTACCAAAAACTCCAATAAGATTGACATGTTTCCAGTTTTGTATGATTCAAGACACCGTAAATTTTTTCTTTCTATTTTGATTTACAGATGGCATCTGCTCAAGATTCCAGATACGGCCAGAAAGATACATCTGACCAGAACTTTGATTACATGTTCAAACTGCTCATCATTGGCAACAGCAGTGTTGGGAAAACCTCCTTTTTGTTCCGATATGCTGATGATTCCTTTACTTCTGCATTTGTAAGCACGGTCGGGATCGATTTCAAAGTAAAAACAGTTTTCAAAAATGAAAAAAGAATTAAGCTACAGATTTGGGTAAGCCAAAGATAATAATTCTATTAACTAAGCAAGCTGTAGCAGTTTGATAGATAGTTTTTAAGCAAATATGGATCTCCACTGACTTTCGTAACCTGTATATACATATATGGCAGAGATGAAAATTCTTTCCTGCATCATTTTGCTTTCTTGAATACTAGAACATAAACGGTATTTTTAAGGCATTTAAGTATAGCAGAGTATGTACTGTGAATTAAATTTTATTAAGAAATTTGACAGGATGACCTATATTTATAATCTTTGCAGCCAGGTGTAAACCACAGTGCAATATATAGTCTATTGAAAGTGATACATATTGTTAAAGAGTCTCTTGAAGTGCCGGTTAGGATCTGGGTTGTTTGTTAATTTTTTTTCCCCCACAAAAAGTAGGAATTCATTTAGGAGAAATGATAATGGATACATTAAAGGAAGCATAATTTTTTGCTGTGTCAGCTACTTTTGTCATCCTTATCACCTGAAACCTTTTTCTTCTGCTGCTGAGGAAGCAGACCCTTTGTCCTTTGCCTACACCTCATAGACAGTGTAAAAATGCTAAAATGAGGAAAATGTAATGCCAGGGAATAGGTGTTCTTTTCTGCAAACTATCCTCCTCAACAGGAAAGGATAGCCAAAACTTTATTTATGCAGCAGCTACTGATGCTTGTATTTCCTAATTCCTGGATGACAGGGTGATACTCAGCTAGAGAGGTGATAACAGAGCTTTTAACAATGTGGGAGCTGGAGTTAAAACTTCAGGTTTGTGCCATCTTGCTTGGGTGCCTGAAGATTTCAAGCAATGTTTCCTTTGTAAGGTATTTGTAACAGTCTTATTAACCAAGTTTTTTTTTTTTCTTTTTTTTTTCGCCTGTGGACGAATGCAAGTCATTTTAAAAAATGTATTTAATGATGGGCAGCCATTACATCTGGGGAAACTTTGAATCAAAGACGACTATGTCATCTTACATATTTTGAATGGCAGATAAAGAGAATTTCTTTTTAATATGGCACAGTTCCCCAGCAATCTCATTTCTTGTATGAAGACTGTGATCATCAAAGTAAAGCCAAAGGTGAATTTGCCCATGTTTCGTAGACTATATCTCATTCATGTCTTCTTAAGTATGCTACAGCCCTTGTTATCTGACATCATTTCTTGTTCTGTGTCCTCTAGTTACTGGAACACAGACTCTTTGCCTCTCAACTTCTATACCTTTTAAAGCTTAGATACTTGCTGTTATCATGAGCATAAAAGATGATTCACACTGTGTAACTGTGTATCATATATGCTTTCAGTGCAGTCCATGCTAGTTTCATTATAGTACTTCAGTCTTTGTGATCACAGTAATTCACGTTGACATTACCTTAGTTTTTGGTAATGGAGCAATAAAATTGTGAATTGTGTTCACATTATTGTCTTTACACAGTCCTTCTTTTAATCACCAAGTAGCCTCTACAATAGATTTTATTGTTCATGTATCTCCTAGCAAAATCAGCAACATCAGTTTATGATGATATATTAATATGATTAGTTTGACATCAGCGTATTTCTCATAATGCCTCTCCATGCCAAACTACAAATATGTGCTTGGCTCGAAGCAGTCTATTAATCTAAATGTGTTCAGGGCAATCTATGACATAGAGAAGATGTTGCAGCTGTATTTTTGCCAGCTGGAATAAACTTCCACTTCTAGCCAGATGAACGTTTTGTTGGCCTTTGTACGGCAGCAACACCATATGGATTGTTCTGAGAATGATCCTACTTTGTTCTGGAGTGACAAACAGTACAGGAGAATCCTTGCCTGAAAACACTTATAAGTGAAATGTGTGAAACAAATGCAAGTTTTCCATGTCCCACAGAGAGGAGGTAGCAGAGTCTTAGGCAACGGAAAGGAGCTTCCTGAAGACACCTACCAGGACATAGGGTTAGGAACAAGACTTTCAGTCATACTTTCAAACAAAAGCTTTTTACCCCAGCCAGCTCTGCTTCATTAGTTTTGTTTGTTTTGCTTTTGGTTTTCTGATTAAAATTTTAATGCTTGTTCTTTAAAGCCTTGTCATTGCCAAATGAACTGAAAATGGAATAGGTCACTATAAATTACTGTTTTCACGTTTTCATGGAGTATTAGAAGTATTGCGTTACAGCTATGCTTGCCTAGTGTAAAACAATTGACTGTTGGACTGCTGGAACCTTAAATAGAATTGGTTAAGTATCTCAGAAAGTGGTTCCACTGCACAAAATCTGAAATAGAGCACTATCACCCCATCTCATAAGCTGTATCAATACCTGTATTAATCTTTTTATGTAATATCCTTATAGGTAACACTTCTCTATTTCAAACTTTATTACTTTTCTTTTTTATTATGCAAAGACATTTATAAAATAAGTAGTTCTGGAATATCCATTTACATGTCAAACTGCATTTATGAAGCACCATTTATATCACATAAAATATAAAACTGATTGAATCAATGTGTGATTTAATGTTAATTCTGAGTAGAAACATGGATTAACTTGTAATAATTCCTTCAAAATCAATGGCAAAGTATTTAAGAACATCATGTGATAAACAATGTTCAATAAGCATGAAATAAAACATTCTGAAAAATCTCATAGATTTGAATAGTAAGAAGAAACAGGAAATGAAGTGCAACTTTGAAGAATATTCTGAATGATGAGGCAAGAACTGGAATATTTTGTTGGGTGCTGTAGTGAGGAAATACATGCAACATACTTGCCTGGCAGTAAAATGCACAAATGCATAAATAGTAATGCTACTAAAGTCACTAAAATTCCCTCTCTAGAGGTGCAGTATATCCAGCATGTTTTCAGTTACAATGTTGTACATATTCTTTTTGGGTAGACATTTAAACTTAATGTTTAATAAGCATTTCAGCACTCTACTTTGTGTTTAGGTTTTTGGAACTTGGAGCACCAATTTTCTTAGAATAAGATTCTAATCTGCTTAACAGTGGAAGGTATAAGTTGGTTTGAAAGTTAGTGTGGGCAGTCAAGTAATTATTTCCTAAAAAAATTACTGTTTGATTATTACAAAATGAACTAGCAAAGGCTAATAGGTTGAAGTCAGTGCTGTTTTACATAATGGGATACCTCACAGGTCTTGTCTTTGTTGGGGATTTTTTCTTCATTTGAGGCAATGGTGCCTTAATCTTGGGTTCAAAGAACCTGAATTGAATTGTCTTTTTTTTTTTTTTTTTTTTTTGCACAAGGGAGAATGTGGCTCTCTCTAGTCCTTATCATAATTACTTTATGGTATGGTCAGAAAGAGCCAGCAGAGAGCTCTACAAGGTTTGTTTTTTTTTCTTACGAGCCAAATACCTTCTTTCCACAATATTTCATGCTGGAACTGGGAGAGGTTCAGAGTTCATTAGTGATAGCATATTACCTTGTGAGAAGACCATGAGCTGGCTCTGAAATTTTGTTTAACAACAAGTTATAAATGTGGCCAACCTGATATTACATTAAAGAGACATTTTTAAGGGCAGAAATCCATTACAGAAAGCCATTGTACTCCCAGAAAAGTATTGATCTTTTAACAGAAACTATAAGAAGTTTTCAAAAGGAATTTTGTGCATATGTAGCACTTGTTTGCATAGGGTGAAAGTCCATGAGAAGATAGTTTACAGTGTCAACTAATAAACAGTATTACATTTTTTTTTTACATTTGATTTGAACTACTAATATCAAAGACATAGGATTGGAAGGCTGTAAGATTATTTCAGTTTCAAAATTTTGGGTTTCAAATTATGTTGAATAAAAAAAGAAATGACTTTTCAATACATATGCTGACAAAAATACTCTCTGGATAAAATGAATGAAAGCTCAAACATCCGAATTCTAAAAAAAAAAATTGATTTAGCCTTATAAATCTATCACTATACTCACTGTACAAAGTACTACAACCTGTATGCCATGTAGTTGTGATGCCCTAAGGATTTACATTACTTTTATAAAAATTGTAGGTTGCTTAACAGTAATAACAGAATGCACAAATTGATAGAGAAATATAAGCAAATTTGGATACTAGAATTTGTTAGCTAATGTTTGTCAAAATAAATCATTTGAATGGGAAGAAGGAAAAAAAATCTATTCTAGCAAATAAAATTACGAAGACAGATCAATGTATTTATTTAACTGACAATGTATCAATGCCACATCTTTAACTGCTGTTTAAAATGTACTTGGGCAGAACTCAGTGATTTCTAACTGATTTCAGTACAAATTTTGTTTGATGAATCAAGCATCAAGTTTTCCCTGTCTGATCTGTTTATTATATAAAAATTCTCTAATTGCATTCATACAGCAATATTTACATGGTTTCTATCCAATTGCGGCAGTTCGGTGCAAATATCAAAGAACACTACGTTATCTTTTGCTGCTTAGATGGCTTTTCCCTGGGACTAGGTAAACTTCATGGACTGCACACAACAATCATATGCAAATAGAAGAGATCTTCCAAGAGAAGAAGGCGTGAAAGCTGCTTGTGTTAGCATATCCCTACTAGAATTGTGTGAGACTTTTCATTTTCATATACAAAATGTTGCTGTCTTCAAATCAACTGCCACGTAAACTGTTCATAAACTGTTATAGGGCATAGGGACTAAGTGAGGATTAGGTTTTATAAGCTAAAAGAGGAAATGAAATTTCATCATTCAATAATTAAAATTACAGTAGTTCAAAAAAAGTCAATAAACATTAGCTACCTAATTTTTTGCTTGACAAGCTCCATAACAGTGTTCTAGCAATAAAAAGGGGTTCAGTTAAAATGAGAATTATTTGTTTTGGGTGTCAGGGGAGTCACTGGAAACAGGACTATGAATGAAAACTGCCTTGATATTAGAGTCCTTAAGGTGCATCGTACAGTATAAATGTGGTGGTAGCTTAATATTCCAGAAATATCCTGTAACAATGACTAAGGCTATAGTATCAGTGCAACAGTCACTGAATACTTTGGTTTAGATAAAAGGTGGTGAAAACTGTGGCTAAAAAAATCTGTTACAGAGCTGAGATTAGGGTGTAGAGACAGAGCATAGTGAATGTAGTATATGTTTAATCAAAGAAATTTCAGAGCCTGATTTTCTCACATCTGACTCAACTGAGTATTGTTACTTGGTATCATAGCCCCATCAAAGTTAATTTTATTATTCCTTTCCACTGTACTGGTGACAGCGTTGCTGCTGCTTAAAATACACAGCCCTTTTAGATGAGAGTAATAAATGTAATATTGAGCGTTAGGTTTTGTCCTCTAAGAATGAAAATCGAATGTGTATCTAGTTTATATACCAAGCAGCAAATGCTTTGAGTAAAGCAATATAGCAGGCAGAGAACTGCAGGAATTTGTGATTTCTCTGGATCCATATGTACTAGTAAGTTAAACATATCAAGATTTTTCTTTTGGCACTCAGTTTAGCTGGAATGGGAGAGCTTTTGTCCATACATTTTAACTCTGTTAGTCTCTGAAAGAGGATGTTCCCATCCAGACTTTATACAGAATGGTCTCTGGCCTCTGCTAGCTTCTGAACCTTGCCCAGGAACTGTTTGGCAGAGTGCTAGCAAGCCTGGACCAAAACGGTGCCAGAAAACATGCTGACAGTTTCACTGTATAGACAAATTCCATAGCCTAGAAATGCTTCCTGGCAAAATTTAATTTGCTGCTCTAGGCATAGCCTGAAAAGGGCAGCAGCTCTGGCCAACCTTGGGTTAGGCTGGCCTGTATGAGGTGATAAGTGATGCAAAATGTTCACAAATGCTAGTCTGTCAGAAGGCTTCCAAGGAACCATTCCTGGGCAGAGGTAGTTAATCAGAAGCATAGTTGTGATGGCCAGAAGACAAACTCTTTCTGGACCTCTCCTGTTAGCTGAAGCAAGCTGAAATGCTGGTCAGCTTATGTCATCATTCAAGATGCACTCCAACAGGTGAATGATATTCTGAAACATTCCTCTTCCTCTCTTTTATTTTTCTTCTATCTACACTGTACCTATCTTTGAAGACCCATGAACTATTTGTTTGAAAGTTTCACAGTAGGGTCCTTTTTTTCATGCTGCTGTATTTTTATGCAGTGCTTCCTACCTTTTTATCACAAACTCTTCCATTTCTGTGCAACTCATATCTGGTACACTGTATTTCTTAGAAATGCTGGAATTCATTAATCATTATTTTTCATTTCTGTTGTTGTTGCTGTAGTGATTTTTAAACACCTGAGGCTTTCTACAACAGATGCCATGGATTCACACAGCCAAGGAAAGCCCATTATAGTACAGACAACTACTGTGTTCAGATCTCAGTCAGATAACTTCCAGGAGTTCAACCTTACATAGCGTGAGGACCTCAGTTACTTCCAGAAGTTCTATGTTTCATTAATTCAAGGATTCTCAGTGCTCTCTTTTGCTGCTTACTCTGTGTTGTGTTTATTGAACCTGTTCTTCTCTTTGTAATAAAGTTGTACAAAAGGATCCAAGTGAGCTTAGGTTCCCATTGTTTTAGATAAATACCCAAGAATAAAACGATTGCATAGCTTGCAGTCAAGCAGTTCAAGTGGGAATGAAGGTGAGAAGGGTCTACTGATGCAGATATTTGACAGAAAAGGAAAGCTGCTTACCTAAAAGGCAGACAAGACAGTTGGAGTTTTCTCTAAGCATCAGCAGATGCTTATATATAATCTATATGTAACTTTAAGGTCATCACAGCAAAAGCTAATATAAGAAGAGATTGAAAAGATAATATGTGTATTGCTGTTTAAAGCTTGACTAGAATTGTTTATACAATAAGGTATGATGTGAGAGAAAGCAACTAAGAGTGCATAAGAATGTGCGCCAAGAGTTTATTAGCAAGCGCATCATAAATGTAGCAAAAATTCAGAAATATTCAGAAAAATTCAGGTAAAGATACTGTGTGATGCCTTGTGTTTGTTCCTTGCACATGACACTGCAGAAGTAGAAACAGGTGTGACACTGCAATCCCTTACTGGAAGAGACAAACAGCACTCGGTAAAATTTTGTGCAAGAAATGCTCCCATGGACCCTCTCTGGATGTAAAATATGGATGTATCCCTTATAAAAAATCCACTTATTGTAAAACTACTCAGTGTATTTATCGTTGTCCTGGTTTTAGCTGTGGCAGAGTCGTTTCTTCACAGTGTCTGCTGTGAAGCTGTGCTTTGGCTTTAGGAGAAAAATAATGTTGATCACACACCAGTGTTTCAGTTGTTGCTGAGCGGTGCTGCACAGATCCAAGGAGGTTTCAGTTTCTCAGCTTTTCGTACTGTCCTGCCAGCGAGGGGTCTGAGGGGGCACAAGTTGCTAGGAGGGGACAGAACCAGGGCAGCTGACCCAAGCTGGAAAAAGGGATATTCCAGAACATATGGCATGATGTGAAAAAACTTTAAAAACTGTAGGGAGTTGGCTGGGAAGCAGCTGCTGCTTGGGGTCTGGCTGGGCATCGGTGGGCAAGTGGTGAGCAATGACATTTGTTTTGTAAATATACACATATATGTGTATTATTATAATTACTGTTATTTCTCTTTTCCTCTTCTGCCTTAGTAAATAGTTTTTATCTCAACCTACGAGTTCTACTTTTTTCCTGATTCTCTCCCCCTTCCCAGTGGGAGGAGAGGAGTGAGCAAACAACAGTGTGGTGCTGAGCTGTCTGCCGGGGTTAAACCACAACTATATAGAGCCATGGCTCGGTCTTCAGTGCCACAGATCTTGGCAAAGTACAAGGCATATTTAGTTCAGGTGGACTTCAGTGAAAGAGTACAGTATGTGAGACTGGTCACAAAGGACAGTGATGGCACTTTTTAAAAAACGATGTGATTTTATTTAAGCCGTACCACACTGGCTATTCAGATATCATTTTTTACATTACATTTATGTTAATTTTTTTTTTTTATTGCTATAAAAAGCACGTCTTGAGGACTTCAAACATCTGATTTAAACCCAGATCAGAAAAAAGGCTGTCCTATCATTCCAGTAACTCTGGCTTTCACTGTTGAAATTGCTGTTTTACTGTGATTTTTAAATGTCTTTTATATTTTGTTGCTGCAACAGCAGTTTCTATTGGTGGATTAGCCTTTTTCTAAAGAAAGATGATAATATCTATATCTGGTAAAGCCCCTCAGTTTCTTTAATTATACAAGAAACCATAATGCTTTTGTTGCTGCTTAGCTGTAGTTATTTTCTGTTTGTTTTCAGCTCATTCCCTTCCTTCTGCTTCTACTTCTAGACTGTAAATCCCTCTCCTTGGGTAAATGCATACTGGAACTTCTGATTGTCTTTGAGTTGGATCATCTGTTTTTCTGTTTTCCGATTAAAGTTGTGCTGCTAAGGAATTATGTGGTTCTGGGAATGCTAACCATGTACAGAGCTCTTCAGCCCGAGGCCTGTGATTTAGATCCGCGTCAGAACTGATCAATAGCTGTTGATGTCAGATGGATGTTTCATTGATCTACGTGAGATGTGTTCAGCGGTCATAGATTGGTTTCTACTAAAGATGTGTCCACTTTGCTTCTCCTAACTTCTAAAACTAACTGAAATTCTGGCATTATTAATACTTTTGCACATTCATAACATGCTTTATCCCCCTAATTCTTTTAGATTTAAAGTTGCTTATAAGCCTTACATTTAATGATACAGAAGTCAAAATACCTACACTGCAAATGTGAGAATTCTTGGAGAAATACCATGTGTGCTTGCCCTATGATCTTTCCTAGCCAACTGCTTTTGGCTAGTGACAGGATACTGGGCTAGTGACAGGATACCTGTGACCTGGTCCAGCTAGCTTGCTTTTATACTCATATATTCCAAAGTGGTTGGAAACTCAGATATTTTGGAAAGGAAACAATGTAAATGCTACTAGCATTAAATTCATTAAATTTTCCCAATGGTTTTGGAAAAACCTTCTGTAACATCAGTTAAAAGATTTTACTTTTTCACAGAGATCTTTGCTTTTGGAAAAACCCTTTATTGCCAGCTTCAGCAGTCTTGCTGTATAGCTGTACTTGCAGCAGAGAGATCAGGTCTCTGTGTCAGCTTAGCGTTTTATGTGTATAACATAGTCGGACTTTAAATATTCTCTGACAAAAGCTCCTGTTATCAGTAAAAGGATACATCTGTGTTCAAAGGCAAAGATTAATTGGAAAGAGAAGGTGGTGTTTAACATAATTAAAATTCTAAATAAGGCTCATCTCACTGTTTAAGTGGAAATTTCCATGGGGATTCTTTTGGAGAAACAGAGCTATTTTAAGACACTTTCTAGAACACTTTGCTGTAGTGTCTCTTAGGCAGATTTTTTCATAGGACTCCTGGGAAATATGTCCTGCTATCATTTACACCAACAAATCATCATCCTGCCAGACCTGAATTGCAGCTTTCCCTAGCCTGCGACCGGGCAGTTCTGGCATAACATTTATTTCAGCTGCCTTTGCCTTCCACATCATGATCTGAAAGTCCCCAGCCTTTCCCATGTAGGAAATTTTATACCAGTAAAGTAACTATCATGAAGTAGCACTTACACCTGTGTGAGTATCAGTACAGCTAGTGTACAGATGGTACACTAGCTGCTTAAAAACTGGTAGTGAGAAAAGGAGAAAGAAGTTAATGAGTGTGTATCTGAAAATCAAGATTTGTGACTTTTCTTGAAGTGAGGAGTCAGAATGGGAAGGGAAAAGGAGGTGGAAAGATTTTACTGTAATAGGCAACCGAAGCAAGAACAATAATCTTGGGCTAACACTGAAAAACAAATAAGCTATTTTAATTGTTCAAGCTCTATAAAATCCAGAGAAATCTGACAATGTACTTTAAAATGTGGGATGAAAGTTATTAGGACTATCATTTTACCAGTTGTTTCTGAAATGGAATTAATGTTGACAGCATTTTTTAAAGTGAAATCAACTGTGCTGCCAGCTTCTGTGAGCCATTTTAATGGCACGTTTAAGACATCTGTACAGCTGTGGTGCATCTACAAAGAAAAAGCAAGCCTGTGTAGGCTCTTCACTGCATTTTAATAAGATTTGTGTTGTAGATTATAGCAAAGTGTTGTACTCTTGCTGTGCAGTTGTTGCTTTGAAATCAGAGCACCAGAGCCTTGGATGGGAGCCATAATGTAAATGCCATGAAAAGGGAAATGTAGAAACAGTACTTAAAGCTCACTTTTGCCTTCTGCTGCTCAATGCAAGCTGTTTCCCTGTGCTCTGTTAGAATAGCATGAAGTCCTTCTGAAATTATGCTGGGTTAAGAGGGGCAGAAATAACTGAGGGAGGATGGGGGTCACATGAAAGCAACTCATTTTTATTTAACAATGCTGAATTTGCATTATATTGTGGAAGTAACCTTAAGTGCATGTCATGAGAAACCATGACTCTGTGCTGCTTTAGGATAATATTTATAGTAGCTGATGTGTTAGGGATAATACCCCCAGCTTTTAAGTGTGAAATTATGATTTCAAGCAGAAGAGCATCTCTGGAGGATTTCACTCGGTATTTACATTATTTCTCGGACTGGTGACCTAAGAAAAATCAGGTAGGATATGGCTTGCATTTGTTTCTAGAAGAGAAGCAGGTTTTTGCACTTTTGTTTCTTTCCAATGTAATACAATGCTAATCTCCTGCAATCTTTTCTGAATAAATTTATTGTTCTTCTGTAATCAGCTAGCTGCTTTCTGGTAATAATTGCATTATTACACACTGCCCATTAAAAAAAAAAATCTACAATTTTTAGCTGTTACAACTTTATTTATTCCTTAAATGCAGTTTGAAAATATGAAAAATTCTGCGTCACTTTAGTCATCAACTCAGGTGGAAGATATCTGTGCCACAACTTAGCAAGCCTGTCTCTGAAATTTAAATGGTGCTTAGATATAAAGTGTTCTTACTTTCCATCCTATCAGGTTATTATTTAGGTGTACTTATAAAAAGAAAAAATAATAAGGTCTGTCACAGGAAGTCAGTTTTTTATTTCTGATGGTAAGTATATTTAGTAGACATTTGGCCCATGTAGATTGGATACTGTTGACTTTGACTTGTTTTATTTGGAAATAAAGCCAACCCTGCAGAAAGCAGTATGAAGTAACCACTTGTAAGGGTTTCTATTTTTGTTTCCTAGATTGTTTGGTCTGTTACAGTGGTAGCAAGGCCTATATTCATTTAGCTTAAATAATCACTCTAGGATGAGCTGAGCTAAAAAAAAAAAAAAAAGCCTGGAAGCAGAATATTTTATGATATTATATTCATCTATAATTAGGACTCATTTTATGTAGACTCCTGAAGTCTTCTGAGATTGCTTATTTCTGATCTGTTCTCCAAAAGATATTCTAATTCTAGTTATCATAGGAGAAATTTTATCAACAATAAGTGCAATTTCTTTCAACTGTAATTTCTTTGGAACAGTCTTTGTGTCTTCCCTGCACAGTGACTGGTGCAATGGAGTTGTGATATAAGACTAGAATTCCTAGATTTTAGTAGGTTTGATCACATGAGACAGCTTCACCTGCACTAACTGTGAACTTGGAATGCCAGAAAGTGAAATGTGGAAGCATCCCAGATGGCTACATGCAAATGTAAGAGTTTTTAACTGTATAAACAAAGGGAATCAAGGGAATTTTCTTGTGGAAAGGTCTTAGGGCTGATATAGTTGCTAATCTTAATACTCAGTAGGTGTATGCTAATAAAACTTGTTAATTATGGGAAGTTGAGAAGTGTTACCATTATAGAAGAGGATCAAAATATCATACAGATAACAGGAATTACATTCAAGTGTGCTGTAATAGAAATGAGCTTTATTTTAGCAGTAGCAAATTGTGCACTTCAGGAATAATAATAAGAATTTAATTTTAAAACTATAAATTACTCAGTCAGCAACCACAGAAGAAAGGCACAATCTAGGTACGCTAGAAGGAAAAAGAATTCCAACCATCTATCCATATGATGTACAGTGAAAAGCTGCTAATTTGGCACTTGCATGTTTGTGGTGAATGAAACAGAACAATACCATTATCCACTGCACTGCAGATGCTTCAAGAGGAGATGCAGAAAAACAGTATTGTAGTGAGTATAGGAAGAAAAGGAACTAGAAGGAAACAAAGTCTGACTTTTTTTACTCTAGAAAACAAAGGGAGGAACACTGTTTTTTTTTTTTTTTTTTTTTAATTTGATTAAATTATGTTATTTTTGTTAAT
>VXAV01003366.1:264471-282632 GCA_013399715.1 Alectura lathami
TTTTTTTTGGTATTATAATTATTTCAGTGGACATCTGGCATTTTTCACTTTTTTTTTAATAAATTATTTGCTTTTGAAATAAAGTCAGCATTGTTCATCCTGGTTTATGTGATGGTCGGTGTTGATTTGAAGGCATTTCTTGCTGATCACCATTGCAAAAGGAGGTTATTTGGGGCACAGAAGACTAATCCCCAGTTCTATTCCATTGCTTCAAAGACTAATTATTAATGTTCTTGGGAGCAATGCAGAACAATGATATATTTCAAACGGTATACTTTGCATCTGGTTTGCTGACCCAGAAATATATTCTTGACAAGCCCCATTCATTAATAATTGGAAAGCACCAAGAATCCGCAGTGAAATTGGTGTTCTTAATTCACTATGAGCAGAAACATGCTGTAGGCTACACTAAATCTCATTTCTTGCCCAATGCTGCCTGCTTTTTAAACACCTCAAGTATACTCTCAGTGACCTCCGCTTTCTGTTTGGCAAACATCATCCCACAAGGCATCGCTGCTGAAAAATCAACTGCTGTAGGTCTATAGCAGCAAAATGGATTTGAGTTTTTCAGATAACTCTCTGTGTCGTTCTGGCCACTGCTCATGCTTAAAATCATTAGATCTATGTGCAGCTTTTCTCCCTGAACCTATCCTGTTTTCTTTTGCTATGTTTAATTTTGTATTTACCAGCAGTGCCAGCTGCCGGGCAAGGGAAGGGATAGAAGTTCCGCTCTGCTCTGCCTGCTGCGGCCTCACCTCTAGCCCTGGGGGCAGCTTTGGGTGTCACAGTGTAAGGAGGACATGAAGCTTTTAGAGAGCATTCAAAGGAGGGGTGTGGAGACAGGGAAGGGTCTGGAGGGCAAGGCATGTGAGTAGCAGCTGAGGTCCCTTGGTTTGTTCAGCCCAGAGCAGAGGAGGCTGAGGGGAGGCCTCATGGCGGCCTACAGCTCCCTCCCAGGGGAGCGGAGGGGCAGGCGCTGATCTCTGCTCTCTGGGGACAGCGACAGGACCCGAGGGAATGGCATGGAGCTGTGTCAGGGGAGGGTCAGGCTAGGGGTTAGGAAAAGGTTCTGCACTAGAGGGAGGTGGGTATGGAACAGGCTCCCCAGGATAGTGGCAGTGGGCACGGCCCCAAGCTGCTGCAGTTCAAGGAGCGTTTGGACACCGCTCTCAGACACAGGGTTTGGATTTTGGGTGGTGCTGGGTGGAGATGGGAGCTGGACTCAATGATCCTTGTGTGTCCCTTCCATCTCAGGACATTCAATGTATTTACTTTTGAGGTAGTGGTGAAGCTCTACCTTTCCCACATAGTTACATTGTTATGAGGGCATTCCTGAAGACAAAAAGCTAGCTGTGCAAGCACTGCCATAGTTCATGCTTGAGTATGTTTTCCGCACATGTGTGCATATGGCACAGCACCATTTGCCTTGCAATAATGTTTATTTTCTAAGAAAAAAGTAGTCTGAGGACATTAGTGAAAGATGCGGAAAGGGAGAGAAGAAGCAATTGCATTCTAATCTGATTTAATTTAACTTGATTTAGTAATTGTTCTATTGTTCCAGATCTGCTCCTCAATAATTAACAACTAAGGGAAGTCCTGATCTTTTAATTAATATATCTGTATACTGCAGAGCTAAATACTGCCTCTGCATATGCACATGGACATCTCCACTGTGAACTGCTATTCTTTAACTTCAATGGAAAAATACTGAATAACTCTACTGGAATTTAAATGTCTCTGTGGAAAATAAGCTTATGGAAAATAGTCTCCTATTCTGGCACAGAGAAAGGAAAAACTAATTAGTCATGTCCTGTGAGTGACTGAGATGAATGGGAAGCAGCAGATCCTGAAACTGTTTCTGGTATCTGAGAATGAAGGTCTCAGAGGTCAATTGACTTTTTGGTTAAGTGTAGTTTTGCAAACCTGCAAAACTGATGTGAGCTGAGGTTTGAATTTTCTAAAGCTGACTAGGTGTGTACCCAACAATTCTTGTCCTTCTGATTCTTCTTGATGATGAATTTCTGCTTACCACTCTCCCTTGGCATGTGATAGGAGAGCTGTACTCCACAAAGAATGTGATGGTATATACTAGGTCTTACTAAGGAAGCCTCCAGCAGAAATTCTTTCATCCTTTGTCAGTGTTGACTTTAGGTTTCTTTTCTATATGGTATAACTTAAACCATTTCAAAAAAAAAAAAAAAAAGGATTAAATTTTAGCAGTACAGTATTAATTGGAATAAATATATTTAGAGTCCATCATTCATTTTTGTATAAGTTGCTGCCCTATTTCTTCAGCATGATTAGTAAGCAGGCATTTTTATAAATAATCATTTTAAAATTGTATATAAGAGTATTAACTGCAGGTCTTCTGAAACCTAGTTAATTGAACAGACAGGTTGTAAATTACAGTAATGACATGGCTGCAACACCTGATCAGTGGTTATATTCACCACAATTTCCAACTTCTTACAGTCTTATAGGACAGGGACAATGAGAATACTTAGTTCTTACAAAATACTTCCCATCTCTATTCTTCCATCATTTCAGAATTTTACTGTTTCAGCTCCTGAGTAATATAAGAAACAACAGGATCATAAATCGCAAGTTCTTAATTCTCACAATCAGATGTGTTTAACAGCTGATGCTTGAGTTCAGGTAACAAACTTTTCTAGCTGGGAAAAGTCGCATATGAGTCATGGCAGTTTTTCCTTGCCTTCTGTGCTGAACTCTTTAGTAACATGGCCATTTTCTACATTATGGACTAAATTACTGCTTTGCCTCTGCTAATGCCTGTTTATCATGGATTTTAACCTATTGTGCAATTTGTACAACCTATTGTACAACCCTTGTGTACATCCATCTGTTCTACTGCTTGAGTTTCAGGAAGGTCTAGCATGGCTCTCTGGAGAAAGGTTAAAAACATTAAATAGTTATAATTTTTAGTTATGTGTAATACTTATACCTGTTCAAACATATACAGAAAAATAAGTCATGGTCTTGCAATGGTTTAGGGCAAGATCAATCTTATATATGTAATACTATATGTGCAGGAGAGATACACACAACTGTAATATGATCCAACAGCAGAAGCCCATACTATGTGAACATTTTCTGTCCATGTATTTTACAATAACATCAGGGCATGTATAACAGTTTTCATCACCAAGGCATATGCTTACCCTTTAAAGTCAGTGGAAACTTTGTCCTTATTTCTGTGGAGCCAGAATTTCCCTGCAGAGTTTCTGCTGCCAGCTGTCCCAAGGATGCAGGAGCTTCCTCTCCCTTAACCTTGTGCATATGGCAGTTCATTGCTGCGTTTGAATGAATAGTTAATGTGAGGCATTCATTTCCCATAAGGCAGCCAATATATGGGACTGAAGATGAAACAGCATTACTCTTTGAAGTGAATTTAATAATGGGATATGAATTTCTGTTTTTAAAGCATCCTTGTTTTATTACAGTAATAAAAAGAATCTCTCAGAAGAATAATTCTGCAACACTTTGCGGAATGTGAAAGCTGTGTGCTGTATTTTTCCCTCCATTTAAACAGAGTCTCCAACAGGCTTTAAATCAGCTATCAACTGAGCACCCTTCAGTTAGCATCCTTAGTAACTGTGAGCCTCAGAAATCCCTGTAAGCTCAGGACTGGCCTATTTATCTGACTTTGTCTCCCTGCTGTTATATAAGGGAATCTCAGTTATTTCCCATTGCTGTTCAGCTAGTTTCTGGATTATATTTTCTTCAGCTTTTCTGTTACTGCTCCTGTCTTTGGCCCTTATATTTTCTAGTTCTTATCTGTATTATCAGCTGCTGCACCATATTCTGCAAACTCACTTAGTTCTTACCTTCATCATTGTTCTTGGTTTTGTTTTTGGTCATGCTGATCCTGATACCTCTTTCTGACTAGCTTTCTTAGCTTTCACACCTGTGTCTAGCTGTGGATCCTGCATTTCTCTGTCATTTCTGTTCCTGAAAAGGAAGGTTTTGTTTGCCTTCAGACTGTATCTGGCCTTACTGCATATGCATAACTCTACTTTTCCACTTTAGCAAGAACTCTCATCAATCTTCTGCTTGACTTCCCCCCCCACCCCGCATTTCTGATTTGGCCACAATTTACTTCTGCTTCTTTTCTTTGTCCTGTATCCAAGCTGGAGCCCACTGATAAAGTTGAGCAAATAAGTGTGGTGAAGGACTGTTTATATGCATGTATCTATTCATTAGATACTCACCATATCTTCTTAATGACTCTTCTGTGTTCATAGCAACAGACCCTTAAGCAGTCTCAATATTTCTTCTACAATCTTATTTTTTAGGTCCAGCAGGACCTGTACAAGACAGACTTTTGATTTGGATGAGCTCTAAGGCATTATCTGTCCACTTCCAGGCTTGTTTCAGATCAAAATTAAGTGCAAAGACTGATTCTACTGTTATGGGGAAGTATTTCAGGCTGAGATAGTAAAATTATCAGATTCCAATCTTCTCAGGATCGACTCTGTTTTGGTAAAAAAAATGAAATTGGATGTAGAGTACTGAGTACTGAATCACAGTTGTCGTCACACCACTGCATATAGAAGGCACTGATCTTGCATAAAATCTCCTGCTGGTTCAAATTTGTTTGATAAATGTTTAAGACCCCTTTGTATAAGACAGCTTTATATCTTATTTATCTGAGTCAGTCTAACCTTACATCAAATCACATAAAGTCTGTCATAGTGCAAATTATATACAAGCATAATGTCAAACTAATTTCCATAAGGGTATATTCTGGTTAATTCAATAAAGAGATGCCAAGCTTCCTGTTCTGTATCCAGATCAAATTGATACTGCAATGTGTTCCCATGTATTTGTGGAAGTATTAATGTCATTAGCAAATGATGCAGAAGTTCCTAAAATATAGCTTAAGAAGACAAAATTTGTGGCAGACTCCATTTGCTGTGGTAATTCCATGTATATTCCACAAACTTTGATAAAAACAGACTTTGCATAAACATCAGGCTACAATACACCAGAAGACTACTTTTGCAGTCTTAAGATCACAGAGGAAAGTGATGGAAATGCATTCATTTATTATTATGCTTGAGACATGTACAGATGCAGAGGAAATGGATATTTTTCCATATTGAAGTGTAACACAAGTTGATTATGACCTTCAGGGGTTTTCTCTTTAAAAAAAAAAAAAAAAGAGGAAAAAAAACCTGCAAGTGTATTTTTGTCTTAATATTCCTTAGATATAGGTTTCATCCAGACAGAAATACAGTAGAATACCCTTAATGTTTAAGCTGAGGTTTATCTTGGTATGCTTTTCAGGAAATTGAAAGAGCTTTTAGACTTTTACATAAGGGCTTTTGTGGAGGAGATGAACTGGAATAAATCACCTCTGTTTAATCATGATTGTCTAAAATATTTTCCCTCCTGTAGCAGAAAGCTTTGGGTAGATACATTGCAGCATGAAGAAATCAATCCTGCTCACCCTGAAAAATTATTGGAACAAATCCAAGAATTCCTCAGTCTTAAAAAAAATGATTCCATAAATATCAGCTGCCTCAAATAAAGAAAATCCTGCAACAAAAATGGAACTATTTCTGGGTGAGTTCAGAATACAGAGAAGTGAATCTCTTCCTGTGAAGATGCTTTCTTTTTTTTCTTGTCAGATACATTTATCAAAATATGTAATGTAGAGATGTTGGTGTAAATGTCTTTAATTTCTCTGACATCTGGCCTAGTATAGGAAGTGTAAAGGACATGAAAAGCTGTTTCTTTAGGTGTAAGATGTCAAGATGATTTTTATAGTGATTTACACAACAGAGAGTAAATAAAGGATGCTCCTGTGAAGTTAAAATGGGTATTTGAACCTTAGTAAATGCTGCCATGTAGCTCCCACATTAAAAATGTCATTAGGAAAGTAAATCAAGTAAAATAGTAATATGCGTTTTTTACTGAATTCTCATTCATTTGGTCACTTCTCTGAGGAAAGAAAAGACTAATGCCTAAAAGAGAAATAAAACCATGCAAAGGACCTGTTTTTGCTTCAATTTTGCATAATTAACATTATCCTGAATGTGCTGTAAACCCAATTTTACAGCTCTTATGAATTTACTTACCTGTTTAAGCAGACTGGAGGAGAGTCTTGCTAGAAATCACCATACATATAAAACCTTGCAATATTTCATGAGGACAAGTGAATGAAAGATGTGCAGAGGACAAAATGCTAAATCACAGAATCACAGAATGTTAGAGATTGGAAGGGACCTCGAAAGATCATCTAGTCCAATCCCCCTGCCGAAGCAGGAACACCTAGAGCAGATCGCACAGGAACGCATCCAGGCAGGTTTTGAATGTCTCCAGAGAAGGAGACTCCACCACCTCTCTGGGCAGCCTGTTCCAGTGCTCTGTCACCCTCACTGTGAAGAAATTTCTCCTCATATTTAAGTGGAACCTCTTATGTTCCAGCTTGCACCCATTGCCCCTTGTCCTGTCACTGGATGTCACAGTGAAATGAGCAAAATTAGCCTAGCTGTGCTGTGTTTCTAATCATAAACAACAACAACAAAAAATAATAATTCAGAATGGCTAAGGCCTCCATGAAGAGAAAAATGTAAGCTCTGAAAACAGAAGTATTCTTTTTTAATACTTCCAGTCGTAGCAGACTTGGTTAGTCTGTCTTAGCTGTATGGTTTAATTCATGACATTTTCACATTTTAACTAAATAGGAAATAAATCCCTTGGGTAAATTTTAGTAGAGGGTTTCTTTTGGAAAGCTTTGTGGTATGTTGAGCACAGATCTTAAGAAGCTTACATCACCAGCGGAATCACTTAACCTGTGGTCCTGTTGTTTAGGACCTACCTTTGAAAATTAAGATAATATATGCAGTTGCCTCTTTCATAACTACACAGGCTGTTATACCTTAATGTGCATGGTAAAAGCCTTCACCTTTAGAATGCAGAAAATCAAACTAGAAAGTCATGAACAAAACCAAGATGTTAGCTTCTTAGTTCAGTTCTGAAACACTTAGTCATTCTGTGGGTTTGAAGTACAATTATTTGCTATAAAAAGTTAGAGAGAAAAATAAATACAAGATGAATTAAATTGGCCACTATATTTGTTTTTCATATAGTTCTCTTCTTAAAACACAATTTGGAAATGTACCTGTTTGTAATAATTTTGAGGGGAAGTTGTCAAACAAATCATAATAGTTGTCTTAGGATAACTTCTATATATAAATAAAAAGTATGTATATATGAAGTAATTTGCATTATTTTACCTGATTTAATTGGCTTTGCAGAATAAAGAATTCAAGACTCTTTAACTCAGGATAAATTTATATCACAACACCTGTTGTGTTAATGAAGTAAATATCCACTCTAGGTCAGAAAACAGTTAGAGGTCTAACAATAGAGCATATGTAAGAACATACACATATAGAGCATATATAACAAAACAATATAAATATAAAAATCTACTTTCTGTAGGAGTTGCTTTAGATAAATGTGCTAGGCAATCTATGATACAAATTTCTGGGGACTGCAACCAGTTGAACCAGTTTGAAATTTTGACTTTGCAGAATTTTGAGAATATTGTTTTGTGAAATTAGAAGCGTGGGAGCTATGAAGAAAAACTTTAAATAAGACTGATTGATTCATAGGCACTCTGTTTACAAAATCAAGCAAATGTACAATGCAGAATAAAAAGGCGTGCAAAAAGATAGACAAAAATATGTCACAAATGAAACCATTTAAGTAACAGATCCTTGTTTAAGACTGGTATTGATTAAGCCTGCTGTGCTGGTTAACACTATTAAAAAAAAAAGAACACTTTGTTCTGTTTTTTTTATGTTGAGTCTTTATTTATTTATTTATTTATTTATTTTAATTGCCTAACACTGTGGTAAAATTCAAAATCAAATTACTAATGGAGAATTTTGTGGGTTTTACATAGTGACTACATGTTCAGTTTCCTGGTCTTGGAACTTGTGTTGCTCCTGTTTGTTAGATAACAAATCTGGTTAAGATAGTGAGTTACACTTAGGAGGAAGCTGTTAGTGTAGTACACAAAACTCATTTCCAGGTAACATGGGAGGCATACTCTGTGACTCAGTCTGAAAAATGCTATTTCTCCAGCATGGCATTTAAGTTGCTTTCACACTGCAATGCAAAACTAATACTCGAATGAGGTGGAAGGGATGATTTAGCAACTAATCACCCTGAGAGCCAGGATTTCCTGACCACACAGCAGCAGCTAAAGCTGCAGACCTGCCAGAGGCATTTGAAAAGGAATGGCCGATTTTGATGTGTGTTGGAGTTCTGTGCAAATCCAGTCCCAGTAACAGCAGCAGTGTTTCATGTAAATGGGGCCCTGTTTTTTTCTGTGGAAATAACCTATTTGGGCAGGCATGTATCATCAATAAATCTCTCCTTCATTTTATTCTTCATTTCTTCATAATTTTTTTTTTTTTTTTTTCTTAGAGAAAGTGATAGCAGAATTTGTGGAAAGTATTAACAGCAGGAATGCTTGGAGCAAACTGCAGTCATTACTGATGACTTTTTTGCTATTGCTTCCCTGTATTTGCTATGCTTCTCGGATAAGATATCCGCCCTCTGTCATCCAGTAGATGTATTTTTGGGCATCTTCTGGAAAAGTACAGATCAAACAGATATTTTATGAGCTGTTCATATTTCCCTAATTTGCAGTGAGGTTCAGCCTCATGAAATTAGTCTGTTTAAAGAAAGACTGTGAATTTCAATGCTTGTCCAGGACTGGCAGCTCAAATGTCCAGTTAAAAAATGTAATTTTCAGGCCTTGTAACTAATGTCCTAGTAAACAGTTAAAATATTGGTCCATTTTGTAGACTGTTTTGGTTCTGTCTAACTCAGCATTATGGTTAAAAGCTGTAGTCCTTTTTTTTTTTTTTTTTTTTTTTTTTCCCTCTGATTATAGATTTAAATTCGGGATTGGCTCATTCTGCTTTTATTCAAAATGTAAATAACCACAATACATTAGCACATGGCAGTTCTGTGAAAATGTTGCCAATTTTACACAGTGATTATGAAGAAAGTCTGTCCACAGTTCAGTGGGTGTCCTCCAGTGTATAGATTGCATCACATGCGATTGGGTTTTACAGCAGAGAGGTTTATTATTACTTTGTTTGATGTTTTATGTTCAGATGTATTTATTACACACTCCAGGTTTTTTTTTACTGTTTCCTTTTAATACAGATTTACAGCCTACGCAGTTTTGGGGTTTTGCTGTCCGTCCTTTTCCTAGTCATTAAAGTACAGATCTATAAGGGATTTAGCCCCATTCTACAGGCTTAGTTCCAAGAATGGAAGTCCCATACCTATATTAGGCAACTGTGTTTCCGAGTGCAAGCTGAACGCATGGGACCAGAATTTAAAACAGCCAAACGGTGCCTCGTCTGAAGGTCTGGTATTTGTAAAACAGCAATAGGAAACATGGGAAATGGAGATAGGTCTGGAAGTTTGTAATTCTGAGTTAGGAACATGCAGGATGTCAGAATTCACAGCATGAAGTATCTGCTGGACTAAGGTGTTTCTGTGCTGTCTCTCTCTATGTTAAATAACCAGTTAATTCCTGATCTGTTGGAGGTGATGGGAGAATTCAGCACTCACTGCTGCCAGGAGTCAGAGCCAATGTTCTCATCTTCATGATGAAATTCCAACCTGCAGGCTGAAGATAAGTCTTCTCCTGTTATGTTTGCCTGAAGCTATGCATCACTGAAGAAGTCAAGCAAATTCTGGAGGTCACTTCCTTGCCAGAGACAAGAGAAAGCATTCACTAGATGAGGGCAGTCATGTGATAAGAACACTTCTCTGAGAAATGGAAAAACAGTCTTCAGCCCTTGGGTTGAGGAGGGCATTGAACCTGTGTTTTTGTCCTTCCTGGATAAGAGCTAGCTGAAGTTACTATATAAAAAATACTGAACACTATAGGCACTGCAAGACTGTGGTTCTCATTAGAAAAGTGGCAGCAGCTGCAGTCTTTTGTGCTAAACTCAATACTGTCAGCCCATGTCAAAGACTGCTTAAAGGGAAGCTCCTTGGGACTTTATGTACCCAAGGTTCTAATCTGTGGTTTCCAAATATACTTGGATATTACAACAGGGTCCTTTGACAGGCAGGAGGAGGAAAGTTTTGCACATATGTAATGGCGTCATTATCAGGATTATCACAATTGATAAGGTGAGCATACACAGTTTAAGCCAGGCAGAAGAGCTCTGATTGTATTCTTGGTACCTGAATTCTCCATCACACACTAATATTTCAATGAGCATTGGGAATGTTGTCTTTCAGTACAGAAAGACTGTTGTCAGTTTTTTTTGAGAAACTTGATTCCTAGGTCAAAGTTTGGCTCCTTCATCAAAGTGGTTACACAAATTCATTGCAAGGTCAGTGGGATTAAAACTCAGGTAATCCAAAATTTCACCACTGTAATTTTTTTTTTTCAGTTATATATGATTCACATATGATAAAAGGTTGTTATTGATCCCCATGGGATTTGAACTACTTCTGCAATCCAGGAATTATTAATTCTCATCTCAGAAAAGGAAATGAGTTTATGACAGTATTTTCTGTCACTTTTTCAGCTGTTAAATAATTCCAGGATTCAAAAGTTTGTATGGAAGAGATGACTCTAACCTAACCATTGTAATACATTTTAGGTAATAGCAAAGAAGTGAGAGCTTATTTTACCACGAAGTATCTAACTAATTCTAATAATACAGGACTCTCCATGCACTGTGTTTAAGATTGTGCAAAGTGTTTTGCTGGATCAAATGTTCCACACAATGCAGAACTGGCACAATTCAAGAGATAAAAGCAGTTCTTGGGTTTAAAGAGAGAAAGCGCCATCACATATGCATGTGATGCTTCTGCAGAAACAGGATAATAGCAAATACTATAATAAGTTAAAATGCCACAAATCATGGGAAAATATGTTTGAATCTCCAAATAAGTATTAGCTATATCTACAGCTGAAATTAAATACAAAGAGTAGAAAATCTGGCCTAACTGTCTTAATCAAATAAGGCCATCTTTTCTATGTTCAACTTCACATTGACTGATAATTCAAGTGACCTTACTTATGTTCATGTAAATTATAAACTGCTTTCTGAAAGAATTCAGCAGGGGTTGTGAACGGTATGGAGTTCACAACTAGATTTGTTACAGAGTGCCCCTTCATATTAGTCATGATACACACCTTTGCATAGAAGACATCTGAGTCACAGTAATATTACTGCTTTTTTTTTTTTTTTTTTTTCCTTCTTTCAGTTCCCACTCTGTGCATTCCCTTTTCCAGAGACCTGCCTAACTCCTGTTCTGAGCTGCTCAAGTTATAATACTGAGCAGGGGCATAATGGGACAATTTGCAACACTTGATTTCAGAAGAAAAATGGATCATTGTAAACAGATTATAAGAAGAGCAGTACAGGAGAGGGCTTAAGAGGAACAGGGCTAATGGTCTTGTGCCTGAGTTGGTGGCCTCTGTGCAGTGGAAGCAGACACAGGAGAGAATCAGGTAAAAATATGGTGGCATGATAGTAAACTGGAAGGAGCTGTTGAGTCCCTTGAGGGCAGAGAGGTCTTGCAGAGAGATCTTGACAAATTAGCTGACAGGGCAATCACCAACCACATGAGCCTTTTTCTGCACCTGGGACAGGGCAACCCTGGCTATATGTACAGTCTGGAGGATAAGAGACTGGAGAGCAGCCCTGCAGAAAGGGATCTGGAGTTCCTGTTGACAGAAAGTTGAACGTGAGTCAGCTGTGTGCCCTGGCAGCAGTGTGCCCTGGCCAGCCATGCCCTGGGGTGCATCAGGCCCAGCACTGCCAGCTGTGCAAGAGCAGGGAGCACTGGGTGCAGGTTTGGGCACCAGAATATAAGAAGGACGTAAACTATTAGAGAGCATCCAAAGGAGGGCTGTGGAGATGATGAAGGGTCTAAAGGGCAAGACATATGAGGAGTGGCTGGGGTCTCTTGATTTGTTCAGCCCAGCACAGAGGAGGCTGAGGGAAGGCCTCATGGTGGCCTACAGCTCCCTCCCAGGGGAGCGGAGGGGCAGGCGCTGATCTCTGTTCTCTGGGGACAGTGACAGCGCCCGAGGGCACAGCAGGGGAGGGTCAGGCTAGGGGTTAGGAAAAGGCTCTGCACTAGAGGGAGGTGGGTATGGAACAGGCTCCCCAGGATAGTGGCAGTGGGCACGGCCCCAAGCTGCTGCAGTTCAAGGAGCGTTTGGACGCCGCTCTCAGACACAGGGTTTGGATTTTGGGTGGTCCTGTGTGGGAACAGGGGTTGAACTCAATGATCCTCCTAAGTGAGCTTTTGTTGAGCCACCATTATGGAATATGAGTGATCCTAGATCATCAGTCAGGAAACATTTTATCAATTATCGCTGATGCCTCATAATCTATATCTCTGCCCATGCCTCATGTCACACTTCAGCCTGCTGAAACATCACTAGCCTTAATCATAGGACAGGGATCCTGGGACAATTGCTGGAAAAGAAGATAGATGCTTTGAACCTTACATGCTGAAAGAATACCAGCTGCCTTAGACACTGTATTCCTCCCCTGTAAACCTTTTAGATAGATTTTGGCCTAAACTATCATAGATATCATATATATATAATATATAAAAATAGATTTTATGTTTGGACCTGTATGCTTTTATTTTAAAGAAGGGACTTATTTTATAATTCTGAAAAAAAAAAAAAAAAAAAAGAAAATACAGTGTAAGAAAATAGATTTGTGTATGTACAGTTTTCTGCTAAATATTATTGTAATAGATAACACATTATTTTCAGCAGTTTTTCCAAAGACTTGTTAATTCACAGCATGTTCTATGAAATACTGGGTGACTCTGAAATTCCAGTCTTTCTATTTTAGATAAGCATATGGTATGTCTATTAAAAGATTTGCGAGAACTGAATCATTTTTGTGGTAGATGATTTTGCTCCAAGTTCAATTAAATTCTGCTATGAGATTAAAATCTTGCTAGGGTATATGAAGTGACTAAATTAAGTGCATTTTAGTTACTATAAATTTGTGACATAAAATTATTAATTAGTTATTGATCAACTCTACTATTTCCCTATATTACATTGTCAAGTATATGTAATAATTTATTATGAAACATTTATACTGGAACCACTTGAACTTTTACTGTATGGTTTCTGGTAATGAGTCTATAGTTTGTGTAATCTTTCTGTAAATACTTGACTTGTTTTTCTTCCTGTGTGTGCTTTCTTCTTATGTGTGCTTTGGGAAAGATCTGACACTGAAATAGCTATTTTAAAAAAAGCATTTTTTTTCTCCAGGATGTACTAGGAAATCAATATAGTTAAAACACAGGGACACTTAAAAGTAACACTGTGTTACAGTACTGGGTACCTGAAGTACTCAGATACTCCTGTATAGGCACAGAAAAGAAGGTTGATTTTCATAAATTTGGAGAATGGGTAGCTTTCATCAAAGTTACTGGACACTGGAAGTAGTGGCATAAAAGAAAATGTTACAAAACCAAGCACTGCAATACAGCCATCTTAACTAAAATTGTGTCATTGCATGTAATATTTTCATAATTCTGAGGCTATTAAGGGAAAAATGGGGCAAAAAATTGTATGTTCCACACATTCATTTGTTGCCTCTGCTCATAAATAAAGGTCACTTTGAAGCCTGAAGTATACTTCAGAGTTTCTAACATTGAATATAGTACCCAGGTTTAAGTGCCGAGTCCTGTCATCTTCTAAAATCGCTATTTGTGATAGCAGATATTTGAAAAGGGTTATTTCCCCACAAGTTAGAATCAGGTAGATTTAGCAAAATCTAGAAGTTCTTTTCAAGCTATGTGCTGTGAACTGAAACATCAACCTGTGGGAGCTCATCTGGCGCTGACTAATGAACAATTCTGCCAAATTATCCTCCTCCTAATTTTAAGAAGCAGCAGTGTTTGAACATGCCTACATATGAAATGATCAGAATTCAGATTTTTTACTTTTATTTTTTTCCACAATATATTTGAAAACATGTTAGGAGAAAACTCCTTTCTGCAGCAAAATTCTCGTTTTTATCTTTCTTTATTCGTCTCCTGTTTGCCTGTCAGTCTTTCATGTCCATTTCAGTAGCATGTTGTCAGCTGATGGATGATAATTCAATTATGCCTGCACAAGAAGAGAACATGTCCCACGGCTTAATCAAATCACGATAGAAATAATCCTCAACTTTTATCTAAGATCAAACAACACATGGTTGAGAGCCTGATAACGCAATTTCCAGTTAATATGCTGGTCAGTGTTATATTCAATGAAAACATTGCTGGGACTTCTTTGCAGGATCCAGCAGCTAAAGGCAGAGATTGCATGTAGGGAAAATACACATCTATCCCAAACAATGTCCTCTGCAGTGAAAAAGGGTTGGAGAGGTACAGTTAAGGAACTTGAATAATGTTAACACTGCTGAATAATGTTAACACTGCTCTGTATTTAACAGCTGATCTATCAAGTGATTTCTTCACTTGGATTTTGAAGTTAACTTAGTCTAATTTGCAATTAGAAATGATTAATTTGGTTGGATATCTTTTAAGTTTAACTTTGCATTTGATTTTCTTCAGTAAATAATGTATGAATCTGAAATAATGGTGCACTAATATGCTTGCCTTTTTCATTCAAACTTCTGTCAAAGAGGGCTCGCAGCAAGCTCCCTACTCTGAACTTTAAGAGCGGACTTCGGCCTCTTCAGGGATCTGCTTAGCAGAGTGTCACGGGACAAAGCGCTGGAGGGAGGAGGGACCCAGGAGAGCTGGTCAATATTCAAGGACCATCTCCTTCAAGCCCAGGGGCAGTGCATACCAAGAAAGATGAAGGCGGGCAAGAACGCCAGGAGGCCTCCATGGATGAACAGAGAGCTCCTGGACTTACCTGGTCATAAAAAGAATGTCTATAGGGAGTGGAAACAAGAGCAGGCTAGCTGGGAGGAATACAAAGTTGTCCAGGCAGCCAAGGATCAGGTTAGGAAAGTCAAAGCCTAGGCAGAATTAAGTCTAGCCAGGGACATAAAGGGGAATAAGAAGAATTTCTACAGGTACATCAACAATAAGAGGAAGGCTAGGGAAGATGTGGGCCCTCTCTGGAAGGAGAGTGGAGACCTAGTCATGAGTGATATGGAGAAAATTGAGGTGCTTAATGACTTCTTTCCCTCAGCCTTCACAGGCAGGGACTCTGTAACCCAAGTTACAGAAAGCAAAGGCGAGTGCTGAGAGAAGGTAGATCTGCCCACTGTAAGCGAAGATCAGGTTCGATACCATCTAAAGAACCTGAAGGTGCACAAGTCCATGAGACCTGATGGGATCCATCCATGTGTCCTGAGGGTACTGGCAGATGAAGTTGCCAAGCCGCTGTCCATTGTATTTGAAAGGCATGGCAGTCTGGTGAAGTTCCTGCTGACTGGAAAAGGGGAAACGTCACCCCCATTTTCAAGAAGGGAAAAAAGGAAGATCCAGCAAACTACAGGTCAGTCAGTCTCACCTCTGTGCCTGGCAAGATGATGGAGCAGATCCTCCTGAAGGATCTGCTAAGAAACACAGAAAAGGAAGATGAGGTGATCGGTGGCAACCAGCATGGCTTCACCAAGGGCAAACTGATCCTGACAAACTTGGTGGCCTTTTGTGGTGGAGTAACAGCATCAGTGGATATGGGAAGAGCAACTGACGTCATCTACCTGGACTTGTCCAAAGCGTTTGGCACTGTTCCGCATGACATCCTGGTCACTAAATTGGAAAAGCCCCGGTTTAATGGACAGGCAACTTGTTCGATAAGGAACTGGCTGGATGATGACACCCAGAAAGCTGTGGTCAATGGCTCAATGTAGAAATGGAGACCGGTGATGGCTGGCGTCCCTCAGGGATTGGTACTGGGACTGTGTTGTTTAACATCTGTTTAACATCTTTGTTGGTGACATGGGCAGTGGAATTCAGTGCATCCTCAGCAAGTTTGCAGATGACACCAAGCTGTGTGGTGCCATTGACATGCTAGAGGGAAGGGATCCCATCCAGAGGGACCTGGACAGGCTGGAGAGTTGGGCTCATGCCGTCCTCATGAAGATCAACAAGGCCAAGTGTAAGGTCCTGCATCTGTGTCAGGGCAATCCCAAGCACAAATACAGGTTGGGCAGAGAATGGCTGGAGAGCAGCTCTGAGGAGAAGGATTTGGGGGTGTTGGTTGATGAAAAACTCAATATGAGCCAACAATGTGCGCTTGCAGCCCAGAAGGCCAACCGCATCCTGCGCTGCATCAAGAGAAGTGTGACCAGCAGGGTGAGGGAGGTGATCTTGCCCCTCTACTCTGCTCTCGTTAGACTCCACCTGGAGTACTGCATTCAGTTTTGGGATCCCCAACACACGAAGGACATCGAGCTGCTGGATGAGGTCCAGAGGAGGACCACGAAGATGATCAGAGGGTTGGAGCACCTCCCCTGTGAAGGCAGGCTGAGAGAGTTGGGGTTGTTGAGCCTGGAGAAGAGAAGGCTCTGAAGGGACCTGATAGCGGCCTTCCAGTGCCTGAAGGGGGCCTACAGGAGAGCTTGGGAGGGACTCTTCAGAAGGGCGTGTAGCTACAGGACAAGGGGTAATGGCCAGAAACTGGAAGAGGTGAAATTTAGGCTAGATGTTAGGAAGAAATTCTTTCCAGTGTGGGTGGTGAGACACTGGCATGGGTTGCCCAGAGAGGCTGTGGATGCCCCCTCCCTGGAAGAGTTCAAGGCCAGGTTGGACGGGGCTCTGAGCAACCTGGTGTTGTGGGAGGTGTCCTTGTCCATGGCAGGTGGGTTGGAAGTAGATGGTCTTTAAGGTCCCTTCCAACCCAAACAATTCTATGGTACTATGATTCTGTGATTCTATGATTCTATGATTTTCCTCTTTGTTTGTACTTAGTGAAGTGTAAATATATATGGGAGCAATTGTGATTAGATACATTTGCTACTCCTCATGCTCTTATGAGGTCTGTCAATTCTAGGAGAACAGGCAACAATTCACAATGTCAAAAATTTGCTATCTTTATCCTTGATATAAAGACACCGTACTTGCAACCTATTTACAAAATATATCTTTGTATTATAAGGGAAATATTTTATATATATATATATATGATTATGGTCATATTATATACATAGATGTATTTATATTTGTGCATTTGTGTATATACACAGAAACATGCGTCTGTGTGAATATATTGTTTAAAAACTAATAAACACTACTAATACTTTAAAACCACAGTTATATGATAGTTAGAAGACTGGTTTCCATATGGTGGTTTCCAGGAAGCTGCATCTTTGTTTTACTAAATTTTTAAATTAGGGGAGGAATAGAACCATGTATAAATTAAAGCAGTTGTTGTCATCGAACATCTACTGCTTTTATGTAGTTGGTGCTACGCTAAAGGCAGGAATGCCTTTTGAAAGTTAATAACACTCAATTTGGGTTAGAATACGTATAATCCCAATGTCTAGTTTTGTAGTAGCTAGTGTTCAATCTAGCTCTGATTGTAATTATACTTGCTGCAAATTTCTTAGCTGGTCATTTTTCTGCTTCCATTAAACTGTATTACTTCATGATGCATTAAGACAGAATAGCTCTGACTACTGGAAAAATACCTGTAGTTTCAAAATCACAGCTGAAGAATAACACTAATCATGGTACAACATATATGACCTAAATCCTACTGTTGGGAATTATTTATAGCTTATATTTTATTTTAATGAAATATATGCATTGAGAACTTTTCAAATATCCTACAACAATCATTTTACCTGGTAATACATATAAGAATTACAGAGCATTTCTGGAAATAATGGTACATTTAAATCAGGCTTTCACCTGTCAATATCATTTCATACTGTTTTTCTTTGGTGATTGTTTCGACCTGTTGTGATGACATTAATTTCAGAACTGATAACATTGTCCATGTTATGATCAGCTGAAGTGAGTTTGGCTCTTTCTAAAATGTTAATTAATTTCCTGACTATATGAGCTAGGATTTCTCCCTTTGCAAACATAGATATTATTATTTAAAAATAAAAACTAGTTTGGATATAATGTAACTGTTAGAGTTACAGATTGAAGAAGTCTTTTTTCTCAAAAAAAAAAAAAAAAAAAAA
>VXAV01003371.1:0-12050 GCA_013399715.1 Alectura lathami
AGGCCCCTTCCAACCCAAGCCATTCTATGATTCTATGATACCAAGGAGCAGAATGAGTAATTTCTTCCCATAAAATCTTCACACGCAATTGACTCCAAGCCCTTGTTCTAACTCCTGCTTACACTTGGGTCTGAGCGGGCAAGAGACATACAATGAGGAGACAACAACAGAAGGAGCTTCCATGGTTATTTTTGAGAGAGCTTAAGGCCACGTAACATGGCATGGCTTGTGATCCCCTCATGCTTTGCTGTTGTCTTCTCACTTCAGCCAGTGATGGAGTTCAGCTTCCACGGCTTCCTATCAAATACCACGCTAAGCGGCAATGGAGTCCCACAGAAATGTGCTGCTCCGTGTTGTGGAGAAAGCTTTGTGCAAGGCAGCTGATGAGACACTTGGGCTGCTAACAGCCCTCAGCAAATGAATATGAAGGAACGTGCTCTTTCTTGCTCTTTTCGAGCATTCAGTCGAGCACAATACACAGAGAAAAATGCGAAGTGAAGAGGAGCTTACCCCCACCGCTCCTGCTCAGGCTGCTAAGCAGGAACTTGCCATTTCCACACGACTCACCCCAAACCCACAGCAGGCGCGACTCAGCCCTGGCTTCAGAATGAAGGACAAAGTCAACTGAAGGACGACCCAGCCGGAGCGCTGCCAAATGGCAGGGCGCAGCCCAGCCAGCTCAGTGAGTCTGAGAATTTTTCAATTCCTAAATACATACATAGGAAAGCAAAGGGCAGAAAGGGTCTCTTCCTTCCTTCCTCAGCTGCTCCTCCCATCTGCACTTACACTGAAACCTTCTTTGAAAGGGGTCTTGTCAAAAGCTATTTATGACTTTTATTGGAGCAGGTGAGTACCGGGTACAATACATTCAGACTGACAAGAGCTCAGTGTAACAAACGGGCAGGCCTGCTGCCAGTGCCAAGGTGAAAGTGCAGAAGTGCAGGTGAAGTGTATTCATCCTTATGATCAAGTTAAGCCTGTAGCCCACTTTCAGCATAAGCCTGCCCTAGGAAAATCATTTGTTCTTTAATCAGAGCAACAAAGACCAGCTCCAGGTGGCTGAAATATGCTCAGATCGGCCCAGAGAATTGTTGATGAAAAATGAGAAGCTCTGAAGTTCTTCAGTCTCCCAACAAATGCCCACCTGTGCTAGGAGAGCTGTGGCTGGCATGCCAGGGGCTGCTCCCTCCCTTGCACCAGTTTGCAGCTGCGCTATTACAATGTTCTCGGAGACGCTTTCTTCTTCCTCACCTTCCCATAACCCTCACGTGAAGAGTCCCCCCAAAAGCAAAACAGAGACTGCATGAATTTATGCTTTCGTTTTTGTTTTAAATAGTTCAGGAAAATAATTTAGAGCCTTGCCTTCAGTCGTCCTAAAGACAGTATTACAATACTTATTTGATCATTTTATATCTGTCACGAACACGCCAAGACTAACCTCAGCAGCAGTTTGAAGGCATCAGAAGTCACACCAAGTACTGAAAACCTTTTCCTTCCACAGTTTAGAGAAACCAGTCTTAAATTCATCCTCCACAACAACCAGCTGACCCAGACATCAGAACAACTCAGACGCAAAAATCTGATTTCCCCGCAGGAGCACAGTTTGGCAAAGAAACCTGCAGGATGTCTACTAAAATGGAGCAGAATGAAGAGACTGCAAATGGAGCAACAGACTTATAACTAAAGGTAGGGCACAATGTTGTTTTACTACAATCAGTTGATAAGCTGCGTCGTCACCTCAAACACCATTTTAGTAGGCCATTAAATTCAAGTGCAAAGTAATGGCAAGGGTTCTTTTTGTCACATGGCAGCACTTCAGAAAAATAAAGTCCACCAACTATTTTTAAGCAAAGCATGGGAGGCATCACAGAATACTGGTATCAAATCAGATTTGCATTAATATGAATAATATTAATTCTCATGCATTAATATGGATCTGTGTAATAGAAAATCTAGGCCAATAGAACTTTAGCAAAAGTAAAAATTGTATAAAGGTTACTCTTGTTGACACTTCAGTAACTGGTAAGAGTCCAGAGCCACTGGACATGCAAGTTCACAGTCTACATAAAAATTCAGGGAAGGAGGAAAAAAGCTTTCATTGGAAAAGAAATCAGAAGGAAGCTTAAGGTTCTCCTGACTCTGGATTTAATTCTATCCCAGAAACTTGGGAAAGCCAGATTTTGACCATACCAAGCCCATTATGAGCCACACGCTGTCACTAAATGCATACTGCCCTTTCTCAAGCAGCATAAACTTTGCCCTCAAGTTTTTTTCTTTAAGGGTTGGCTGTGGATTTGTTTCTCCTTTTGCCCCCCCGCCTCCAGCACCTCAGCGCATTTCAATGGATCATACAACTTCATGTCCACCCTCCAGGAAACACGTGCAGAAGAAATCCTGCATATATTGCAAAAGATACTGATGTCATGAAGTCCTGGTGTGGTATTAGGCACTAAGACAAGCAAGAGTTACAGAAACCTTGGGAAAACTACACAAGAAGGTCTCCAGATTTTGTAGATGACAACGAGCTGTCCGATCCATTAACTACAGCTAGCAATAAACCCACGTTCAGTGCATCTCCAGCTGATCAACTAGATGTACCCAACAGGGGGCAATGACATTTTACAAAGGCATGGATTTTTTTTCTGCTATTTAAAAAACATTTCTCAGCAGTTAATGGAGGCCTGCCCACTTGCAATAGCAATTCTTGTAAAATATTGTTTCTCAAAACACAACCCGATGTACGCGTGTGACGGGAGAGTGAGGCGCTGTGGATACAAGGAATACAGGCAAAGCTCAGGTGCAGATTTATGAAAAATAAATTTATTACATAACACCTTGTTTTAACAATGTTTGATTTTTTTTATTCAGAATACTTGCGTCATTCATGTAAAATAGTTTGATACAGTACATTGTATGTAAGTTTTTCCTCATAAATTCTAAGGCTCTCCTAACACCTTGATCCTCTGCTGTAAGAATGGCACCCCTAAACAACGTGCGAACGCTTAAAAAAAAAAAATCAACTGAATGGAACTCAAAATCCACTACACCAAGCTGGGTCTCAAAAATCATGACGAAATATCTGAACGGATGCCGCACCTCTTTAGGAAATATCACTCATGCTTTTTTAATCCCAAAGCATGCTCACAAATCATTAACATCAATAGGAAAAAAAAACACTGTCTATGACAATCATTTTTGCTTGTTTGCTGAACCAAACATGTTTATATCAATGACAAATACTTATTTAACTATCAAATAGCAGCTTTAATACCAGTCAAGTCATAGATTTCAAAATAAAAACTTATGGTGGAAATTAATCTTTGGGACATTTGTAATTGCTGGAGAAAATGCAAATGTTTTCATGTTCTCAAAAAAGAAAAATCTCATTGTAGCAATCGTGTTGGTTGCAAAATGTTGATCTATGTGGAAAATGAACCAACCCACAAAGGTCACTAAAAATAAATGTGTATCAAAATCGTCTCAGTTGGAGTCACGGTTATTTTGCTTTTTTGCCATGTGAACACTTACTGTATGCTTCAAGTACCAGTTCAAAGATGTCGTGGACTATTGGTCAGATAAAGTTGTTACATCAAGAGAATTCACCACATACGACAACAAAAATGCTTGCCCCTAGCACATTTCACAGCTTCAACTGCTACAGACTGTCACTGAAAAAAAATGCATTGGTCAGTCTGAACCATGTCAAGTAAACTATGGAAGTAGCATATCCACAACACAAACTGTGCTAGCACTTTCTTTTCAAGTCTAACCCCAAAAACAGGTACAACTGGGAGCCACTACTCCGTTCTGTGGAAGGTGGTGGAACATGGCGATCAGACGCGTTGCAGGTGTGGTTGTACAGTACATTCTTGTGGCCCAGGCCAGGCTCCAGGCAGGCAGCAGCGCAGTCCTGCAGCATTAGCAACAGTGCATGGACATCATTCGGGTGCAGCTCAGTACCGGTGTGTCTGATGCGAGTACTGTGGAGGCTGCTGGGAGGTAGTTGAATATCCCATGCTGCTCTGTGGCTGTGATGTGCTTGGTCCGGGGTTGGGGTAGGCAGCATGGGGATTGGAACGCTGGAAAGGGGTAAAAGCAGAGGACAGGTAATCCTTCCTGGCAGGGACACTGCAGGCCAGCCTGTCTAGAGGTTTGTTTCTTCAGGAGGTGCTGAGCACACGCAGTCCCAGAGCAGCCGCAATCCAGCACTCTTTCCACTTACTCTGATTACAGCAGGGGCTGACGTGAACGCCAGGAACACCAGATTAGAAAGGAACCATTCCCAGCAGTCAGGTATCCACGCTGAACTACCTCCTGGGAATGGACACCCATGGAGCCAAACCTCGACTCCACCCTCCGCACAGATACGGCAGAGCTGCATGTTACACAAAGCTACCACCGGGCACATCAGGGGCCTCCTCCACTTGCCCCCTTTCCCTACTGAGAAAGCATTTTGGGGCTGGAGCTCAGAACTGCGCACCTCACTGCTGCTGAGCCAGTCGGCATTACTCAGACCTCCCGATACAAAGGATCCTCTGCTGGGGAGGACAGGCTGTGAAAGCTGCGAGCGTTTAGGCTAAGGGGCCACCTGGCAGGCTCACAGCTCCCTGAAGGAGGGTTAAAGATGACAGCCAAGCTCTTCTCAGGGGAACCAGAGATTTCAAGGGGAAATGGCCACAGTTTGGACTTGGGAGGTTCAGGTTGGGCATCACAGAAAAAAGAATTCACTAGGAGGCCAGCACAGCACTAGAACTTGTCCAGAGAGGCTGAGAAGTCTCTGTCTGTGGAAGTTATCAAGATTCAGCTGCATAAAGCCATGGCTGACCCAGTTAGCACTACATGGTCTGAAGAGGCCTCTTCCAAGGAGCATTTCTATGCTTATTCGCCAAGTGTCATTGCATGAAGCTCTGAGCAAGCCAGCAGCTGTCTGGTATTTTAGCCTAGAAGTCAGTTATTTACAGATGAACCATACAGGAAAAGGACTGCACATGGGATTTGCAGTGTAAGCATACCACCACGTAGTAGCAATTAACACATTACACAATTTCATTACATTACTGTGCTGTTTCACATTGATGTTAAGGTTTACACACACAAAAGCTGCAGCTTTTGAAACTGCTGTGCAACTTCTGAACTCGATACCATGAGATGTATGAGAACTGTCAGGAAAAGCAGCTCCTGCTAAGGGGCTGGGAAACTTCACCACAGTGAGTATTCCAGGGCCAGGGTATAGCTACCGAGACCTGAGTATGCTAAACTAGGGTTAAACATCCTAAAAAATTAAAACATTACAGTAACTTCAACAATTTCATAAACTAGAATATACACTAACAGGTTTGGGGTCTCTACTTCTATAACAGATTTTATAAGATGGGGCTGATTGAAGAGGTCACATTCTTTCATGGAACCCAGTGCAACAAACAGCTTTTGTTTAAGACAAGATGCAGACAGCCAGTCCTCCTCCTAAACCACCAAGTGCCCAGAGGTTTATCGCTAGCAAAAGCTCAGAGTACTGGAATTGCTACAGTTCATATCGTCACATCAGCTTCAGAAGTGTCATGTAGCAAAGGAAAGGAGAAGGCATGGCAGTCTGTACGCTGTGTCTACTATTTTTATGCACAGCAGGAAAAGTTACAAGGTCAGCTTGCTCTGCAGAGTAATTTGACTTCTGAGGGGATGGGGAAACTGCCTTAGTGTGTCTTGCCCAGGAGATGGCAATCCTTCTTCACAAGCTTTATATGGGGAATTTCAGCAGATTAAATGAAGAACAAAGGAACAGGTGTTTGATTAAAACAGAGGGCTGTATTGTAATATTTGTCTGCTGTCTCCTCGAGTTGCAGGATCAGAAGCAGGAAATTTGAGGATTTTTTTTAGGGGTACCTGACACCATCAATAGGCAGCATTTAGCTGCTTTTGTTCCAGTGCCAGCAAGCTCACAACTCCTCTTTGCTCACCATATTTTTCAGATAACCTTATCAGAGCAAAACCCGCCCATTTCCTTCACACAGGATTGAAGAGGAGGGATGGGGGGAAGAGGAGCAGAGGGTTTTTTTGTTTGTTTTTTAAACAACCAAGTGTTTTGCCTCCTAAAGAAACAGCAAAAGGATTAGTTCAGAGCAGTCAGGTTACTAAAATAAGAGCTGAGAGAGTGAAGCAGCAGTTACCACTGCCTCAAGGCAAAAGCATTCTGAAATGACAAGGGCTGCCCCCACCTACAGTCCTGGGATAGCTATCAGAAAATACAGAAGTTTTGATGAGCATGAACTGAAAACAAAACCATCTCAGCTCCTGCCAAGGCAATTTGAATCTTCTGACTTCTCAGCTAGCAACCCTCAGCTCTTGCTCACACAAGTGGAAACATAAGTTTGTTCCAACTGCCAAGCTACAGCAGCAAAAAGAGGTGAAGGATGTGTAAACAGGGCAGACAGATGGGGGTCCCTGACACAACACATGCAACCTCTGCATCAAACCCCCCAGATACATGACTCAAAATGACAGGAAGATTCAGAGGTTTGGAGTTGCATGTGCTGCCTTAAAAATAAATGTACAGAAGTAGTAGAAAGAGCCAGCTAGAAGGCACTTAAATTGAAAGAGATGGATCTCCAGGAAGGGAGTGCTGTGATGCATACTCCAACTAAAAGGAAGACCATCTTCATGTTTAGAAGCACCCAACACTGTTGCACTGCAGTTGAAGGCTGACCACAACTTCAGACAGCTCTGAAAATCCACCTCATTCAAGGAGAGCAACTTGAAAACTGATAAACCACTGATGTTCTGGGATAAGCTAAGCAAAGGCACGTGGGGACTATACAAAGGGTCTCACAGTAAAGCTCCTGAAAATGGCCCTATTTTACATTTCCACATACTTTCAACTTTAGCACAATACTGGAAGTACATACTTTTTTATAAGCTAGGGTGATGCCCCCTTTCAGGATATCTAATTCTCTCAAGAACAAATTCTGAAATACATGATTTCGATACCCACTGGTGCTTATGGAGAAACAGCCCATCACACTGTGAAAAGCAAGGTGACAACAAGATTTTTATTAACTGTGCTCTTTGACTAGGTTTTGTTGTGGAATGTAAGCATAGCTAAGTGGGTTCCAGACAGTTACTATTCCTCTCCTAAAAAAAGTCTTCCTTGCTCCTCTTTTTGTAATTTCTTAGCTTGCTTTAACTAAAGGTTCTGTCTTTAATTCTCTTTTCCTCAGTCTTCAAGAGCAATCTTGTTCAACCCTACAAATTCGGGATGACCCTCAAGTATTCTTCCACTCCAGACTCTCCCATTTCCTAACGTTTGACCACAAGCTCAATTGCAGGAAGGTTACAGCAAAGTCTTCCTCAAGCTTTTGTTTTTTCTGTACAGTCTCTCTCTTCATTCCCTGACTGCCACCACCCCACCCAGCTCCTCAGATCTGTAACACTGGGCTTCCTCAAATTGCAACCTCACTTGGTGTCAACTGTCATCTGAAATTCTGCTCTCCCATCGATTTGCCCAACTAAAGCTCTTGTTCAGACTCTTGTTTCTTGGCTTGTTTATTGAAATATCCTTTGCCTCCTAGCACTGCAGGCTTGTAAAAAGAAGAAATGTTACTTTTAGGTCATACAGAGAGCAGCACAACAGGCTCCTGCTCCACAGCCAAACACAAAGCCTGTTATTAGGATCAGGAATTACTACAGCTACTAATTTCCTTAAAACTTACTGCTGACTTAAAAAAGCAACAGCACCTCAACTGACCAGCAAGACACCAACAAAATGCAGCTGACCCGGAGGATGCAAGATATACCATTTATAGGATTACTTTTTTTTTTTTTTTTAGCTTAAAGAAATACTGTTGTGAACATGAGAATCAAACACATAAGAAAAAAAACAAATACCTGATAGTCTGAGGTCATAATAAGTCCACCTGAGGTAGTGGTAGGAGGAACAACTCTCACTTTTTTCAGTGGGGGTCCCTGTGTGTGACTGTTGTCTTGGTTCCCTGGATGACCAGTTCCATTAGTATGGTTATTGCCCTGCTGCTGCTGCTGGTTCTTCTCAATTGTTTAAACACAAAGAAAAATATCAACTCAAAAGCAGTACATGAAAAAACACAAAAACAGGAAATAGTGTGAAAGCCAGTGAAGCACGATGATACCGTTCTTCCAGTACTTACTTTGTCTCCTTTATCATCTGGTTCTTCTTCTGTTAAAAATTCTCGTTTTGGGTAAGGGATTTGACAACCTGCAAAAACACTGCCCCCCAAAAAAGTCTATTTATCACTGTATTAGGACAGAAAGGTTAGACCTGTAAGATTCATACTCCACCCACACTAGTTCCCAGTTGTCTCATTCAGTCTAATATCCATAACTAATGAAGAAGTTTTCCCTGTCTGACTTCCCTCATATACTAGATTTAGTAAACCTGTTCACATTAAATTTTATGTTGCCTGCGATAAACTCATCTAAATTCCTAACAGTTTCCTGTGTTGCTGGTAATCGGTGACCAAACTGGTGGCTGGAAAGGGATGCTGCTTAAGTAGCATTAGATACCTGCAAAGGCACACAGAGCTACCTTCATCCAGCCATGGTGTAATTGTCCCTAGTCCTCTGAGCTCCACTATTAATACAACCGCCTGTAACAAAGCTTAAAGAGAACTGGAAGTTTCATCTGTCAATTCATATCTCATGGACCATGCGAATTTGCTACTGTTAGTGCAAGCTAAGATTTATCTCCCCTTAATCAGCAGAAAATATTTATAATAATCTCTGTACACCTGTTAGCATTATTCACTGTGTATTCACATTAAAATGCCAACTTAAGTATGAGAAAGAAGTTGAACACTGACCTAAAACCAGCTTCTGCAAAAACAATTCATTCACATGACAACATTAATCACAGAGACAGGTCAGTAATTTTGGGGAAATAATGTCACTTCTAACTAACTGCTTTTAAATATACATACCATACTTTATAAATTGTTCCCTAAGTAATTGCAGAGAATGATACACAGTAAGTGCTAATTGCTTTTCTAAAAACGTGCACATTCATACTCTCTGGCTTGTCTTTTGGAGGAGAGATGTTCATTAGAACTGAAGTCATTCATTGCCCCTAAGTTTTCTTCCTTTTGTAATCTCACTGCTTAAACAAAAAAGAAGAACATCTACAGAAAATGAGTTTAAGCTGTTAAGGAAGACAACACAGAGGCACAGAGCTGACTCTCTCCACCACTGAATTTACAACAAAGGCTAAGACAGAAAAATATAAACTAATTAGGGAGTGTCATTTGGCATTCCGGAGCAGAGAAGTGGACCTGCAGGCACTTAGCAGTTGTCTAGAAAGATCTGTAGCATGCATAATCAACCCGTCAGTGAGAAACAAGATTAGTGCTGCAACTAATAGGATCAAAGTTCAATAAAACAAGAGATTAATAAGAATGCTACTTAATTTAAAATACCTCAAACAGCATTTTAGTGGTTAGAGCTTTCTTTGGTTGTTAGACAGTAAGTATTCGGCTCAATATTCACAAGCATTTACAGCAGAGAAAGCACGCATTTCTACAGTATCCCTGGATGTACCGATAGGTTAATAGATTGACCACTTACTCGGATGTGGGAAGTGGATCTTCTAAGAAATAAGGATCCTGCATAGCCTGTTCTGAGGTAATTCTCTTTATTGGATCCATAGTGAGCAATTTCTGAAGCTACACAAAATTAAAGATAAAAAGCTCTGCATCATCAAAACTGTTCACAGAATCTTCACTGCATTACTCCTGAAGGATGAACTGATACAAACGTGTCTGAAGTCAAAATCCTAACCATAAATGGCAGAAACCACATTCCTCTGTCTGTTAAAATTTCCCACTGAAGGACAATCTATTTTTACTCGTAAAGCCTAGTTCAAATCAGAGATGTTCTAACGAAAACATTCAAAGAGTACCCATACCGTAACATCAGTTTCAATGGTCTGCTCTCCTCCCTCAAGATGCAACATGCATGCACATACTTCACTTGGTTTCTTAACTACACATAACAGGAAGCAAATTCACACCCATTCAAATTCAAATAATACTTTGCAACTGATAAACGAAAGCGATGCCATATTCGCTATCACTCACTATTGAGTATTGCTGTATCAGCGCATCTCCAGTGCCACCCACAGCATTTTAAACTTGATCTCTAAAGTCACTCTTCAGAAAATGCTGTAAAAGAAAGTGGCCAACAGCACATCCAAAACCCCACCTGGCCAGGTAACCTTCGGTCACCCACTCGCGCATGTATTTATCTGTTCTGATGAACATGGACTAACAAAACACCTGTTTGCTACATGCTGCTCAAAAGAACAGTTGTGCAAGATCTTGACTTTTAGTTGAACTTTTTTCATTACATGATGCAAAAAAACCTCTACAGAAGTCTAATAAGCTGCTTCCAGCACGAGCACATCAACCCTGAGCTCTGGGGCAGCTTCACTATCAGTTCGAGACCTCGGCCTCTACGTTTGTGAAAACTGATGAATCCGATACCAGCTACACGAAGATAAATATTTTCAAAATGTCTGTGTGCAGGTTAAAGACAATGAAGATGACCATGAAGTATGAATATTCAACAGATAAAGCAAAGTATAATAATTCAGAAAACAGCTGAACCCTCTGCTGGACTGAAAGTCCAGTGCCTCTTACTCTCATTGGAAAGCATTAACAGGGGGCTAAGAAGCACATATGGTATTTGCCCCATGCCTGACTCGTTCAAATGACATACAAGATATTTCAGTGACAGACAGCAGAATGAAAATCCGAAGGTCATACACACAGATGAAAATTTAATAAAATGAAACTGACCTAACCAAAGGAAAGCGAGAAAACTACACAGAGAGAGTACTTAGATGCATGGCCTTAGAGAAATGCTTGGGATACATACCCAGAAATCACCTTCACTAACTTAAAATACCAGTAACAGACACAAAGTGTAAATTCAGCACAACATTAAAGAGCAAAAGGTGGTTTGAAAAACAACCCCTGTCCTTGTTTTGCTGTTCTCCTCTCATTTTGAAACGACATGAACATTTTCAGAAGCTGCCTGGACTTCACACATTTGTCACTGTGACTTCTCAACAAGAATTTTCAATGAAAAAACACATTGGAAATGTCATGCTCTTTCCACATGTGTTAAGATTTTTTCTCTGGCTTATGAACTGCAGGCCAGAGAGGATTTATTCAACTCCAGTACTGAAATAGCAGCAATGCATTTAAAAGTGTCTCTTACTCAAAAGGATGCTGTACATGCATGTATTTCTCCCCATCGACTCAGGAGTCATTTTGCGGAATACAGCTGTGCAAGACACACAGCATTTATGGGCAGAATGAGCTGAACTTCAGATATTAACAGGAACAGAAAAATAGAAATCCATGTTCTGCCACGGAATACAGCACCTAAGGCAAAACTACACTATGTTCATGGAATGGTTTGGGTTGGAAGAGGCTTAAAGATCACCCAGTTCCAATCCCCCTGCCATGGGCAGGGATGCCATCCACTGGAAGTACTGTCAAAGAGAATGATCTTTAGAAGAAATGCTGCACTTTCAACTTACAGCACTTGGTTTTAAAAAAACAAGCACTGATCTAACAAGATTTGCAGACATTGCACATGCAAATAACATTCATTTCACATTTGCTCTTCACGTTATCATGGGACTATATTCGCCCTTCTATAAAGAGCTAGTGTCACGATCTACGTCGGAGTTGGTCATCTCCTTTCATCAGCTATTAACCGAGCACATACAACCACTACGCTGTCCTGTACGCTGCAGACAGCTACAGTTAGAAAGTGCATTTCCTCTCCCAAGCCTTCAATTTTAACAGTATGGTTAAGAACATATTTATTATGTAGGAACACCATCAGTCCAGCCTTGTTCTTCACATCATTGACAAGGAGTCACAACAGGTATTTTCAGCTCCCTGAGTCTGCATGTAGTCTTCATAGAATTGTTCTCTCAAACGGCTCAAAAACAATCCCAGGAGGCAGAAAAAGCAGGAAAAAATTAAATAAAATTGCCAGCACGCTAAACAAACACA
>VXAV01003371.1:15864-33195 GCA_013399715.1 Alectura lathami
TGCAGCTACTTAGTTGTTTGTATTCCTTGGCTCATATTCCTTCACCATCTCTTCACAATCAATTTTCCCAACACCTAAGAGGTTCCAATTGTGTGATTAACTTAGGAACTCTAAAAAACAACTACCAGCTACAGTGAAGATCCCTACCTGCCCAAAGGACAACACAAGAAAAACACATCAGACACCCTTCAGGACTGTTACGTAATTTATTCAGGAGCAGCAGCAATCTCTGGACAGGAGTACACAAGAGTCTACTAAACACCCATTTTAAAGGATTTTTCATTCTGACAGCAATGTTCTTTGTTACAGGAAAATGCATGGAGGTACTGTGTAAACCTGTGCCAGTCTCAGCCTAAAGGAAATACTGTTCATCAGCAAAAGGTTAAGACAAAGTAACATTGGCACATTCAAACTGAAGAATATTTATTTCATCTCGACTTCCATGTATGGGCAAGCCTGAAATGTATTTAAAAATAAAGCATAAAACTCACTACCAGCACCTCCTGGCCTCACATGGATTACACTCTAACTACTAAAAAGATTCAGTGGACAAATAGCTTGACCCAAGTTAAATCTTCAAGATTTATCATAATTGCAAACACTGGGAGCTAAAAAATATTAAATAAATAAATAAATCTATGGATATTCTCTTCTTTCCCAGTTGTTCTATTTCTTTCCTTATCCCTAATTAAGAAAGCTGAAACTTGCAAACATAGCAAGTGTTAACCAAAAAGCAAAAAAGTGCTGTAGTTAAATGAAAAAACAGTAGCTCTTGGTAGGAAACAAAGACCTTCAAAATCAAATGTGGACCATAAGACAGCACTATTAAACACTATCAGAAAACAATGAGATTATTTATGTAAGCTACACAAAGACAATATAAACCTGAAAATAAAGAAAGAAAAGCACAAAAAAATGATTAAGGGGAATTTTCATGAAAATAACAATACTTCATGTGCAAACGCAACACTTCTAGCAATCTCCTACAGCACTATGGAAGCAAAGAACTGCATATGAGTAAAAAGAAAATCAAAGGGAAAGATAATAGCAATTTTAAGAAGAAAATTCTATAACCACACAGAAATAAAGATCACAAACTTTGTGTGATGAGGAGGAAGTCCACCAGAACAGCGTAGAAAAAGATTATTAATACTGAATGGGAACAGGGACAACAGGGAACACAAGCAGTGAGGAGAAAGATGACTAAAAGCTAAAAAAAAAAAAAAAAAAAAAAAAAAAAAACCCCCTGTTAATATAAAAANAAAAAAGCCCCCTGTTAATCTTACATCATGTAAATACTAGAAGACAAATGTTGAAATGAAAGATGCAAGAGAGCCTGCAGAATACAAGCTATGACCCACACTGAGGGGAAAATGTAACACGAGATATCCACACTGTAATTTATGTTGGCTCACGCAACCAGTTCTCTTTTCTGTCTTGGAGGAAAGATTTTTTCTCCCTATGATAACCCTTCAACAAGGGGAGGAAAAAAAGAAATATCCTCTGCTACTTCCAAATGTCATGTTTAATTTGGCATCTGCGTAATATCCAGCAAATGTGTAGATTTTGCTTGGTTTTATACAATCATTAGTTGCTTTTCAAACAAAGTCAATACTGACAAAATCCAGAAATATTCCTTAGCCCACCATTAAATGCGATCTTTCAAATTATAAAAAATTGATACATTTATAAACGAAGATAACCATGTCACTAATAACAGGAAAAATATCTGATATGACTACTAGATTCTAGATGAGTCACGACAACGATGTGTTTAAACAGCTTTGTTGCTTTGGTCTGCTGCCACCCTCATATGCATAAAAATACAATACAGGTATCTTTCTTTGAACAGCAGTGATAAAAAAAAAAAATTCAATGTGTACCTGCAGGAAATCCCATTACATTGAATATTCTGTCCAGCTGGTCATGGTGATAAGGATTACTAGTTTTGATATCCTCTTGTCGACAATGGAATATTGGCTCTGATGTTAGCAGCTCTGCAAATATACACCCTATGGCCCAAATATCTTTAGAAAAGGAAAACAGAAATAAAAATCAAATGAATCTTTCTAAAAGCATCTTGGTGAGGTAAAACGTTAGTTCTTCACATGTCAGAGATAAGGATCCTGCATGAAAAATGTTAAGTTTCTATTGTATAAGTGCAACACTTCCTGGACTTTCCCTTTCAGCTGCAGGTCCGTTATTCACTAACAACACAAGTAACATACAAGTTTTGTGGGGGTTTTTGTTCTTTTTTTTTTTTGTGTTTTGTTCTGGGGGGGGGGGTTTTTTTTTTTTTTAAGTGCAGTTACCACTGCTGTAAAAAGTGAATTTGACTTCAAAAGAGGGAAATAAAAAAAAAATTAAGGAAACTATTTGGGTAACTGTCCACACAAAACACAAATGAAGAAGAGCCAACCAACAGCTTGCCCATTCATGGTCACGCCGTAATACAGGGATAAGCCAAATGCTATTTGTAACACTTTGCAGTAAAATAGGAAGAAGTAAATTGCTCCATGCCCAAACACCTTACCTTTTTTTTTTTTTTCCCCCCAAGCACTATTCAATTAGAAAAAAAGTTACGCTTTTCTCTCTGGATAACATTCTTCCCCTCTGTATTTTTTTTAATTGGTTTTAATACAAAAATACTTTTAATCGTTGTGTCCCAATCTACAAAATCAGGGTCTACACTTTCTGGATTGTTTTCCCTTTTTTTTTCTAGTATATACAAATGCAATTTCTAACTTACATACAGTGAAGCTACATTGAACCCTGAATGAACGAGAAAAGGTCATGAACAAGGACAACAGCAAATGATGCAGAGAGCATAACCCCATTGCTCAGTGTTTGCATACAGTCAGTTTTTATCACTGCTGCAAAAAAATTATGTGTTACAAGACATGGCCATCCATGCAGTTTCACATGCTGGAAGCAGAAGGAAAAGCCAGTGAAGTGAAAGAACATGCAAGTACAACAAAAAAGGTAGTTTAAAGGAACACAAAAATGTATGTAATGAGAGAAACACAGTATCAACAGAAGAGCTGCTGAAAATACATTTAAGTCAAAGATTAAAATCTGACAAAAACACTGACATGAATTTAAGGAAATAATGGTGAAGTCTGAGGAAAGAAGTTTAGGCTACAGAAATAACAACATATGCCAACACACAGCCTCCACGTTTGTGCAAAGTAAGCGGAGCCCTGCAGAGGAAATTGTTTCCCCAGAAACGTTTGTCAAGCTTCAACATATCTTTTAAAACAGAGGAGCCTGGAGAGAAAATCTTCCCTTCTTTAGAGTCTCTCACTCCCAGAGCAAAGCTGTTTTTCCCCACGGAGGAGATGAACGCCACCCCAGCCTGCCCCTGGCCTCCAGCCACAGCCCACGTCGCTCTGGCCTTCGGTGATGCTTCACCACCCAGCTGGCGCAGGCAAAGGCCAGCACAGCAAAGGCTGTGCCATGCTGGAGTTAATAAAATTTGGACTGGTGGGCAGGAATGATGACATGAAGAGTTGGCAGCATTAGGCTGATATAACTAATGCCATCCTCAAAATGTCTGCATTCTGTGAAGCTGTAGTTCTGGGAGTGCCCGCAGCCTGGCCTGGTGCAGGGCACTGCCCACATCTTACTGCTTCAAGCAATTCTGAGGCACATTTGTGCCTTGAAAAAGTCACAGAGAGCCTAAGACACAGAGGCCTGAATGGAGCAGAATCTATTATTGGAAACTTCCACCTTGAGAATCTTTCTACTGAAGAGAAACACACCAAATAGCAAAATTAAGATTATTAATTTCTCACAAGCAAATTCAACAGTTCCTTCACATTTACAGGGAACGTAGAATAGTAAATAAAATGTCAGGCTGCATGAAACTTCACTGTTACAAATTAGTTTTAGTGCAGCCAGTACATTCTCTATCCTCTACTTCCCTAATTTTATTTATAAAACTATGTAAAAACCTCTGCAATAAAGTCAGTGCAAGCACTGGCACAGGTTGCCCAGAGAGGTGGTGGATGCCCTGTCCCTGGAGACCTTCAAGGTCAGGCTGGACAGGGCTCTGAGCACCCTGATCCAGCTGTAGGTGTCCCTGTTCACTGCAGGGCAGCTGGACTGGATGGCCTTTAAAGGTCCCTTCCAACTCAAATGGTTCTATGGTCATATGGATTTTACCATTAGATTGAAGATTAATCTATATTGTGTACTACCTCTAACAACATTTACAAAAATCTTGTGTAGAAGTCATGAAAGTATACTGCATTACAGGGCATTTTGAACCAAAACCCAGGAATGTTTCATTCCCATATCTTTCTGGAGACCAAAGCAAACTAAACAACTTGACAAAGTTCAGTGTTTCCTCAAGAACTCAGTAACACAGCTACTGCCCTTTGTACTATTTAACTGTGATTCAATATTGGGGTACATTTTTTGTCAACAACAGTAGAGCAGGTTATCCTCCATGCGACTTACCAATAGCTTTGGTATAATGCCTTGCTCCAAGAAGCAGCTCTGGAGCTCGATACCAGAACGTTACAACTACTGGATCCAAGTCTGCTAAAGGCTTCAGAGGTGAATTAAATAATCGGGCAAAGCCCATATCAGCTGCAAAATTCAAAGAAAGGCGTTTTAAAATTTCAGGAAAGCTACCATATCTTTTTTAAAACAAACTGACTGAGTTTACTTATTAGTGCTAACATCACTGTGCTAAATAAAACAAACACAGACTACAGTAGATAGGAATTCTTTGAGCAGATTTCATTAAAGCTTTTGCAAAAGTTACTGGATGCCATCACCTATGAAGTGTATCATTATAAATCATTACTAACATTGGCCATTTTGAACAAAGAATTAACCACTGTTCTGAAAAAGCGTATCAACTCACTTCTCTCAGGACACTGGTAAATCCTGACTCATTTTACCTGAAGTTGTCCGGTAAAATAATCCGTTATTACCGCATGGTCTTTCAAGAAGCAGCATTTAACATGTGAGCAAAAGCAAGTTCTGCAAAGGTTAGAATGATTTATAATTCATACGCGCATGCCACAAAAGCTGCCTCCTCACAAAGTTAGCTGTAGCAATTTTTCCTTCACAAAAAAGCAACTAAGCCTACAGCACCTGCCTCCCTATTAATAGTCTGTCAAGAAGTATTTCCAGCACCAAGATAACAGTACTAGACACCGTTTAGGTTACGATTTTAGAGTTCTGTTGGGGATTGTATCATTAAAAACTGCTTTTTAGAACTGGTAATATACAGCTTCATACAAAACTGTCTAAATTAGCAATATAAATGATACAGGAAAAAAATGGGCAAAGACTCAAAGTTGCAATTTCTACCATCTGATCAGCTTCCCTATCCACTGTTCCCCAGTTCCCAAGAAACAGGGACTCTGGTGCAGGGATACACACATGCTGAGAAAGACTGAAATGAAATGAGCAGCCATTCTGAGGGCATAGGGCTCACTGACTGAGGCAAAGTTGTGGTGTAAGCATGGGTCTCTACCTTAACTAAACAACCTGAAATATTTTCTTTTTTTTAAATAAACATTCCTATTTATGATTGGTTTAAAGCAGTTAAAAAGAGAAACATTTTACATTTTTCTACATTATTGATTACTCAAAATAGGATCACGTCACTAGCATCTATGAAAAATAAGGAAAATTGTAGAAAGTTATTTTTGAATCAAAATGACACAAAAAGCTTATAAAAATTATTTTAAGTTAAATACCAGTTATGTATTTTTTAGATGAATTAGTTGCACTGGAAAAGTGGAAGCCCTTGGTATAGGTATAACTTCTGCATTCTTTTCCTGCTGTGGTAATATCTTCAGAAAATAAGCAAAAATCTACATCTTGATAATACACTTAGAAACCCAGGGTCCCCCTCCCTCTTCCCCCCGGGAATGGATGGCTCAGAGGACTGGTGGTACGATACACAATCTTTCACCTGTCCGTGATCAGTCTCACTAAATTTAGTTGTGTTCTAAGTTGTTCCCAAATTAATTAAAAACTATCTGTTAAGAAATAAGTGGGTGGTCTACGTGCAATTACTAGCAAACAGTTATGTAGAACAAACATCACCACCACAGCTGAAACTGCACCTGCCCGGAGGATGACCTACGTTCTCCATTTTGGAAGCAACTGCTCCATGAAGAACAGGAAGAAATTGTCCCTTCCGCTGCCCATGCTGGCCCTGTTTGGTATGTAGAAGACCTTAATCTCTGCTGTCATCTTAAAGCTTGGAAGGGCCTTAAAATCTTTCAGGGTAGGATGTACAAAAGTGTTCAGCCCTGGCCTGTCTGTTCCCTGGGTTTCAAAAGGGGAGGGCAGAGCCAGAGCAGCACTGAACTCTCCAAGGAAATCCTACCCCTAGCCTTTACACTAGTGATTAACAGTATCGCTCAGATAAACAAAACAGTAAGAGTACAGAGCAACAATGCAGAAGAATCATCTCATAAAAGAGAGACAGAGGGAAGTGAAAAAGATTAACTATCTTAAAAAAAAAAAAAAAAAAAAAAAACANTGCATTACCGTAACAAATATAAGGAGGCTGTGCATTAGCAGCCTGCTCCCACAGCACTGCTGCACTAATGCACAGCCTGGTATAGCTCAGTACTGTTGGGCTACAATTAGTTTTTATGTCTTTGTTTACTTTAATTTAAAGTAATTGAAGTGCTACAAATTATCCCCTCACTCTGAGCAGAAACTCCCACCAGAAAATGTTACAGCAGTGGGGAAGCATTGGGTCAGTCCTACCCTGTTACAGCCCACCTTGAGCGTCTAGCAGTAGTTCTCAGTCAACATTTTTTCTGAAATACTGTTTTCTGGACTTTGGGATCCCTTGTGCTTATCTCCAAGGGACCTGTCTATGCTTTCAAGAACATTTTGTAGGCTAATTTCCACCTTTGATGCTGTCACAAAATTAAGGTCTGTAGTTCCCTATTTAGATTTTAGAAGCAGCAGCAGGATAATGTCATGACATTACAGGGGCAAATGGAGGAAATTTTAAAACCCCATTTTTTTCTCCTCCTCTCCCCCCCTGCTAGCTCTCACCCCTACCCCCACATCAACATCCCCACCCCACAAAAACACCCATTTAAACAAAACATATCAACATTTTGATTGGTGAGGCTACAACACATTTCATCAGCAGAACTGGACGGGGATCTAATATCAAGAAGCCAGTCACCCAAAAACAGCATTTAGACAATGTCTCCAGCACATACTAGAATATCAGTAACTACTTTAGGGGGGTACAACCGCACCTCCAGAACATTCTAACTTAAATGCTACACTGGGACTTATCAAAGATATAAACATACCAATTTTTACTCTTCCTCGCTCAGGACCTTCACCCATAACTAAAATATTAGCAGGTTTCTGTGGAAAAAAAAATAAATATACAATACATATACCACGATAAACCTAAACATTAGTCTCTGAAAAGTTAGTTAAGCTTTGTTTTGCCAGTTTAAACCCAAATTTGTTTCGATAAAAATGATAAGGTTCTCTGTCACGGTGAAAAGCTGTGCAAGGACCCAGCCGCAGGCTCTCCCTGCCTGCACCTCCCTCACCTTTCCTCCCAGCATGGCTGCGCTCCAGCACCATGCTCCCTACGCTGCTGCCCTGTGTCCTTCCTCATTCTGCCCAAGCAGGCACTCTCCAATCTCCCAGATTCCTATCAAACCCCTGCCACTCGCCCTGGGGGCATTGGGCAGGAGGCAGATATGGCTGCTCAGCACCCCTGCACCTCAGGGAACAGGAGTAGGAGTCATCAGGCACCTTTGCAGTCGCATCTTCCATGGAGAAAATAGATTGCCACACAGTTTTACATGGGAGACAAAAGTTCTCTGATTTATTCCTATTTACAAGTGTATACCAATTCAGACAGCTGTAAAACTGGAAAGCAGTCCCATAGCGCTATCTTGCTCTGCGTTATTTTGACAGCAAAATACTGATTCTTCCTTTTCTTTCTTTTACTAGGCAGGTGAGTTAAAGAATTGAGCCTGAGCTCGGCTGGTTAAAGATGACCACCCCATCCTTAATCCATCCTGTACTGTCTGTCCCGTCTAACAGCCAAATTCTTATCACCCAGTCTCTCCATCAGCAGTCAAAAGATCTTCAAATGCTAACATGCTGCATATGCATCAAGCCTACACTGCTCATCTTGAGGAATAAAGTCAGGAAATTAACAATGAAATTGTTTTTGTTTTTTTTTCTCTCACATGGAGTGATTTAGACATCTACTCATTCTATAATTCTTGGTCAAAACAGGGGGTTCTAATAAACTGTCCATTATAGAAACTGCAATAAGGCTGACATACAGCTCTAGCTTTGCTTTTGCAGTTTAAATGGACCTGAAAAGAAGGAAGTCCAGCAATAAAATTTAGGCTACCTAAAAATTAAGATAATAAACCTCACTATCTTGTTTAGAGAACAGAGAGTGATTTACCAAGCATGCACTGTTACTGAATCGATTAGGTTTTGGCATAACCATATTCAAGGAGTTCAAGGAGAACACAGTTGGACACAAATCCAGTTGTAAATCATACTGTACAAAACAAGGGGAAAAGTAATAATTCAGCAAAAAAAAAAAAAACCTTAGAGAAACTCAATTACTACAGCTTACAAAATGCTCCAGCACAGATTTCTGAGGCTGTACAAAATACGTAAACGGAATGTGAGCTGCTGCATCTCTCCTCTGAGCGCAGGTTAAAGATGGAAGCAGATGTTACAGCTTGGCTGTTCAAAGAGGTGAGGTACATGCCATGTACCATTGATTTTCCAACAGCAATTACACCTCAACAGAGCAAACTCATGCTGCATCAGCTCAGCGATGTGCAGAAGAACATGTGTCCCACAGTAACTCCACCCCCACCTTTTTTCTTTTTATTTTTTTCTTGAAATACAGACATACACTCCACATAAGCAGTGCTTCAACATAGAAAAAAAAACTTGCAGTACATGGGCACACAGCTCACACAGCATCAAATTCTGTTTGTTTCTAGAAACATCCCAGAAGAAAGCAAGCAGTATAAATCTTCAAAACCAGAGGTAATGCTGAAGTTTAAAGCAATTCAAACTGCTACGTAAAAAAGAGAATTTCACCACATAAACCATTCTACTGCTACACATCGATTCAAGGAAAAAATCTGCATTTCTTTCATGAAAGCTGCCTCAGTATATCTGGGTTGTTAATAAGTTACATGCCTAATTAATATATTTTTAATAGATAGGTCATACAGGCACTGAATTTCTTCAGATCATTAATACAGTACTCTGAGGTATAATTCCCCCCCTGCATTTTCACAAGTTGCTAACGCTCCTCACAAAAATGCTTATAACATCCTCTTCATGTTTTTACCTTAAAATATTTTACTACTTGGGGCAAGGAGCCACATTCACAGCCAGACTCCTTTATGCCTGATGCACAGCACTGGATAACAACTCCTGCCCCCAGATCCTCCACCCTCAGTTCAAGGTAGGTACAGAGGAGAAGAGAAAGCTCAAACAGACGAGACAGTACTGGTTAGCAAAATAGGTAACAACAGCTTGATTCACACTCAGGGTTTTTTTTTCCCTCGTAGAATTTACAGAAAAAGTTTAAAACAACAGACAATTTAGAAGTCTGTGTAGGAGTCTTCTGAAAGCACAAATTACAAAAAAAATCTCAGCAGTCGGTCTTGAATAATCATCCATAGCAGTTCACCTTTTTCTAGAGTCAAAGGCCCTTCACTGAAAAAAAACTGTATGAAAAAGAAGGTTCTTACTGCAGACAGTATTTATCACCATGAAAAGAGACATCACATGCAAAGATTCAAGAAGTTAAATTTAAAAGGAGAAGTCTTATTCTGAAGGTGCCTACGGTTATGGCATTAGCCTGGAACAACACTGTTAGTCAAAAAGTTTCCCAAACAAGTTGGTTATCAATATTTCAGTTCCATGGGGGAAGATTTACCAGAGAGCATTCCAAAAACATACATTTTGGGGACTCTCAGAAAACAACCGAGTCCACTAACAAAAGCCAGAACGTGGGTCAGGAATTCTTGTTGTACAGCCTTGACTCAAGCCCACCATCTGGAGAAAAAAAACACCGCCTGGAGAGACAGACTGGGAAGAACTGAGTACATCTTAGAAATCTCTATTTATGTGGAAAGAAAAATAAGCAATCATTAGAAACAGAAGGGAGAAATCTGGACAAACTTCACTTTAATTTTTCTTTAATTTTCATTTATTTTTCATCATCCAGAGAAAACGAAAATTTTAAGTGCTAATTCAAATCACTTGGGCTATGTAACTGAAAAAATCCTCTTTCAGCAATTTTTATGAGTTCTGAAAACTAAGTATTTTAAGACAGCAATCTTTTCTTATAATTACTAATAAACAACTTTTTGAAGTCTTTTTTTTTTTTTCTCTCTAAGTAGAGGCATATTTACTTTTGCCTTCAAGTAAAACAATTTGCTCATGCCAGACAAATGTAAAGGAGAAAGCTGCTGAGATCCTAAAGGGAACGTGAAGAGCCATGCAGCAAGGGACAGTTGAGCACTTGACAAAGACTAACAAAACAACGTTCTGCTACCCTTACAGGATGAAAATAAATCCCTCCCCATCCAACTCCCCCCTACTCCTTTCAGCAAAGGAATAATTCATTCCCATGAACAAATAGAAGCATGACCATGGCACAGCAGTAAATCTTATCTTGTCCAAAATCTCACTATGAAGGACTTGTTATCTGGTTTCTAGACAAATACTTTATTGCATATTTAATCACTGTACCACTAAAGAGAGATTAAAGATTCTTGCTGAAATATTTTTATATACTCCCGTTTTAATCAGTATTTGCAAAGCACATACAAATCCTAAAAAACAAGCAACAGAGAAATTAAAAGAAACCAAAGATACACTGACAGGACCAACACAATGAACTTTAGGTTGTCTTCCTCTTCCACCTGCCTCCCCTAGCACACGATACCATCGTCTCCTGACCCTGAAGCCTCTGAGGACAAAGGCTGCACAACCTTCCCAGGTAGTCTTGCTTCCTTCACTCTTCTCCATTGTAGGATTTTAGGGATTTTCCATAACTTCTGGTGCAAGCAATGATGGTGCACATATTGCTTTTCTTAAAGATCGGCAGAAAGAGAAGACAGCCACCCCTGCATTTCAACAACTTCTCACATCTTTGAAGACCTACACCCTGTTCAGGGTTTCCTTGGGGGTTATTTTTTCTAGATTCGTTTCCCTCTAGTTGTTCTGCCTTAGGGCCACCTATCTGTTCGAACTGGAGTGCTCCACACTGCACAGTGCTTCTGTTGAGGCTTCACTCATGCTAAATGCAGTGATTATTTTACATGCCAGCACAGCATCTTTCCCTACATACAATCCCTGCATCGTATATGTTTTTGCCAAGCTGTGTAAGGCAATTCAGTCATGTTGAGGTTATGAGCCATGTGCATTCTTCACATCTTTTCTACAGGACAGTTATTTTTTATTTATTTATTTATTTTTAAATACTCCTCCATTTGGACAAACATTACACAAATACTGCTTCTGAACACACACTGAAAACGTCTGGGTTCATTTAGATGGAAACTCAGGCTTGAAAACTTGTTCAGTTTTCTATTTAAAATATAAAAATGCAAACAACCTGAAAATGATAGCAATCTGCCTTGACAAGATATAATCATTCCAAAAAAGACACCATTCATGCTGCTTACAGTGAGTTACAAGTAAGAGCAGGAGATGATGACTTATTCCATGCCCTCATGGTAGGTGATTGGAAACCACGGGGCATTTTTGTGCTCCAGTAAAAGCATTCCATCAGTATCTACTTTCAGTAAGTTTCACTCAAAGCACTGAGAAGGGGAAAAAAAGTCATTTTGGGAAAGCTTAGCCACTTTTGTTACTACATTTAACACTGACCCAGGCTTGTAGAAACTACCTCTCCACATTCTTGGCTACTAGGCTGCTTATGAACTGCTTTGATTTAAAGGTTTAACATACCTGTCAATGAATAACCAACATTCCTCTGATTTATCAATTCTAATATAGATGTGTAGTATTCTAATGTAGATGTGACCTTTTTTTTTTGCTTGGCACTTATTAAATGTTTGCAGTCCTCTGATGTAGAAAGACAGAGTAGACTGACTCTTTGTACTGCCATTTTAATGCACCTTTCACTGTGGTTTAAATATTATCCTAACTAATTCCCATTGGGACTATCCCACAGTTTGGCTACTAACACAGCAGAGGGTGACAGTGATGGGGTGACTTACAGCAGGGACTTCTGCTGACCCCAAACAATTGTGTGTCGCTGGTGGTCATGCCACCAGCATGACCGTCCCACACATTTCTACTCCTGAGGAGCCAAGATAGCTGAAAAAGTAACACTTGTTTCTTGTCTGAAACAGTCTTATTTAAGAACAGCATTATGCACAGTCAGTGGTTTTATCCCTAAATTATTCTGCTTTTGCAGTCACAGTTTCAACAATGACCCTATTAAGATTTAGTAATGATCACTTTTTAGTATTTCAGACTTTGAAGTACTGTTTTAAAGCCATATAGGATGAGATTCAAATACAAACCCCACAGTTGTACAAAAGCTCAGCTTCTTCAGCTGTATGTCAGAAAGTGCTTCAGAAGCACAAAACATAACTAAGTTAAAAATGTCTTGCATTGAGTTCGTAATTCAACGGCATGAAAAAAAAAAATCAAAAAGGTTTTGAAAGACAACTACATGGACTTCCCAGTGTCAAGTTTTAACATTCTAGGAAGAGCAGTTTCAGATTTCTGCCTGTGTCACAAACACTAACGTGATTTATCACTTCACTGTTAGGTCCAGTGGCAAAGAAAGCTGTGCAGCAAAACCCTGGGAGCCTTCAGCTGGCCTGGCACAATTCACACCCCATGGTCTGTGACCCACAAAGCGCTCACACTTCTTAAGCTACGTCTGTTTGTGAGCAACCCTGCTGGTCTTGAAGGAATCATAACATACACCAAGGAGTATTCTCATCAGTGTGGGATGTTCCCGTACTGTATTCTTAGCAGTAACAGATTTTTGAACACTTCATGGTTACAGAAGATAATTCAGTTACATTTCCACTTTGAACAAAACTGAATACTGTAATGCTAGACAGAACTCCAGCACAATGAAAATGCCAGCCTTATCGTACTCAGCTGATACTATCAGCAATTTCCTGGAGTTAATTTATTGCCTTGAATTAAAAGATGTGCATTCACAATGAAATTAATTAATTTTAGTGACACGTTAACTGATTTGGGTCTTTAAAATATATTATCAAAAGACCACCACAAACAATGTAATATTCAATGGAAAACAATGACTCCATAGAACCCAACATGTATTACATCTAAACATTAAAATCTTTTAATTAAAAGCACATGAATTCTGAAAAGCAATGTAAAATTTAACAGGATGCATTAGAATAGTTATTAATTATCATCTTAGGAAAAACATCTCAGAGGTTTTGTTGGCTAGTTTTGCTTTGTGTGTCTTTCTTTTTTAACATTAGGAAATAAACATCTAAAAATTCTCATTTAAACAAGGAACTGTTAAAATTACCATTAACAGCCAAACAAAAGCAAACAAAGATATAAAAGCATGCATGTTCAAAAATTTTCCAAATACAGAACGTATTTGGAGAGGACAGAAGATACATGGATGCCCTATCTATGCCAGGGAGGCCTTCAGCTAGGTACCACCAGCATATTTTATCTCTGTTTCAGCCTGATGAAAGCTGTTGGCCTCACTATTACATTTTTATGCTCTCAGCACACCTCAAGAATTTCTTTCAGTCACTGCCACTCAATTACAGAAGACTTGGGGCAATACAATTTATTAAAATTGATACACAGCCTAATATGCAGGCTTTTTGATTGGAACTTAAAATGATGTTGAAATAAAAATGTAATTACACTTCTCAGGCCAACTGACCCACCCCTAAAAACGTGCATCAGGACAAGCCTGAGGTGCAATTTTCTGCATGAAGTCTTCAGGGAAGAAAAGTTGGATATCATAGGCAAACATATATATTTATACCACCTTTGCAATAAAAATCACTAACACAGTAAACATGGCTAACAAATCACCCAGAAGTACAATAACAAACAAACTAAACCAAATAGTCTTGCACAAATGCATTTCTTCTGCATTTTGCTACTAGTGATCACCCACAGGCTGTCCACAGGTCAGGACCACTGCACCCAGCGAACACATTGGAAGCAGGATCTTTGTCCGGGTCCTTGACCAGACATCTGGCCAGCTTGCAAAGCCACCACATTAAAAACTGGGCTTGTAACAAAAGAGCAAGTTTAAAGCTGTACACAGAAAAAGCTGGTATAGCCTGCTCGTCAGTTTATGGATTTGCATCCCAAGAATCTCCCCTAATTCAGGCAGGGCTTTCGCTATTAAAAAGAAAAGACAAAAACATTGGAGCCACTTCTTAAAAAATAAATCCTATCTACATCATTTATATACATGTATGATTATACATGTATCAACGATATCCTTCAATACATCACCTGTATTTCACATCATTTTCAATGCATCATTTTACTTCAAATACCAATCTGATTCAATGCACCGAAACTTTGGGAAAAAAAAAAAAGCAGCACAACTATTTTACCAAATTCAAATTTGACAAAACAGCTTCAAAGAATGCTGGTTCTGCACATGGTCTTCATGCTTTCTGAAAAGTGCAGAAATTCATGACAATAATGTAGCAACTACACCAGGTGGGAAGGTCTATTCTTTGCAGCTATTGAAATCCTCAGCTGTAGATCAAAAATCTTCAGCTACTGAAACTAGAAGAAAGCGGAACATCTACATTTCAATTAAAGAAATTGTGAAATACAGAAAACATCAACATCTTCATTTTTGTTATGATGACAGCCCAGAATTAAGTATTCAGGCAATGGACTGCCAGTGAGAAATGAACAGTACAGCCATCTGACATCTCCCTGCGGCTTCCTCCCCTCACTCCCATGTTCTGTACTGGATTGCACAATGAAGGAAGCACAGTTTTCAATGCACAATCCTTCTGCAAACAACTTATTTTTCTCTTCTGAAGCATTTATGAAGGCAGTATAAATGGACTGGGAGACTGCAGCAGTCAATACTACTGAATGAGCTTAGACTGACCGAAAATGCCAAGTTCTGCACGTGTGAGGAGATGGGATCCCTTATCTGTCAGGTAATTTTAAGTAGCTGACTAAAGGGGTTTGGAACACCACATTTTTAAACGCTCACTTCTGAAAGTTGCTTAGCAGAGACTCACTAACAGCACCCTCAAGCCTGTTGGACAGTTAAACAATGACAGTAACACTCACAAGGAGCTCGAGCTCCTACATCTTTCCAAGTAAAACGCTGCACAAAGCTTTTCAAGTCTCCTAACAGCCTAGATCTCCTCCCATGGCCAGAAATAACAACAATATACAATTATATGGAATGTAAGAGGGATTACTTTTGTAATCCACATGGGGACTAGAAAATCCTCCAAAACACTTTTCTGTATTCTTAAAATAAAAAGCTTTTCTTTTCATTTTCTTATAAAAACTTTCATCACAAAAATCCCTGACATTTTCTATTTCAACATGGTAATACTTGGAACACACCTGTTAATTCTTCCAAACATTTTTTATATTACCTGTGGGTTTTTTCCTACACAGAACTGTCATGTATTCTACTTTCTACTTTGCTACAGGTTCCCCCCTTCCTTCTCAGTTGTATCAGACTCCTAAAAGCTACTCCATCCTTTCAGAGACCCTACAGAACAGACATATTATACATTATTTTTCACAGAGTGGGGCCCTTTTGAGCATTCATTACTGTTTTATAGGAATTGTGAATAACTGTGGCAGGTTTAATCTTAGAGGCACCCATCAAGATACCACAGTCAGTCCTTACACCTTTGGGCAAAAGGTAGAGGACAGTCGTGAGCTTTCACTAATTCCAGTAAAGAGCAGAGGTACAAAAACTTACATAAAAGCCTCCAATGAAGAGAATTTAAAACAATTATCTTTCATGGCTTTAACATTAGTTGACCTGTTCTCTACCGCACCACTACATCTTTCGGTCTGGAGCATCGTACCAAGTGGTTTGTGATGGGCACAGCTTCTGAAGGCTACGTTACGTCCTCAGCATCCCAATCCCAGATTCTCCTACACAACTCATTGCACATATTCCAGCGCCATCCTACATCCTGCTTTCCCACATCCAGAGCCTTCTCGCCCTATTCCTACCCCCTGTCTGCTCTGAGGACCACGCAGAGTGAGCCAGGAGAGGCATGTGGTGTCATTACCAGTGAACCACTGTTCTGGGAAAGAAGACAAGCCAACTGAAAAGGCCCTGCTACAGCTCTCAGTGCATTTCTCCCAGAACATAACCCCTCCTTTATTCGACCGCTGCTTTTCATGAAGTTTCTCAGAACTAGATGGCATTGATACCAGTATCTTTTTATCAAATACATCTGAAATATAGAAAGGTTAAATGGGGGAACTACCAAAAACCAGCACACCCATTTAAGAGTTGTTTCCTTAAGAAACCAGGCTAAAGCTGCACAGGATTGGGTGACCAACATAGAGCTCGCTAGTGTGGAAGATAAAACAGCATTTGCATTGTTTCAGCTATTTCTCTCAAATTGCAGTAGCAATGCCATCATTTCTCCTAAAAATCTCTGAAATACACCCTCTTTTCATTTTAGAAACCAATATACAATATGCAGACAAGGATGTTTCAGGTCCTGTTACTGAAGGTATGTATAAATGGACTCATCTTCACGATACTCAAAGTTGGACTTGGCTAGAAAGTCAACATAGCCTGGAATACAAGCAATAGTCTAAGAAAGGTGGATTTGGAAAGTGTTCTTGAAGTTGTGAGATTTCCAGCCCTTCCCTGCACCCTTTATTAACTTCATAGATGAGCTTTTTACTTGCAGACTGAAAAATCTCTACTGATAGACCAACTATTCAGCATTTCATCTCAACAAGAATCTAACACAGCTGTGTGGTAAAAGATCAAACACATTTAAGTACTGGTTTCACATTTTTGCTGAACATTGGTTGTATGGATAAAAATTTGCCATGAGGACAGGTTTGTTATGTTGATTTTTTCCCCAGCAAGCAGCTGGAAAAGTCATTGCCTAATGAGTTATCCTGATGCTTAGCGTATTTCATTAGCACCCTAAGGGAAATGACAACACATTCCAGGCTAAAGCAACCAAAGCCTATAAATAAGTGGAGCTTCTCAAACCTACTAATTCCTGCTTTTTCACACAATTTGATGGCCACACAGCTTACAAAAAAAAAAAAAAAAAAAAAAAAAACAAC
>VXAV01003371.1:33237-71877 GCA_013399715.1 Alectura lathami
AACTTCTGGGGATACTTTTTTTTCTTGGGAAAAAAAGATGCTGCAACTATGACCTTCTCTTGCCCTGCTGCGGTTAGGAGAAGTAGCAAAGGTTCTCTTTTAATGCAAAGATGTTGTGTGTCAATGCTTTCTTCACATTCTGTATGAGCTATTTAATCTTTCATTTTCTTCTCACATCTGCTCCCAATCCTCCTCCTTCCCTCTCCCCCAGGTTGTTCTATTGATTTGTCTTGAGCTGGATTCTAGATTTTGGAGAAGCAGTAATTGATTTTTTCCAAATCAGATCAGTGAACATATAGCACCATTACAGAACAGCTGAGGTTGGAAGGCACCTCTGGAAGTCTGCAAACTGGTAAAGGGTGCATTCTGCCCCATTAATCAGATCATTAACAAAGATGTTAAATAGTATTGACCCACTACCACACCTTGGGATTCTCTGCTACCGGCTGGTGCCCAGCTCAACTTTGCGATGCAGATCACAACAGCAAGCCCATCAGCTCAACCAATTTTCAATTTACTTCTCTGTCCACTTAACTAGTCTGCACTTCACTAAGCTTGTCCATGAGGATGTTATGGGATACAGTGTTGAAAGCGTTGCTCAGGTCAGGATGAACAACATCCACTGCTCCTCCCTCATTCATCATGACAGGAGTTTTGTCACAGAAAGCCTTCAGGTTGGTTAAGCATCATAAATCCACGCTGACTACTCCCAGATCCCATCATGCCTTTCATTAGAGTTTGAAACGGCTTCCAGGAGGATTTGATCTATCACCTTCTTGCGGATCAAGCTGACTGGCAGGTAGTTTCCCAGATCCTCCTTGTTGCCCTCCTTTAGATTGGAATGACATTTGCTTCTTTCCCCTCAGGAACCTCCCCTGATTGCTATGACCTTTCAAAGAGTGAACTTGCAATGACTTGATTATATGAAGGCAGTGATTTTATACATGTCTATGGTCTTTTCTACAGTGAACTCAAAGATCTGAGACTGACTGGAAGGCTGTAACAACAGCAATACACTGTGTTTTGCTAGCTTCAAATCTGCATTTGCACACAGCCGCCAGACTTCACTGAATCAAGGCTTTGACCTTAGAGGCCATTGTCAGCAACAAGGCCCAAGAAGAAAGCACAGCCAAATACATTCTAGTTAGCAGAGCTGGTCTTTAAAAAGGCAAAGATCCTCAATGTGTTTGTTTTTTCTTTTTCAAAAGTCACTGACATGAGCATGGAATATTTGTTTTTGCTGTCTGTTCTGATCATTTCCACACTTCATTTAGTCACTGTTTTGAAAAGTTCAGTCTCAGACAAAAAAAAAAAAAACACTCAAAGGGAGACAAGAAAGCAGTTATGGCTGTTGTAAAGAACTGCATTAAGAAACACTGGATAACATTATTTTAAGTACAGAATATTCAGAATTATAGTAAATTACAAATCACAGGGAAGCCTATGTTATTATAACTTAAGTAAAAAAAAAAAGTTCTGCCAGAAATGTTCTCTCATAGCTTCATGAACTGGATACACAAAAATGAAAAGCACACCTCAGAATCAAAAACCATGGAAAAGGCAACAGCTGACAACTAAAGCTGTGATTTTTTTTTCCTCCTTTGAAAGCAGATCACCAGTAAGTCATTAAAATGCCATTTAGGAAGTAATGCCTATTACCTGGTTATACATCTAGAGAGGGTGAAAGACCACCCAGCTTTTTCAAAAGCTGTTAACTACTTGCGGGTAGTGGGCATAGCTTCTGTCAGGTTTTTGTGCAAATAACCCTCAGTTCTGTCAGCACTAGAGCAGGACTGAAGAGCATTCCTGTATTTCTGGAGTAGCACTTGAATGTTGGTGAGGGAAACGTCCTTTGGTTCAAGAGCTCTGATGTGGAAAATGGTAAACTGGCACCGTAAAGTTCCATCTATTTCACTCTGCCTACGGCACAGTTAAGTGATTCACAGCCAGGGCCTGGAAAGTGACTAAGACATTGCCTACAAAAAACAACCTGGCAGTGGCTTCTCCTCTCTTACTGTTGAAAGCACATCTTTATTATTCCTGCTGATTCCAAATCTGGCAGCAGGCATTCTTGGGAGGAGCCCAGGTCCCACGAAGTTCCAATTTAATACAGTTCCAACCAGCACTGTATTAAACTCTGTCCACCTGAAAGCTCATTACCAAGCAGCACTCACCCCACAACAGCAGTTGAGCTGAGCTGCACACTGGGAACACATTAAACAGGTTTTAGTACCATGTGTGCCAGCACATGGTCACACAGACCACAATTCCAGACTAACCGGGACAAGAACGTTATTGACAAAGGCTAGCAGAGACCATCAGTGCTTTGGCAAGAGACAGGAGGAGGGGAATGGGAAGCAGAAGCCCAGCGCTGTGTTACGCACTTCCACACCTGGCTTGCCAAGGGGCAATGCATCTGTTCAGCACCCACTCACCCACGCACAAAGTAATGGGCTAGGGAACGTACTCTGAAGATTTAGGAGCAGAAAGTGCTTCATAATAGTGTCTCAGCAGCAGAATTTTAGGGAAAAGCTATGAGATTTCCTCGTTCTGTTTTTGAACATTGCTGCACCAGGTGAGTACATTAAGTAGTTTGAGTGCAAAATCAACTCAGATCACGGCCTGATCTTACTGTTACCAGACAAAAACAGTGGAGGAGTGCTCATGTCTTAGCTGAGACTGGATCCTGACTCTCTGGGCAGGCCCTACCATGCAACAACATTTAATAATGATGCGTTTTTCAGTGTTAACAGGCACAGCATGAGCTGCTGTAACACGCAAAGAGAGACCTCTGTTTTGAGCCCAGTACTTGAGATCTTCCAAGCACACTGCAAAGACCGTCCTCTCTTTCCTTACGCTGCTGAGGGTGCTGATTGATGAAAACAGATCTACGGCCAGTTTTCTGCTCATGCTTATTTTTAGTGCGGAACAAGCTCTTTGAGTGCAGGAAGAAGTCCAATAGTTGGGTATAAGGAACTAGAACAAAGACTAGGAAAAGCAGTCAGCAAAATGCAGTATGTTTCAAGCATGCTTGATAACTAAATTCAAAAAATATTCAAAAATATTATTAAAACTGTAATTGATGCACTTTGTGGTAATTACATGAAGTGTTCTTATTTCCTTCCTGCTACAGAGTATGAATAAACAATCTGCTTTCAATTGCTCAGTCATAAAATCAAAAAGTGCTGAAGAATATGCAAGTCAAATAAGAAATTTTAACTTCTCTGTTGAGAAGTTTTATGGGTATGTTTCAAAGACATGAGAAAGCCAACCACTTCAGCACAGCACTACCTTGCTGATAGAAACGGTGAACTGGCTTTCATGTAAGTAGTGAAAGAGAAGAAACATTGAAGACAGTTAAGGTTTGCATGCATTTGCTTTGTAAAAGACAAACCAGGACTTAAAAAAAAAAAAGATCGTCTTCCTGCAGTTAACTGTTTCATTCAGAATACACTCACTTTATACAAATCTTAGATGAATTTAGCTCCTCCAATTCCCCTACTATGAAGGTATTTCACAGCCTAAGCTCATGTGGTTTCAATAATCATTAGGTTTCACTGTCTGCTTTGTGAATGCCAGCAAGAGTGTTACTCTACACTATGTTTTGTTTCTGCTTACAAAAGTCAGAAAGATTTCAAAAAACCTTCAGAGCTTGACCTACTAATGCTAACTTCAATAAGGCATCTTAAAAAAAACACTACACAACTGCACTTCAGAGGCCAATTACTTTTCCAAGAAATAAGCTTTAACCTTAAAAAAATCCTTACTCTCTAAGATAGATGTGGCAAGGAACACACTTTTCTGCCACAGTACCATATTCTTCAGCTCCCTACCACCCGCAAACAACATCCCTCATAGCTAGCACAGGAAATTAGAGCGAGCACATTACTTGAGCAGCTCTGTGTCAGTGTGTGTGTGTATGTTCACACAAAAATACACCATTTTAAAGACAATCTATCCAGTTACCCAGTCAGGTGGCGAAATTGGTGACACATATTCCTGAAGGCTAATGGTACAGGCATCCTGGAACAGAAACCCACATCTCAGAACCAGCATCAGCTCTGATGACTTCATTTTGCACCAGAACATGTATGCAACTGAAGTCTCAACTCGCAAGCCTACCTGTGCACCAATATGGCCCTGTCTTGCTAAGATAAAATATTAGGAAGAATCCCTTCTCAAGCTATTCCCAGGAAAACTGAAAATATGAAGCAAGCACCTGACATACATTTCTGTCCTTCCTGTTGCACAGAATATACGACTTCTAAGTTCTGCAGGTTTTCTACTAGTCTCAAAGCACAAACAGAACGTTTCCCAACCAGCAATCCAGAGCCCAACAGTCTCCATAAGTAACGCAGCACACGCAACCCCTGCACAGCTGTTGTATGTTTTCTCACCAACATGGCTTGACAACATCCAGCAGGACGACCTCTCAGCTCTGCCTCAAGCTTTCTCCTCAGATTATCAGAAGACAGCCAATTGTGATGGTGGTTTTTTTTTTTTTTTTTTTTTTTTTTTTTTTTTGCTTGCTGGAGCAAAAAAGCCTGCTTGCTGGACTAAGACCACCAACTCATTTCACATAGCTCAGAAAATGAGATGGTAATTGCTCTGGCTGTTGCCAACAAGCCATATTTGAGCTACAGACCTAGACGTGAAAGGCTCTGTAATAAATTGCCAATCTCCTGAGCCATCCAGTTAACAACATGCATTATTTTTTCACTCAATTATATTCATACTTCAATGCTTAAGTTCATAAATTTTCTGAAGCTGTATAAATATGAGAAAACTCAGATTCTTGATGACAGGTCATTTGTTTTCTGTATGCCTCAAAAACATACTGAAGAGTACTGCTGCAGGCATGTAGTTTGAGCAAGACATATATTTAGTTTAAAACCAAAATTCTAAGCAGTAACATACTATATATTCCTATATTACTTCCTGCTCCACTACTTCATGAATCATGACAAGGCCTCCACAAGCTTTTTGCTTCTTCTCAGTGCTGAAGCTTTTGTTCATTTTCTAAAACCAGGAGCAAGTTAGAAGCAACATCCCTGAATTGTTGTAATAACACAGAGCTTCCTTGTACATCAGTTCTGAAAATATTATTTTTCAAGGATAAATGTTTTACCATCAGTTTAAACAGAGACTGGCACTCTGTAAAAGCATTTATTAGGCATGAAAATAGAAGACAAATAACTAGTCATTGACTGTATTTCAAGGAACACTATTAAAGCTATTTCAAATACAAACAGTGATTCTTGAAGAGCAGTAAGGAAGCCAGGTTGACTGCACCCAGCACAGAATAGCACTGGTAACAGCTACTAACTGGAATGACAGGTGAAACTCATGACACTCATGTATTAACAAAATCTCAATAATTAAAAGCATCACATTGTATTGAAAAAAGGTATCAAAGAATAACAGCCATAGACAACTGAATCAGGAAAACAACCTGACCTCAATATGACAGAACACTGTCAAATGCAAAAAAAAAAAAAAAAAAAAAAAAAAAAAAAAAAAAAAAAAAAAGCTGTGGGCATATTTTAGAGGTAAGTAACTAAGAATTTGTGAGATTTACCCATTCCAAACATTTAACAGTATTTGTTGGTGAAGAAATACTAGCTCAGGTTCAAAATGCTTCGCTTACATTGTACTTAGGATAAACATAAGTCTTCAAAAGTTGGTATGGCTCTACTCCTGATATATTATAAATACTCTAAGAAGTTAGTGGCATTCAGAAGTTACCTTCAATAAAACTGATAGTGTTAGGAAGCTTGGTGCTTTTTTTTGGTTGTTTTTGTTTTCATTTTAATCACAGCAGCTCTTGTAGCTAATCATTCTCTCTCACACCTACTGTAGTTACTGTTCCTCAGGCCTGCAGTCATACCACCAGAGGCATATTCTGTACTTCAACATCTGATATACTTCACTTCCATTAGCATATTAGATCATATCAGGCTCTTAAAATTTGCTCTTCTACACAGGGCTGACTGACTGCTGTTTAAAAAATAGGTAGCTTTCTTTTATTTGTTTTTTTTTTTTCCTATACAAGGGCTACTTGCCCTTAGCACAAAGGTTTTTGTTTCCCCGAGATTTTCACAAAAAAAAAAAAAAATCCTTGCCCTCAGTCTTCCCAGTGCTCAAACCCACTGCAGATCAACTTACCAAATCCCTGTGTAACACCCAGTTAGCATGCAGGTAGTGAATACCATCTAGGATCTGATATAACAGTGACTTCACCATTCCCCGAGGTAACTGAACTGGTTTCTTGTTTGCTTTAGAAGCCCTGTGAAACTTGATTATATGCTGTAAAGAGGAAAGAAATGGAATAAAAAAAGGTAATTTTTTAACTACAGTATTACACAAAAATATTGTCAGCAATTCCTTACATAGATGTCTTAGGTTTTTTTTTCAACCTTTCACTCATTTTTAAAATTAGAAACATGTACCTTAAGTACTAGAAAATTAATATTGTATGAAGTAAAATGAACAGCCCCAAGGGAATCTCTCAAAAAATGAAATCAAAGCAAATTCCCTTGCAAATTACTGATCTTTAAAGGTTTAGGGGTTCTGGAGGATATTTCTGTCCGAGGTTGATATCTTGTATATCACAGCACAGAATTTAAGGTACATTACTTAACTCCTGTATCATTTTACTTCTAGGTTTTCTCCTACAATCATGACACTGTAATACCGAAGAGATCTAGTGCCAGAAAAAATCTTGGAAACTATACTAGGAATTTAAAATTTTTATATTAAGCAAGGAATGCATTTGGGTTCCATTTATTGTACTCTTAAAAAAACAAACATAACACAGGAGAAGTTGCAGCTTTGGTCTGTCAACACATTTGTCCGTCTTCACATCAGTCACCAAGCCACACAGAAAAGCCTTGAACAATTGTGTCTGCACACACAAGCAATGATGTCTATCAACAAGCAAGAGTCCAAAAAGTTATGTTGTCCTAACACTGACATCCCAGGTGCCACTAACCGCCTTACACCACAGTATAAGGTGTGTCAGTGTTGGTAACTATTCCCATGTTTCCATCCCTCACAAGTCATCTCCAGAGCCAACTCTTCAATGCACTCACACTTTCTGTGGGATAACCAGAACAGCCCTGCCCACCTCATCCAACCAAAACCTGGCTCCAAACCGCTATCACATGTTCTTCCTACTAGAGGAGGAAGCTCCTTCCTTCTCCCTACAGCCCTCAAGTTCCATATTCCACCTGCCCATTGACCGCTCTACACCCTCGGGAAGCTGCCTTTCCCCTCCTGCTGCCACTGCTCCATACAACACACCCTCCTTTGCTTCAGGCGCTGAGCTTGGCTTTCCTCAGAGGAAGAGAATCATAGAATGGCTTGGGTTGGAAGGGACCTCAGAGATCATCTAGCTCCAACCCCCCTGCCATGGACAGGGCTGCCAGCCACTAGCTCACTAGATCCAACTGCCCAGGCACCAGAGGCACCTCCCTGCTCCACCAAAGGTAAAAATGCAGCTGCATGGAGGAGAAACACAGCTGCTGGGCAGGGACCATCTGCTGCTCAGCCACGCGTTCCTCAGCCTGAGCCCTACTTCTCGCCTCCCACTTGCACCAACTCCAAAGCCATTCTCATGTAGTGGCTGGAGAGAAGTGAATCCTCAAAGGGAGGGAAAAGGAAAGCTGGGAAAAAGGAAAAAAGGGGGAGCTCTGCCATCTACACTGAAGTGTGCACGTAAACAGAGATCACTGATGTATAAGGCAGTGCATCTGGCACAGCAGTGCTTCTGCAGTGATTTTGGTCAAGTATGAAGCAATGCAGAAATTTATAAATGCAAACAAGGTCAGGTCACTGTGAGTCACAGTCATCCAAACAAACACAGAGCCTTGCAGCATATTTTGAAACTTAAAAAAGACAAAGGACTCTGCACGTTCCTAAGCTTCTCTAGCTTAACTTCTCTAGCTCTCATAAATGGGGGGAGCAGTAAAAAGATTTTGCTTGCTTTTTCTTCACTTAAAAAAAAAAAATCACTTTATTCTGCTTCCTCAAGATTTTACTCACTTTTGTAAGACAACCTTTAGAAAATGTCAACATTTCAGCTACTTAGCAGCTTGGCGACTTTTACTTTGGTAATGAAATTTCAAAGCAACTAATAACTTCCAAGACATTCAACTCAAAGAAAATATCTGGATTATTCCCAACTACAAAGAACATTTTCATAATTAAATAATTTTAATTTAGTTTATCTTAGCCGTCTGTCCAAACTACAGAGCAGAAACAAACTCATGATTTGTACTGCACCAGTCTTACACAAACACATGCATGAAAACCTCCATTTCATTTCTTATTGCCTCTACTGTACCCTCTGATTTGAATCATCTTACTAACTTTTAAAGTTAATATTACAATGTGTGCCATTGAAAGCAACGTTCAAAATGTATATCCAACTTAATTCTGAGAAACACACACTCTTCTTTTTAAGGGAAGCCAAGGTTACATGGGATTTTGATTCGTTACAGTGCTGCTTTACTTATTCGAAAGCATTTCAAATGCATGTTAAGGTTACAAATGGTTTGAAATATGTACCCTTCTCCTCTGTTAACAAAGTTACTTTGTCTCCAACATGTCTATATTCTAAAGCTGTATTTTGTAATCACAAACAAACAACCTTGCTCCCAGACAGATGAAGTTTCAGGAGATGACTGAGCGGAAAGCTCTTTTCACTGAAACATATGAATGAAATCTCAATCACACACAGTGGCTTTTCCTTCCCTTCTTCTATTCACAGAGGACGTGCAGCGTAGGCAGAGTGTTTGGCCAACGCGGCCGTCATTTTTCAAAGGCAATCCACCTGCATAATCAATTACATTTTCCCACATACTTCATTTTAGCTGTAGCCAAGGGTTATATCTGCATTAAACTAGATTTCTAGATTTTTAGCCACTGAGAGCTGAAAGCAGATTTTTATCATCTTAAAGAGGTCACAGGCTAACTGTACAGTGTGCTTGCCCAACATTTTCCATTGCTTTTCCTTCAGCACTGAAAAGGTTTCCAACAAACATTCTGGGTAAGAGGCTATATTGTTTTTAAACCTATATGTCATCCCTGACCTTGTCCCTTTTCAACAAATAAAACTCTATGCCTGTTATCTACAAATAATTCACCTTACCCAGAGGTCATGCTCAGCGTAGTCAAAGAGCAGCCACACTTTCCTGTCAGCATGAGAAAGAAACACCTTTTGCAGAGAAATGACATTTGGATGCTTGAGCTCCCGCAGCAACTGCAAAATAAACAAAGTCCACAACAGTTATATCCACACATCCAGAGCTGTGGAAGGGCTGGAAAGATAAATACTTTAATAGTATTTGCTATGTATTCTGCAATACAAACAAAAAGATGAAACTAGCAAGAAAAGAGCACTTAAAAAAAAAAAGAATGACAGAATCAGTCACTAGTTTGAAACCAAGGCTGAAAGGAGCTCATAACCCCCTCAGGGCATTCAATTCCTATTCATTTCCCTAAAGTTTCAGTCTCAGTAAACCTCACTGTTATCCAGGATGAAGATAATACCCCGAACAGCCAGCTGCGGCATCTGCCCTCTCCCACAGGCTCTAATCTTTGACAAAGCCATTTGGGGCATCCAATTTTCTCCTGACTCCAAGTTATCCTGGAAACCCTACATTTTGGTTGCAGCCATTCCAGGCCAAATTGGATGACTCACAGAGCTCCTGCCAATGCAGTCAGCTAAATGGAGCCGCGGTTCATCAGAGGCAGCTGATCTGAGAGGTCAACACTGCCAGAAGAAGGTGGTCCAGCTCCCTCCCACACCATACAGCAGCTTTGGCACTCACAGAAGCCATCCAAACAGCTCACCAGTTCAGGAGAAACTAACCCAGACACAAACACACAGAGGTGGTAATTTTCCACTGCATTACTGTGCTGCAATGACTCATGGCACTAACAGCAGAGCCAGCAGCAGCAAAGGGACAGAACACAGCTTGGAGCAAGGACTTCCAGCAGCAGCAAGCCATTAAACCAGTTCAGCTGCTTCAGGAACTGTAGACTTGATCACCACCAACAGGAAAATGAAAGACATAGCACAAGCCCTGAATGCACAGAGACTGAGGCTGAGCTTTTCTGTTCATGTTACGATTTTACTCTACTCATCCAACTGCTGAAAAAGAAACAAAAATCTTCTTAGAAATATCTAAGCAAACTACTCTCAAGCACAGATACCCAAGATTAAAGAACTCTTTGTCAGCTCATCGATGGCAAATGGAACATCTGCTGTCTGACAGAAATTAGGACGTGTTTAATAAAAGCAATGAGTAGCTTTTTTTTTTTTTTTTAAACCAAGGACAATTCAAACTAGTACTTTTATATAAAATTAAAAATTAGTATTTCATTTGAGATTGAATCTAATAAAAATCACTAATTACATAATAGAGGGAACAAGATAGTTGGCTCCTTTCCACTGATACTTTAGTCACATATGTTAACATTTTAGCTGCTACTGAGAAAGTAAAATCAGGGTATTTCCATATGTTTCTGCCTCTCCTATTTCATCTGAGATGCACTCCCACCCCTACTAATGGACCAGAGTCTTCAGTGTGGTATTTCTTGAGCAAGTAACTCCAAGCCCCACAGAGCTTTCATCTCAAGTATGAGACAAAGCAAATACAGACGACTGAGGAGACAATGAGGCATTAGAAACCAGCACAGGAGCACTGCACAGCTACAGCATGCTAAACTTCCAAAGATTTTTCAAAGCATTGCAGAGAGGCAGGATGTGTGGAATTCTGTAAATGTCTGTAATTCCTACAAAGCAGAAGGATCGGTGGTGGCAGAGGGGAACAGAAATGCTTATTCACAGGTCTTTTTTTTTTTTTTTTGTCTATTATAGGTGGAGGGCAGTCGTGGTGGGTTGATCCTGGCCAGCAGCTAAGCCCCAGAAGGACAAGGGAGAGAAAAGAAAGAACATAGGTGAGAAAACTTTTGGGTCAAGATAAAGACAGTTTACTAAGTGAAGGAACAAGGAAAAAGAAATACCGCAAAAGCACTCACCCACCACCTCCCACAATGCACAGACAGCCTCCCAGCAATGGCTACCTCCCACACATCCCTTTCCCCTTAAGTTTTGCTGCTGAGCATGATGCCATAAGGCACAGAATATCCCTGGGGCCAGTCTGGCTCAGCTGTCTCCGCTGTGACCCCTCCCAGCTTCTTGCCCACCCTCAGCCTGCTCACTATGGGGGGCAAAGTAGGGGGGGGGAAAAAAAGCCTTGATGCTGAGCACTTTCACGAAACATTCTGATCAACTGACTATAGCCAGAATGTTGCACAACAGTCCCGTACTAAAACCTGAACGTATTTCCTATGGCCTGAGGACACACCTGTACCAGCACTCCAGCTCAGTACACCCAGACACACTCTTGGATGGAAGAGGAAGACAACAGTCAGGGCTCCAAAGCAAAACCCTCCACTTCACCTTTTGTCCTCTTTTGAGTTCATCTTACTTCTTGTTTCCCACTTAGCAGCTACCACCCACTAAAAACCCATCCTCTTCAGATCACATTGATCCAGCCTGAAGAACACAGAGAACCTACCAAAGCCAGCTCAGAACACAACACAAAGATAAGAAATCTTGAGTAACCCAACAAAAGGGTTCCCTGTCTATTCAGCAAAGCAAAATAAACATAATTCCCCTTTCTTCATACTAGGAATACTCAATATTGAGGATTATGAGAATCACAGCTTTCCTCCTGGCCTGCTAGATGCCAAGCTGCTCCTTTCCCACTTCCAAATTCAGCCAGAGGCAAGGTGCAAGCAGCAAGGGGTGCATTTCCAAGATGTGCACACATGTAGAGCTGTGCATGTAAACACACAGCGCACAGCCATGGCCAGACACAGATAACGCAGGCAGAAGAACAGCTTATTGCAGGGACCCACTTACACACAAAATTTCACCACCACACTGAGCAATGCATCCACGAGCAGCAAGGAGCCAACGCCCATCAGCTTGCTCACATGAGACCAGACCCCTTTTCCCTCTCCATTTCCCCCAATGCTTGTTCCTCCCAAAACACTGAACCACCTCTTCCTGCCTTCTGTCCTTATCCTGAACATCCCACTGTAAGTTTTACAGTCCCAGCATCCCTCCCCAACACTCAGTAACACCTCTGCATTCTCCTGTAACATCCATAGCAACCTAATTTCCCTCTCATCAGTTACTAAGCCCTCATTGAGTCTCCTCAAGGATACGCCTGAGAGGTTCCTTTTGTGGCCCATCATCACTGCTTTAAGAGTTCTGGCCCTCATCACTGCCACTGATATCAGCTGTTGGCTATGATTCATGCATCTGTGTTCTCAGTTCATCATTCTTGCTGGTTTTTATCCTTGCTTTCTACACTGAATAGCTGTTAACTACATATTCTTACAGCCTGCTTTAAAAACCAATGCGTTTGGTCAAAGCCACGAGCATCTCAGTGAACAGAATGACTAATACACATCAGCAAAACCATCAGAATGGGAAAATGATTGCTGCGGTGATGACAGATGATCCCTGAATCACTGTCTTGGAAAGGCTGAAATGCTCCAGGACAGAGATAACACAGAGCAGTAAGTGCAGATGCTGTCTGTAGGAGAAAAAGAGCTCATGCATCATGCGGGCCATGAGCAGCATTTCCAGAACCTCACCCTCCATGAACCAGGCCTCTCCAGCACAAATGCCACATGCCTGTCCTACCAAATTACTTGCCTCATATCCAGCAGCTGACAGTTCACTGAAGAAAAAGCAGACAGCAAGAAAACAGAGCATGCCACCAGTGAGAAGCCTGCTCATAAAGGCTGCTGCTTGGCCTTGGGACTCTGATACCTTCTTTTCTACCCTAGCTCAGCTCTACAGAATGCGAAGAGGAGAAAAATTGTTCACCTGGCTCCCAGTCAATCACTGTCTGTTTCATCTGCATTCCACATGATGATTCAAGATCATTTCAACAGCTGGAAAGGTTTCCCTTCAATTATGGAGGAACCTAGTTCACCTTCAAAGAAATACAAATCTGCAGCTGATGAAGATGCTGATACAACTGTTTTGATTTGAGTCATAACCTCATGCCTGTCCCACCCGGGCTTGCCCTTGCTTTCATAAGTATTGTTCAAGACACAGCAAGAGAACCAGTATCCCTATATGCATGTCTTGGGCTTGCACTGAGGTTCCTCCATTTCCCTCTTCAAATGCAGAAATACTCACTCCACACCCATGGGGCAGTAAATGAGTGTCCTGAAAACACAGAAAATTGTTGAATAGCTTCATGAGCAAGGGCAAACAGGGATAAGAGGACATGTGCAACTCAGTAGCACCACTAAAGCAGCTTGGCAAGCCACCACACTATTATGGCAAACCAGTTCTTGCTCAGGGACACCACCAGGCATTACCTCCACATCAAACATGAGCTGAACTCAGCGCAAGTCCCCACAAACGTTACCTCCTTCTACCAGTGATATTCACGTTTCCAGTGCAGCTTTCCACTGCTACAGACACTTCTCATGAGCCAAAAGACTATACCGAATGAGAGTATTCAGTGCACTGCATTCTTTGCTGCAGTGAGAGCTTCTAGCCTTACTCCAAGCATTGTTGCATCTTCACTCTTGATGCCTGCAATCAGAATATGCACATGCATATCCATGATATCCACATGCAGCAAGCTGCTCTGTGTTGCAACACTGCCACTCTCACTCCAATAAACAAGCACAGATTCATTTGGTAGTGCAATCAGCCAGGCAGTCTGGCTCAGTAGTTACTCTGATGTCCTTTCTCAGGACTTCAGCCATTTCAGGTAAGGACACTCCTTGTTCTCACTGCCTTCCTGTAAGGCTACACAACACATTTCCTTAAAGCAGAGGGCAATCAGAAAGCTGGCTGGACAAAGCACTGTGCAGTATCAAGCAAAACATTCACTTCAGCAAAAATCACTAGAGTGTCATCTTGCCAGTTTAATGGCATAAATTGAAAACCCAATCATTTCATGCCATATAAAGGCTCACAAACTTCCACCAACTGACCAAGCACTGAACAAATCACACATCAACAGTCACACCATGGCCTAACAGGGAAATAGACAAAAAGGGACTGGAACAGAAAGCATGTTGTGGTTCACTGAGAAAGGCAGGCCATCTTCAGAGCAGCACGCAAAGATTTCATCACTCTGTAACAGCTAAGGTACCAGTGGAACAGCTGCTAGAATAGACGACTACAGGCACTGAGACAACCTGAATTATTACACAATTCTAGCCAATTTAGGGAAGATTAATTCCAACTGTAACTGTGCAAAGAAAGTTAAAGCCTATGGCAGCACAGGAGACAAATGAGACTTTACAGCCTCCAAAAACAAAGCTAGAGAAAGAAAAAACTCTCTTAAAAAAGGCAAACACAAACTACCAAGAGCTATTTTAATTGACTGACAATATTATCACAAGTCCAAATGGATATGAACAAGTCATAAACAATTTCAGCTTGAGGGCTGAACAGCATTTACAACCATGTAACTAGGATGAGACCCTCAAACTCCCTTCAAAGAGACTTTTTCTTACAAGTCTAACATCGTTAAATATCTGAAGGTGCACTGTGCTTGTCTGCAAGAGCAGCAGCAGCAGAATGACAATTCCAGCAGTATCAAATTCTATATTCCTGTATTTAAAAAAGATTGTTATTGTTTCCTAACAAAAAAATGCACCTTTATTCCAGTACTTTAAACTTTCTACTTCAACTATCAAAATAAATCTGTTACACAAGTTGTTAACTTCCACACTGGCTTAGCTGCTATCCATTAGATTCCAGATCTAAGTTTGCTTCAATATAAAAACAGTTTTACATTTCCATATTCCCAGAAGTCAGATATTGCATGGTAATGAAAGAAGAACAAAAAAATGCTGAAAAAACATGCTGCTTTCCTTTTAAAGCTGTTTAAATGAAAGCTTACAAAGGCAATGTGACAGAAAAAGCTGTAATGCTGATCACTCTGTGAATTTATTATGAAGCTGACAATACATTTTTGAAACTCCAGTTCTTCAGACATACAACTGTGTGAAATTGTTGATTTTATCCTTTTGTTTTTCATTTTCAAGTTCTAAATGTTGCAAAAAAGCCTGACAACACAAAGTGCCAAGAGAAAAATGCACATTGCTACTTTAACTTTTGTGGTTTCCAAAAGAAATGAGCCTTCCATGATCACACACACAAGGTAGCTCTTGCTAGCACCTCTAATGTCCAAGCACATTCCAAGACGTTACTTAGATATTCAAGGTTCTCTGAAGGTAAGGAGATGAAGAATCCCAATGACACAGGCACTGGATGTCAAGCTCAGCAGATTCTGCTGTTCACAATGTTATGATTCCCAAGGATTCCAATTTTTAATGTTTAATCAATATTTTTATTCCACTTTCACAGAACTAAACCTAATACTTCCCTCTCCCTTCATACCAAGCCTCTCAAGCATACTGTTTGTATACACACCAGACTACTAATAAACTACAGCATTTGAGAGTCATAGCCCGAGGAACCTGCACCCAAGCGTTGCTCCTTGTTGCGTACTACAAGATCACAGCAAAGGCCATCTCTCTACAGTCCTGGCCCTTGCTCAGAAGGGGATCCACGTGGAGCAGGCACACGCCACGCACTGTCAGCATGCTGACAACAAGCATCAGGTACAGCACGTCTTCCACCAAGCCCATGTGGACAGCCACTCGGTCCTTTATCGGGGAAGATGATCAGGAGGGTGAACCCTGGAGTCGTTACGTTTCAGCTTCTGCCTCTTAGGGTCCCCCGATCGCTGTGTGTTGCTTCAAAGCCTTGGGTCAAGCTCAGACTGGCTCTGGAAAAAGCCCTGAAATTCTTCTATCATTCCCCCATGGCAGAGGGGAAAGAGGCCCGACATACCCAGTACCATGTTGCCTGCTGCCCAGGTCGCTCAAAGCCCATTTGTGACGAGGCCCCATCTGCCCGTGCAGCCTCCTCCACTGAAGCCAGCTGGGATAAGGCCACGACTTGAAAGGCAGGCAGGCTCCCTCCTCACCCACCTGGGCACAGACCCACTGCCTGTCCCTACCTCCCTGCCACCTCCCAGCACAGGAGCAGAAAGCCAGGGTGACAGCAGCCATGGAGCCAGGCAGGATGGCTGAAGAGGCCTTCTGTTCAGTAAGGGCAGCAGGAGGGCTGTGCTGGGCCTTGAGCCTCCTGCGCTGGGGAGGGAGATCTGCTTTCCTTTTTGTCTATGCTCAGACACGTGAACATGAGGTTGCAAGCTTGCCTTACACCCAAACCACCACTACCACTTCCCCAAGTCGCACAGAGCAATGCAGCAACTGAAGGAGGGTTCAGTTCAGCCTGCTCACGATGGAAAGCTAACAAAGCTTAATTTTCCACTGGTTGGAGATTAACTTCATTTACAGCCACACTCAGATTGAACACCAAGAACGTTACCTCTTGTGATGACAGCCTGCATTTGTTTTAATATGAAACCACAAAATCCTAGGAATGCCCAAATGCCTCCAAGGCAGACCTAAAGAGTTGGGAACAGAGAAGCCAGCTAGTTATTGTTCTGTAATTTTCTGTCCCAGATCCAGCAGATTCAAGGCTGTTCTAACTTGTAAAAGCTGGCTGTGGTGCAGCATCCTCCACCCCAGCTCCGCTTTGTCCCATTCTGCACTGCCCCCACAGAGCATCTGCCACTACACCTAACAGCTCCTCTTCAGAGCCAAGTCACAAACCAAGTTATCATATAAAAACACTACATGGTGTTTTTACATGCAAACAAGCTTTGCAGGAATATTTCTGACAACCAAACTAGGTGACAAAGTAGTAAAGCTACAATGAAAGTCCTGAAAAAGGTACTTTTAGAAAAAAAAAAACACACATACTCTCACTGAACAAAGAAAGCATAGGCAACTGAAGTGCTTGCTGAAACTGAATTAAAAATGCTAATCAATAAGGAAAAAAACTAAGTATCAAAGCTCTGGGCATACTTGACCGATAAGAGGTCATACTTGGTCAATGCCTAATGCACTGTGAACATCCTAGTAACAGTCCTCTATCCCAATGGACCACCTACCTCATAAGAGAAGTGACAGAAAGTAATCAGATTGCCTTAAAACCTAAGGCTTCTGTAGAACAAACTGTCTAAACCAAAATCCTGAAACTCTAAACCATTTGAAGCCTGGTTAACTATTCCAGCTTCCTACAGCCTCAAGGAATTCTCATACTTTGTGAGCTGTGACAAAGCATTTGCCATATTACTGCAGGGGGACAGGTTTTAAGAACTTTCTTCTTTGTGATTAAACCACAGGTCTGGAAACTAAGGGTCTGAGCTTTTGTGCTTTTTTTTTTTTTTTTTTTTTTAAGACAAATCTTTTCACTATTATATCCCTCTACTCTCCCATCTAATACAAATCTAACTCATAAGCAAGACAAAATTCAAGGTATAGTTCTAAAAATGAGAGTTTGTAGTTTGATACAAATCAAAATGATTCTTGCCAATTAATCTGACTAAAACACAAAAGCTTCAGCCTTCAAAGAAGTGAAAAGGACACATCTCACACACCCAGACTAGTCATCTTTCTTCCTCTGGATACTACTGTGCTTGCAAAAAGCATTCACTGGCATATTCCAGAACATATTGCTACAAAGCTTGTCATTCGGCCTTGAATTTTAAATTGTGACAACCAATAAACTTATTAACTAGATGTACAGATTCCATTTCAAGGTACAACACAGTGGCACATCCATATATACATTACACATACATAATCAATATAAGCAATCTGTGTTGTATGCTCGGTTTGATCCTTCTCCACAGGAAATTCCTGGTTTTCTTTACAATATTATTTTACAGAAATGGGAAGAATCTATGTAATGGAATATAAAAAGAATTTGGGGTGTCGGGAGGTAGCTTTCTTGTTAACTCCAAAAAACAATGTCACAAGAACAGTAAGGAAGAAAAAAGAAAATCAAACAAGAAGTCCATGGTGAATTATTAAATCAACTGCAGGACGATTCAAGCACATAAAGTTGAAGCCTGGAAGCTAAACTGAAAGCAGAGCCAACACGAGCTCAAGAAATACTGCTTCAGGCTACTCCAGCTTTCTATCTCTACACCTGCTTTTTGACTCCACTGGACCCTCTGCTCTTGATGCCTGCTTCCACTGTGACTTCAGTGCCTCCAGAACGCTCCCCTCCTTCCCTCTCCAACACCTTCCCACACTGGAGCCGCACTGTGCTGATCTCTTCCCTAGGGTGCACGCTGCAGCTCAGAGCAAGGAGAAAGCCTCCTGCATCCTGCTCCTCTTTTATGACTACAGGGGACCCTGCTGTCCAACAACAGTCCTCAAGCCATGCAAAGAGGCCAAATCCTTCCTGACTGACAGCCAAGTTAGCAATTGTCTTGTAACAGATACAAATTGAGTGAGCACCATACCCAGCACCAGAGGAGACATTCCCCAATAGAGCAGCCAAGCTTTCCTGCCAACTTCCAGCAGAACTCTTTTAAACTCTTCAGGGAAATCACTGCAAAAATACAAACAACATTTTCCCAAATCCCTCTGAAATGGCAGTCGACACTTTCCAAAAGTATTCACTTTGAGAAAAATCACAATATTTCAGAATTTGAGACCCTGTTTTCAGCTCCTTCAGTCCATCCATGTGGACGACCAATGCGACAGAAAGGGTCAGCTTCCAAACACTGGTAAAAATACCTTCTCGTCTCCTGAAGAATATATTTTCCCCCCCCACATCACCCAGCTGAGGAACTAACTTGTTTGAAACCACAAAGTCAACTTAACGCCTGGTACTCAGTTCAAGCAAGAACAAAATTGGGGTACATCTACTGGTTCCATAACCTTAAAGAGCATGGATTAAAAAATCAACAGTTCTTTTCCTCCCACACGTTGGGGCATTTCCTTTCATTAATTGATTTCCGTTGCAGCACTAAGAAAAATAAATTTTCTTCCAAGCACCATCACAACATAAGAACATAAGTAATTAACTAGAAACTTCTATATACTGGTTTTACCCACTGAGTTTCAGTTTCTGTGCAAAATTATCGCAAACCATAGCTAGAACACGTTATTCACTTTTCTAGCAACACGGAATATAAAAATATAAACCTGAATAACCTAGAAAATGTATAAATAATGTTACCGCCTCCAAGGCAACAATGGTGCCTGTTTAGTTTGAAATCAGCATTTACATAGAAGCTAACACACTTTAATTATTCTAAGCCAACAAGAATTAGCATCGCTTTAAGAAAGTAACTGAAGTACTAATGCAAAAGTCAGATCAAACAAGTAGTTTAAGCCACTGACTCTAATCAAGTTTTTAAACTCTGTATTTACTTAATCTGCCCTGAGGCAGGTAGTAAATTGTAACTTAAGAACAGCCATTCTGAGACAGCAAGTATAACAGGTGCAAAATTTTCCATGACATTTGTACTTATTTTACACCTCCATGATAAAAACACAGTTCCCAAGGCAGAATAACATGATTCAGCAAACAAAACCAGCATGCACTCAAATCAATACTGTTAATAAGTCTGTTTGCTAATAGAAAGAACTGTTACTTACTGCTATTTCTCTGCATGCAGACATAGAAATTCCAGTACCTTCTATTTGCTTTAAAGCATAATCTTTATCATCTTTCCTGTGAAAGAAGAAAAGAAGTTTTTTTTAAAAAAATTGAACTATGAATTCAAAGCAAGCTCTTTACCACCATTCAGAGGACAGCTGCCAATTCATTTTCCTTCATGTTGTTTTCTTTCAATTCTTCACTAATTTAATGTCTGGACACCTAGCAGGCTGAGAGTTAGACTATAAGCTAACCATACTACCTTGCTAAATCTAAAATATAAATATGCTTTCACCACAGAAACTGGGATTCTGAAGTTGTGGTGTGTTTTTTTTTTGTTGTTGTTGTTGTTGTTTTTTGTTTTTTAAATGTAATGATCAACACTTACTCCATTCCTTTCCTCACTTAAGTAAGACTAAAACAAAGCAAACAGTACATAGTAGAATACAATTTCTCTAAGTCTGGCTACTGGTACATCTCCCATAAATGTATAACTCTGGGACACTGCAAAATCCCCCCATATTTTAACAAGTTCTTCGACAACACAAAAGTTCCGTCATCGTAACATCTTATCTTTTCTCTCTTCTAGGTCACAAAAAGTCCTAAAATTATGTTCCTGCCAAACCAATAAAACCACAATGGTTAATAAAAACAACAGGGTATCCATGTAAGCTGAAGAATCCAGAGAAGCATTTGTTCAGCTTTAATAATATCTAACATTACACAAAAGCCCCCTGTACTTCAACCTGTTTATAACCAGCACTCATTCACTTTGAATGCAAGCCTGTTGGTAACCCCAGCCTCTGAAAGCAAAAGCAAGAAGAGACACTGAAGCTAAAGACGACATTCAACTCTTTCCTGCCCCCAAGCTCAAGCTTTTAAGAGAGCGCTTGCCCTTCCCACCTGCGGGCTAGTACCCACAGCACTCCTGAAGGACACGGCACAGAACAGCACTGCCCTCCGCAGCTGGAGCACTCGCAGAGCCCCAGATCTCTGGGTTATGTAAGAACCCTTATCCATTTTTAATGAATCCTGCTTCCAGCTTTCACAGCTGTGAGGAAAAGAGGAAAAGGCCTAGGGAAAAAAAGAAAAAAACCACAACACAACACCAAATACCCAAAAAGTACATTAAAAAACCAACCCACGACCTATAGTTAAGCATTTAAAACATGCGCTTGTTTACTGCAGCTCTGACTGAACATTTGCAAGGCTCTGAATTGCTGTCTTCCAACAAAAAAAACACTCCCCCTATTCATCACTACACATTTAATCCCTCAAATTATCAGGTCCTGTCCAAAAGATTTTTCACAGGGTTCAAAGACAACCCACTGTTAGCAATAACCTTTCTAAACAGAAGAGAGGAAAAAGTAGGAGATTAATGGACAAAACACGAACACAGTTAATGGGGAGGAAGAATAGAATGGAACTGTGAGTGGGCGAGAGCAGATTTCAGTAAGAGGGTGATTACATGGAATCAGCAAGATAAAGGGGGGGAAACGAGATCTGACACAAACAGGAAGAACAGAGTAAGGAGGACAAAGACAAGGCATTAAAGCACTTCCATATGATACAAATGTAAAACTCTCTGGTCTGGAAAAGAAAAAGAGGCAATACTGAGCACAAACTCACCCACATCAACCTTAATGATTCTATGATTCTGCACGTGACCAAGAAAGGGGCAAATATGGAACCATTGCCCATTGCTCACCTTACAGGAACACTAGCTGCATGAAGCCCGAAAACAAACGTTCATCATTAAGCACCTCATCGAGCTGTGCACCCAGCGATGGCACTGTTATAGGAATAGAAAGTGTAAGTGGACTTGAAATCAAGCCACAGACACTTGCAGAGGGCAGGGGCTTCACAGCGCACACCCCGCGCAGCTACGGAGCACCACCTCCACCTGCTCTCCAGCACAGCAGCTTCCTACACCGCTGATTAAAGGTAGAATGGATTTGAGCTGGAAAAAATACCCATCTTCTCTATCCTCCTTAGCTGGCAATAGCTTGCAGCCATTATTGGACAGAAATATGAAGCAAAATGGATTGGACAAGAGGTTATTCTCATTGCCCTACTCACTTATATATCCAGTTTTCAAGGTATCTAGAGAGACCCTTATGCCATGAGAAGTGCAAGCACATAACTGCTGCTGCTACAAGCACTGCCAGAGACAAGACATGGTCAGAATTAAGGTCACTCTCATTGACCTGTCTGCCTGTTCCACTTCCATGGTATTTGAAGGCGAACTCAGTACAGAGAAGTGCAGCCATACAACTGGTGTTGCAAGCATTTCTGGTAGTTCTGACTACAGTTCAGGCTGCCTTACACTTAAGATTGTAAATTTCTATTTTTAGCTGATCAAATTTTTGCCAAATTAAAAGTTTGGATTAAAATTTTCCATACTAGATGGCAGTCTTCCTCTGGGAGTTCTTAGAAATAAATACTTCAGCTGTTTCCTAGAACAAAACTGGAAAAACATCAATTTTTTCATGATGAATGTTTTACAATCATCCCCTTAATGCTTAAATTTGACAGAGGATGAGTTAGGAATATGCCATTTTTCTCCTCACAAGAACAAACTCGCACTGGATGAAACAAAATAAATCTCACACTGAACGGCAGCCACAGCCCTGAGATGCACAGGTCCTGTGCCCAGCTCTGCCCTACCCTGGCAGCAACCTACAGCTGTGCGCAGTCAGCCAGCTGCCAGGATGCTGCACACTGGTACTGACAGCAAGCAGGCTCTGCTCTGCTCTCCTCTGCTCAACCACTTTAGAGGAAACAGAAGTATGGTTCCAAAAAAAAAAAAAAAAAAAAAAAANAAAACTGAAATTTAGGGGTAAAGCACATCTTAAGCACTGTACTACACTCTCCTCCAGAACCTGAAACAATAATCAAAGACTTGAGGCTTAAATTCTCTAGATGATGCACACGCACTTGAGTTACAAAGCAACAAACCAATTCTTAATCCTCTAACATCTGTTCTTCACTGAGACTGGAATCCTGCTATGGTTACCCATTGCAGCATTAGTACCAGCTACTCCATTAACAAAAGTCATTAACTCAAGTCCTAGTGAGCCAAGCTAGATTTTCTTCACAAAAGTTTACTATAATTCCTCAGCAGTGATGAGAACTGGGGGAATCTTTTCTAAACGGAAGGATAAGAATTTACAAGGTGTTATGAAATCAAAGGAAGGGTCAAAGTGACTGCTTATTTTATACAGCTTCCAGAAATATTTTATCATAACACAGGCCAAAGAGCTTCTCTGTGGTTTTGGATACGGACAGCTGCCTTCTTTGAAGATAAAGAGATATTCACCGTGACAGGGCAGAAAAAAAGAAAAAAGCCTAGAGGTGGAAGGCTGGATGGGCCCTGGGCAGCCTGATCCAATGGGTGGCAACCAGCCCACAGAGGGGTTGGAAGTGGGTGGGCTTTGAGGTCCCCTGCAACAAAAACCATCCTGTGATTGCAGAAATGTTTTTCCCAAGCATAAAAATAATAATAATAATTAAAAAAAAAAGAATTGGAATTTAAAACAGCACCAGGAGAAATACTCAATATTAAATGAAAAAAAAAAAAAAAAAGCCAAAGAGTAGGAACAGATGCCTGCTGAATGCAAACACTTTTTAAAGCTGTAGCATTTTAATGCCTGGTATTTCTACCATTTATCAGGAAGGATACTTCAAGTAGAGATGTCCAGCTAGTTAGAAAAAACATCCTATACATGGAAGAAAAGGAGGTTTCTAAGCTGAAATACAGCTTAAATAAACACGGAGTTCTACCGTTACTTCATCTCATACCTTGCATTTTGCACAATGAACTGGCACTACAGAATCATAGAACCATAAAGGCTGGAAAAGACCTCTAAGATCATCTAGTCCAACTGTCAATCAGATCACTAGACCAGTTAAAAAACTTAGTAATAAAAATAGCACAATAAAGTACTGAAGCCTTAAAATCAATGGTCATTATTCCAAATTTACGGTTTAAAAAAAAAGATCTTGAACAAAATGAACTGCTCACAACTTAAGAATAGTTTTTCTTTAAAAACAAGGAAATGCAAGATTTGACTGCAGTTAAACATCTGAGGGAAACAGCTTCTACTGTCTTAAAGCTACCACAGGGAACTGTAAATGGTAAATGCAGCATCTATTCAGCAGAAAACTAATGAACCTGTTAATTGTTTATGGTTTTTATTCCCTAAAGAATATGAAAATCCTGGTAACTAAAGATAAAGATAGCAATAAAACATACAATTTTTTTTTTAATTCTACCACTGAGAATTCCATTCATATCAGAAGTAATAAAAATAAAACATTCTAAATAAGTACAGCTGTCATAGTATTGTTGAAGTGACTCAGTCCCAGCAGTACTAATCCAAAATTCCCCGAATGCATTAAATACAGCACCTTTGATTTTACTAGCTGAAAGGGAATTTGTGCTGTAGAATGCCTTAGCTTGGAACAACTTACCCAGGTGAACGTCAGGTAGCACTGAACCCTACACCACCCAACCAGCAGGATGTCCACGCTGCCAACAGCCAGACAGGGACAGGAGCTTCCATATATGCCAGGAAGCCATGCAAGAAATACCAAATGCTCCACGACCTATCAGAACTTCAAAGAAGGGCACGGGTGAACGAGAGGTTTTATTACACTGAAAAGCGCCAGAGTAGTGTTCAACTGCAAAGACTGAATTATCAGTGAAGATGGAGATAACACGGAATTGAACAGTAGCGTTGAAGTTATGGGAGAAGAAAGCTGGCCCCAGTAAATGCCCACCAAATACACACCACAGCAGTACCCTGCTTTCTAGAAAGCAAAGCGGGACACGGAAGGAATAACAAGACTACCTGTTTCTCCTTCCAGTGCCACATCTCAGGCACCAAATACAGTCTTGCCATTCTGCCTACTGGAATTCTGTGGCTTTGACTTAGATCCACAAAGTTACCAGCGTGCTTTGAGCTTACACACAACCGAACAAAATCCTGTCACCCCCCCCAGGAAGCTGACTCACAACCAAAGACCGCTGCACGCTGAGACGGTCAGTGCGTTCTAGAAGTAGACTTCCTAGAGCACATTCAAGATTCACAGCCCTGGTAAATGAGGAACCAAGTATGAACTCTGCTCAGGCTTATGACTCAGTTGGCTGAAACTAAAAAGAAGCTAAGAGAAATTCACAAAGCTGGACACGTATAGATGTGCAGAACAAGCATCTACTTCTCATATGTTGCCAGATGAAACCGTTGTGTAAGGATAGAGGGCAGCAATCAAGTAACACAAGATGGGCATCAGCGGGACATAAATCATAAGAAGATTCTTGGTAGTAAGTGCATGGTACAATGCAAGCAGTACGAAGTTTGAGAAAGTACAGAGCAGACACCTGACTTGCCAGAAAGCATGTTCCAAGTCCAAACACCCATCAAAGTAATCAGTACACACAGCAAGTTTGATCAACGCTCTGTACCTTCAGAAAAAAAGAGAAAAATCTTACGAGTCTCTAAAAAATTATCTGAACTAACAGTGACATAATATGGCCACTTCACCTGCTCGGAATTCCTTTCACAAAACCTGCTAGGATTCACACATCTAAATGTTTTAAAATTGTGCCAATGATAAGAACTGAAAACTAGCAGTGGCGTTTTGCAGGACATTTGCTGAATGCTCAGATGAGCACTGATGTTGTCTAAATAAAGAGAGCAAGCAGACATAGCAGAGGCACAGCTGCTTCTGTCCACATTCAGGATGAAGTTAGTAGGTCTTCAAGCAGTATCTTCCTTCCAAGCCAGCTTGAGCCAATACATTCACCCTCGCAGAAGGCCGCAGCGGGGTGAAATAATTCTATCTATATCTGAGGCAAAACTACAATACATCATGCAATCCTAGCTGTCTGAGGGTCACTTTAAAATATTGAACTGATGCTCTGTGCATTACATACATCATTCCAAAATCAGATAATTTGAAAAATACCTAACTTTCCAAGGGACACTTGTTTTGTTTTAAAAGCAGAATAAAAAACTTTTAAATTATATTACCAAAGACAAGTTGGATGAAGCAAGACCAGAAGAAATACATTAGGCCGAACTACTGGTTCTTCACTTGACTGAATTTAAAAACATTTTGAAAAAATTAAATTTATCTTCTCTATTGCAAACTCTCTTATATACAAGCAAAGCATGGCTGTATTTGCAAGTCCAGATTTATCCAAGCCCAGATTATTTGCAAGTATTTACAACCAGCTTAAAGTTTATCCCAGCGCAGCCTCTTGCTTGTTCCATGCACAGAAGATATCTGTCAAAAATCAGATAAAGAACCATTCTGTCATGAAAGCCTCTTACGTATTAATAAATGAGAAGGGATAATGTAAGCCAGCCGGAAAAGCTACTTTGCAGAGGATGTCAGCTCAAAAGAGTCGTTCACAACTGTTCTCATCTCCCCTCCCAAGTTTCCTGCTAAAGACTTCCCAGGCACAGGTAAAGAGAACAGAACAGCTGGTACTTGTTGGGCTGCAAAGACAAATTGGGTTCAGCATATCAGCACTCCACACTTCCTTGTGCTTACCACCACAGGCAGTGCCTCTCACCCTCTGTGACGGGGCTGCCAGCACCAGCTTTACTGCTTCACCCCACCTTCCACCACCACCCCAGACCTCAGGACGCAGTCCTGGTCTAAACCCACAAGGTCGCAGCACACTGCCTGCAGAGCCACGCTTCTACAGCTGGGTACTTCCAGGGGCATCTCTTCATTTTCCTGGGTGCTGCTGATGTGCAAGGGCTCTCAGTGACATTGGCTTTTAGCCAACAGGAAGACCAGCAACATCAGACATACAACAGACTCAAGAGAATAAAATTAGTTCAAGGCAAAAAAAGAAAAAAAAAAAAAGTATGCACCACATCCCTTAGTGCCTAAGGTTCGTTTCTCTAAGGTTCTTCACAGGGCAAGAACAACTGTGAACAATGCCGTGGAAATCCAGTGCTCCAGATTTTCACTTCTCCCCACGACAACAGTTCTGGATAACTGATGAACCAGGAACATGTTCCTAGGAAACCACCACTACGTGCTTGCCCTCTGCTTTCTACAGATCTGCTAGAGCAAACTGCCAAAGGCAGCTGGGTAGGCCTTTCACACGACCCAGAACAACTGCTCACCAATTAATGCATCCCTTCATTTTAAGGCATGCCGTAAGTTGTGTAGATGTTATGTACTCCAAGTTTCAATGTGATGTATGAACACGGTAAGTTTTGAGGACTTCGGACGTGTTCAGACAGCCCTATCACGCATGTGATTAAATTTCAGAATTCAGAGAAATTACTGAAAAGCATACTTGATTCTAACTGCCCTGTTCCCTCCTTTTCAACCAGAGCGTTATGTTACTTATATTACTGTCTTCATGCTAGACGTGGATTACCTGTTTGTCAGTAATCTCTAGCTGAATTAAAATTTAACTTGAAGACGGATTAATAGGAAGATCACTCGAGTACTAAAGAACCTGACAGAAAAGAAAAAAATAAAAGATGCATTTCAGAAACTTTGAATATTTTCTCTTTTCTCTTAAAGATATGTCCATTGATCACAAAAATGCAAACAAGTAAAACAGCACATTCGAAGGCAGGCATTCATTTTGCTGTCAGTCCCCTGACCACAAAACCATACATTTTTCCTGAAAGTCATGTTCCAGTGTGACTCAGTCTTGCTAAAACTTTGGTATCCGATTTTTAGATATAGTGTGCTTTAAGGAAAAGGCAAAGCAGCCTTTACAAAAGAATAAAAGATTACAAAGAACACGGGTTGTGACTGAAGCACACTTCATGGACCCAGAACTAAATTTGCGACATTTATTTGCAAAAAATAAAAAATCTTGTTACTGACCAAATGAAAGGGGAAGATGTAACTAGCAGAACAGAAATTCTCTACTGGAGCTCTAGCTCCAGGCATTCATACTTTTTCCATCACCAAAACACTTGCAGAACATAGCACAATTGATATGCCAGAACAGCATCACTGTTCTTATCCGAGAACAAGGCTTATGCAGAGAGTATTTTCTACTTCAAAACAAATCCTCCAGTAATCGGATCTTTTTATGGGTAAAGAAAAGGTCATATCTCACAGCTGGAGGAAAAATCATCAACGGCAAGCCAATAAACCACACTTCTGAGACAGCTAATACTACGTGGTGAACAGCGATTAATAATTCACTTTATTTCTTTTGTTCTTTGATTTATTTTTTTAATTAACACCTGTTGCCACAACATGTAGTTTGGCAAGAAGTTCAAAGTAAAGGAGGGAATTTTACAATACACTGTACATGTGGCTCTTCTGATCCAAGAACTTGCTGCTGCCAAAAGAAAAGCCTTTCCTTGACATCTCTCCCTTCCCGCTCCTAGCCAGAAAATCCTGCCTCTTCTGACAGCTTCAGTGAGTGCCACACTCCTCCACCAGCTGATTCAGCCCCTGCAACAAGATATCCCAGGGGAAAAAAAAAAAGTTGAATAACAAATTCTGTTCCTCTGCAGCAGAGTATGGTAAGTATTGAAACCAGTAACAAAGTGTGTGGTAAAAGCAAAAGACAAGGAGGGGATGGATGGGAAGAGGAGAGGCAGAGGTGGGACAGAAAAGGAAGGTGCTGCTCTCCCAGTTCCCCCCTTCTGGTAGTGGTGACACACAGCATGCTTGGCTGTAATTCAAAAACAAATTAAAACTGAAAAAAAAGGAAAAAAAAAAAACCATCCATCCACCCATCCCTGCGATCAACTCCAGCACAGTGAATCTACAGAAGCAAGAATCCCTGAGATTCTCCCACAAAATTACCATTTTAAGTTCCAAAACGGCACAGTTACCAGGACTGTTTCGAAGGGAAGACTAGTTGGCAGCTGCAGCACTTGAAGGAATTCTGCACTGATGGGCAAGCAACAACACCTCACTCCTGAGTGAAAGCTCTGTGCTGCCTTACTAAAACACAGAGCAGTTCTAACACTGCTTTTACATACAGCAGTACACGAAGTACCTACACAAATTCCTTTCCCAGGAAAATACTGCTTGACTTCATTTACACTTTCCTTCTTCTGTCGGACTGCTCTTAATCACCTCGGTATTTGCACCACTCTGGAAAGATGCGCAAAGGCAGTAATGCACCAACGCAGCTGTTCTGAAAATCAAACAACAAACCAGGCTAAAGCACTGGTCTGAACTTCAGAAAAATGTAATTTTATTGGCTAACTTGTATTTTTGGTACTTTTTTCAGTTTCCTAATCTGTGGAATTATTTGATTTACATGGAGAAAAAAGTGCTGCTTTCAAAAGCTTCTCATCATTAAAAGAAGGTTTTATTATCGTTGTGTGTTCAGTCACAAACATCTCCAACAGTCGAAACCATGCTACCGTAGGAGCTACAGGCTCAGATGTTTTTGTATTTCATAGCCTTTAATGAATTTACCTTTAACAAATCTATCCAATCAGTGAACAATTGTTTCCTGTCTTCTCAGTGACCCTCAGGATTTTAGAGACCTGCCCTGTTCCTCTCTTTCACAGATGTGGGAGAGAGCTTGTCTTTAGGAACCACTGGGAAACATCTATCACACCCTGCCTGGGATGAGAGAACTGCCCGAAATACTGCAGCAGGACTTGCAGCAACGACGCAGTGTTTTGTTCCCTACTCCACTGCTAGTAAGTCCTATGATTCTGCTTGCACTGTGCTGGCACTTCCCCGATACTATCGCTATAAAACCTTCTTAAGCAATAACAACTTGAAAGGCCCATACTGTGTGAGCAGAGAGTCATCTTCACATATACATCACTTCACGCAATAAGCAAGTCATTTGCTACTGGCCCTAATGTCGAAGTCCTTCTCCAAGCCTTCACAATCAGCCCTTGCCCAAATAACTATCACCAGGCAAAGCTGTTTCCCAGATATTTACAACAAGTAATTTCCAGACAGTGTAAAACTTCTGAGCAACGCGTATTTCTGAGCCATGTCACCAGCGACCTCTCTCCACCAATTGTCAGCCTTTAACTAGCTTCTCTGGCCAGAGACGGTCCATCTCTAACTTTAGTTTTAGCCTTTGCTAAGGGACCTTATAGAACGCCTTCTGGAAATTCACTGTCTCTGCTGTTGGTCCACCTTACCAGCTGGCAGCTTGCACTCCTTCAATAATTCCTTTTAAAAAATGATGTCACCACTGCCCCTTCCCAGTCTTCTACGGCTCAATTTAAAGCACTGGGCTGTAACTGCTAGTTCATAACCTGCTTATTTCATGTTGAACTCCTTCAGATGTCAAGGTGAAGCATGTGCACACAAGCAGCTGCTCTTCACTTCAGTTTGTTCAGGCATGCCCTTCTCCAAACACTGCCATTTGAGATCTCCTGACGCGTTCCCCACCTTTCAATTCAGTTCTTTCATAATCCACAGACAAAAATCAAAGCTTGTCTCCCGCTATCATTTCACCTTCTCTGAACGCTTCTTTTATAGCGCAGCAGCCCCTGGTCCTCCAGATAGTGCTGTGCTACAGACGCATCAGGAAAGAGGGGAGAAAAAGGAAGGTTAATTTTATGTCCATCTCAAGACTGGGAGGGAGACCTGTGCGTGTCCTGAAGGGGCCATGCAGGGGGCTGCCAGAAGGCTATCACGCTGCGGTTTCATACTTAGCCCACCTTGATTTTCATTCTTCTCCATACTCATAACCCACAGAAGTTTTAACTTTTCAGTATGTATTCTTATTCACAAGGGCTTCCTTTATGCTACTATTTGGCCATGTCAGGTATTTTTTAATTGATGATTTTATGGTATTTTGATGAGTGACACATACCCACTGAGAGACCAGTAAGCTCCAAAAACCGTTCCCAAGCCGCCTGCAACTTTCCACCTTTTCATCCTTTAGCTTGAAGAAGCTGTACCCTCCCATCACCATCTCCTTTCTTAAAAAGAAGAACATTGCTTACACTGAGCATCCCTTCGGGAGCAAAGCACAAATTCTGTTTGTCACAGCCCTCAGGAGTAACACCTGGATCCGCCCTCACATCCTACTGCAGGCCAAGCCAGGAGTTGTTTCTCCTGCTGTAGTCCTCTTACCAGCTGATTCATTAGTAGCTACCCCATGTCCCCAAGTTTTTTCTGGGTCTCTCTCTCTCTGACACAGCATCCACCTAAGCTAAATCAGGGTAACAAGCCTTTCATTACCGTACCTACAGTTTCACAGCCAATTCACAGGCAAACTACAGTCGGGAGGATGGACATGCAGTCCTAATGCTGTTTTGTTTTTTTTTTGCCCCTTACATATGCCTGGAAATCTACCCATATAGATTTCAGTGCTGCAATAGGTACTTCTTCAGGGTTTGAGTGGCCTATTTGAGTATCTGACAGTCATCTGGCAGAGTCACATAAGCATCCAGCTGAGCTTTCTCCGAACTGAATTAACGTAGCAGTGAATGGCACTGTTGGCACATTCACTTGTGAGGGGGCTGCTTTGTTCAATCCTGCTTAAACAGGATTGCAGTTCCCTCTGAAAGCAAGGAGTTTGAACTCCACACAGTACAAGTACAAAAAGCCAGATAAGATTCAAATTACACTCAGGGACAGGTTGCAGCCTTGCTGTCTTAAGGTCCACGCAGGCAGGACCCGCTCCAGCTGCTCCTGTTGCGCTCCTCACCTCGTACTGGAGCTCCGTGAGAACGGCGCTCATGAAACCCAATTTGCTGACGCTTCATTGTGGGATTATCTGGTGTCTGAATGCAAACTGTAATTGGAAGTACACCTGCAGCAAGGGCCGTCCCTCAGAGGACAAGGTTTCTCTCCCAGAAAACACATCTTGGCCAGAAACACAAGGCAGAACCAGGGATTTACTGCAGTTCAGATCCTTTTGTACTGGAGTTCAGATGCACATATTATTCAAATGCAGAGTGATGAACTGAGTCTTTTTTTTTTTTTAAAGCAGCTCTCAAGTGTCCTTTATTCAAATGCCAGCATCTTGTACTCAAGGTGCTGCAGGCACACAGAATGGAGCGCTCCCAGCACAACAGGCAGATTGTTCTAGTGACCTTTAGCTGTGTTCCCCCATGTTCACAGAACACGTGCACCTCTTCCAAGACTGATTTTAATTTTGGGTGTTTAGGCTATCATCTGTAGTTAAGAAAAATCACTGTGTTCTCCTGAACATTTTGCTCTTTAAGCTTGAATCCTGGTTCATAGTTCTTTCCCTGCAAATCCTGCACTACCCACCCAACACATTTTACCATACCACCATTGAACACTCAAGGTAGTTAAAGTGCAGTTGAACAAATTTTTGCCTGAAGAGCAGGCTCTTTTCCTTCAAGCACTGCATACAGCTTTACCAAACAGTCCTTTGACATCCTGATCTCCACACACTTGAGAGTCTTTCACTAGGATACGCAGAATGCATACAACAGGGCCCATGAACGAGAAGAGCTCCCCATAGCTCACGCTGTCTATCCAGTACCTTTCCTGGATCAACTAGGGAGGAATTGACAAGTTTCTACACAAATTTCAATAAATTTATTCAAATACGTACTTATTAAACAGGAAGCCTACAAGCCACAGAAGTTATGAACTAGTTCATAAGTGCCTTTGTACCTAGAAAAAAGAAAATAGCTACAAATAAAGCTATTCTGTAATCCCAAAGTGTGCTATTAGAGGGGCTGGACAAGGTCTCAGAAACCACCTGCAGAGCCTCTGAGGAGACAGGAGAACAGCAGGCAGGCCAGCCAGAACACAAAACCCTCCTGAACAGGCACCAGCAAAACAGGCAACATTACTGCCAGACTCTCACAGAGAAGGTGGGGTGGCATGGGGAGACAGGCAGGAGAGCTGGAGCACTGGTGGGATGAAGCCTCAAATGGAAGCCCCCCCCACCCATTCACACAAAATGGGCTTCCCTGGATACCACAAAGAGATAAAGCTTATTAACAGCAAAGTTAAGCACCCTCATGCTCCTTCCTGCCTCAGCTTCATTATCTTGCTTGAACAAACTCAGAACTCTGAATGAGATTTAACATACAAGAACCCTTTGTGATGGCTGGACTTGATGATCTTGAAGGTCCTTTTCCAACCCGAATGGTTCTCTTATCTAACGAGGCCCTTTGTTGCAGTTCAAAAGGGTTCAAATCTGCCAGTTCCTCACCCCCAACACACACCGGAAGCACAACATTTCTACCTCAAATAATCTGAGCTGTGGATCAAATCTGTAGGATTCTGCACAGCAGCAAAGTGGCAGAAGGCACTCACATGGCAGCTTCTGCATGTGTCAATTACCTTGCGCTAGCAGAGAGCCACAGGTGCTGGCACACTTCCAGTCAGAACTGGTATTTAGACACGGATAACTCCACAACGATGCAAAGAGCCTGGGGGAGGAGAAATCAGTTCTCACAAATTCCAATACTTATGTGACTTCTGTGCAAGCTGTAAAGAGCTGCAACCAGAGCTGGTTCAGCCTGGGTGATTTTAAGACAGCAAGGCTACAATCTCACCTTCCAGCACCTCAAGAACAACTCAGATCTCTTAACACAACAATCCTGTACTGCCAAAGAATTTTTTGGAATAGTTTCAGAAATAAGGAGCATATCAGCATGTGTAGCTATAAGATTCATCTTTCACTCTTGTCTTCATGGTTATGACATATTTAATGTTTTTGCAGAAATAATTTAAAGCTGTATTTTCCTCAGAACAGCAATCGCAGGCACCAGAGACCACAAGCACCACCCTTTAAAACAGCAGAAAGCACTGCCTCTGGATACTCATCCACTGTAGGTCATTCTTTTAGCATCTGCACCAGCCAGCAAAGCTCCTGCAGAAGCAAGAAAGGCATTAAGCCTCATCACCCTTAAAAGGAAGGGAGATCCTTTACTATTATTAAACTTAATCAGATACCAGGAAGTGCTTTCTCAAGATCTGCTTTCAACCAGTCCACTACAGAACTGCTGCTGCTGCACTGCAGATCACTGCGTTTACACACAGCTCACTTGCTTACCTGAGCTCTGTTGTGCCCAAAGTACTTTTCTTCAAGTGCACAAAATCACAAACTCAAGATTCACCTTTAATGCTACTATTTTATTCCTGCTCTTCGGTGAAAGAGGCTCCTTGCAGACCAGGCCCTGGGCTTTTCCATAATTTCTATTGGGATTTCCAGAACTCAGCAGCTGGAAACAAGAGCTCCAGGATTTACCTTCCTGGTCCCACAGATCTGTAAGACTCCTGACTCACTGCTCCCTACGCATTCCCCAAGAATGAACCTCATACGTTGCTCTACAGAGAGAGAGAAGAAGCTGGAGCTGCACCTAGTAGCGTTAACCATGGCGCACAGACGAAGAGCAGGAAATCTCAGTTGTTCTGTGTGTTTTGTTGTCTGTCTGACTTCTAAGCCCTCAGTCACAAGGATGAAAGAACACCCAAGAACTACAGCGAACGCACAGCCGGGCTGCTGTCTGACCAGGCACAGCACGCTCCAATGACACACACCTTCCCCACAGTCAGCACCCACAAACTGCTCAAGAGAAACCAGGCACAGCCCCCCACGGCCCCACTGTTTACATGTCCCATTATCCCAATTTGTAATCCAGAACAAAGCAGATGCAGATCTCTGCTATTTTGTAACACTGCTCTCACACCCTCTTCTCTGCGCTTGCCAATGGCTTCAGGTAGCAATGAAGCACTCACTGCTCCACCTTTGCCGCTGGGTGCCAAAACGAACCAAGACATGCCAAGATCACAAAAGATATTAACAAGTGAAGCCCAAGGGTCACAGAAGGAATCACACCAAAGATGGGCAGACTGACCTGTGAAGATATAAAGCTTGGAGTCTCCTGGTAGGGCAAGAAGAGGAGGAAGCAGATGAGTAGATAGCTGTAGGAGCATTTTACAAGAAAAATTAAAGAGCACAGGGCTTGATGCAACACAGCACACATACCTCGTTATGCAGATAGAGTTTAATTAGGAGCTCTCTAACTACTGGGGTAATGGATCCAGAAGGGACTGAGGGCATATATTTTAACAAGATAATATGGACGCATTACATCAGCACTAAGTCTGTGGCATTCAGAAATTCCATGCTCTTGTTCATGGAAGCTGCAAGGCAAGCGCCCGCGTGCCGACCTGGCAGCTCTCCCTGCATGCACATTGCCTGCACCAACTGCTGCAGCTCAGAGGAGTTCAGCCTGACACCCACGAACATGCAGCTACAAAAACAAAGCTCGTATCTATCAAACTGAGATCAGACTGTCAGTTTATATCGAAAGCCATTTGGATGAACTCCACGATACAACCCCTGCAAAGGCATTTCCGTTATTTCAGCCACATGGCGTTGGTACATCCAAGTGAAAGAAGCTGTCCCTCCATCCACAGAAATCCTTCCAACACAGAACTAACAGCTGAAGAGAAATAAGTGAAAAAAAAAAAAAAAAAAAAACCTCCAGCTGCACTTCTGCTTGGGACCTACATCACCTTTTGCATTTCCTGGGAATGAGTCAGGGGATCACGAGCTTGCTTACCGTGGGTTCCCCACCCTGAGCATCACCCCCAAAAGTCTCTACTACCCTTCCCCCTTGGGGAAGCCCAAGGGTAAGAAGAGCTTCCAGTAACGCACTGAGGATGTGACTACAGTTTGAGATCTTCAGTTACACCATCTTCTGCTGTTGTAATTAAGGAGTCAGACATTGCCTAGCAGTGACATTCAATAGTTTCTTACTCTCATCCAAACCACAACCGATAAACAGAAAAAATGAGCATCTGGAAACACTCCCAACCGAGACTGAAGAAGGCATCCTTGCTCGATGGCTTGTGCTTCTCTTGGACTTCAGACTGTAGATGTGTGCTAAAAACCAAAGGGAAAGGAGAGCACATAAAAATACAGTGCAAGATCAATCCCACTCAAGCCAGACACCATGGAGATACCAGCACACCACCACGGCGCTGTGTCAGCACAGAAACCACAGCCTGAGAGTGGCAACAAAGCACTTCCTGTGTGTGCTGGGGCATGGGGCAGGCCTCCGAGTGTCCCCCCACTTCAGTGAGACGAAGCAAGTAGCTGGGAGTCGATTCCTAATGAACTTTCAAGGAGTCTGATCCAGCCAAATCAGCAAACACAACCTCTTAAGACTGTATGACAGTCCAACAGGCCAAGAAGCGCTGGCATATTTTCCAGTTCTGGTTTGAGTCAAACAGGTAGCTTTAAAACCTGCGCTGAGCAACATTCCTCAATGAGCACCCAAATGGCATGCTGAGCAGCTTCGGAGCAGGAAATAACTGAAATTCTCTAGACAATAAAAAGTAAACTCTCTTACTGCCACTAGAGACAAGAGCAACAGTTTCCTCATGCAAAGTCTGACTCCAGCAGGACACAGCACTGCTCCCATCCTGTCCGCCATTAGGAGCTGGCTTTTCCTGCACCTTGCTGCTGCATCAAAGTCACCAATTCACAGCAAGCTGGCTCGGAGCGGGTGCAGAGCCCACTGCAGGTACTGCAGCCATGAAAGGCATCACCACTCAAGAAGCCAAGAAGACTCTTTCCAGCCACAGAGACCCCAGAGGTAATAACTAATGGAATTGAACTGAAAACTGGAGAACTGAATGCAGTTCTGCCACAGGCCACATGCTACACAAAGTATGGCTGGACATGAGTACTCGGTTGCTGGGATGCTGGACAGGTTCCAATTTTGGCGGTGAATACAGAAGAAATGCCCATGGAACCACACCTGGGCACCCCCCGTGCCACGTCCTCAACACACCAGGCCCAGACCCAAGGCAGGGCATGGCTGAACTGGCTGCTTTGTGGGGCCAGGCCGTGACAGCCAGGATATGTCCTCAAGGTATCTCCAGAACACATGTTCACTCCTTCTAAATGGCTCTCACCACACGTGACTGTCCCCCAAAGCCCTCTCTTGTAACATTAATGACACACAATTAACTTCCCACTGTCAGGGCCCGCAGCTGCTTATGTGGTTTTGGACTGCCGTATGTCACCTCAGAAGAAAGGGTGAAGACCGATGCTGCGCAGCGGACACTAGCTCCTTCCACTTGGAATTTCATCACCAAGAGCCTTTAAACATGTTTGCACGAGTTGAATTACTAAAACATAGTTCTTTTCCATGATTGTTCCATTCATTAGACATCCGAATGTAGAACGTCATTTAAGAAAGAGCAGCCTCAGTATTTTCAACAAAATGTTTGCAGTCCTGCAGTACGCGTTCTTTAAAGTACCCTAAAAATGTGATGTACATAAATAGACATGGGACTTCGTTATTTTAAATAAGATTTAGAATCATAAAATGCATACCTTTAAGGAAAGGGACGTGCAAATTCAACCAAAAGATAAACTGCCTCATGCACAAGAAATCTGAGCTGTGCAAGTCGTACAAATGGAAAGGTTTTTCCTCCAGCAGCACACGAGGTCTGGGGAATACCTCAACAGCGTTGGCTGGTGCATTACAGAACTCAAATACCGAGCTCTGCCTCTCACACACTCCACTGTGAGATGTAGAACACCCTTCCATGTATGATCAGTGTCAGGAAATTGAATTGCTGGTACAGATTTCTTTTGCAGTTTGGTTCTTCTTGATAAAGGAATCAAAATGGAATGCTTCACTTCACTCCTAACGCCGTAAGGTAAGATCACCCGTGCACACCTATACCACAAGCTATAAAAGCATCCGCAGATCTTTATATCTTACGGGCTTTAGAGATGGTTCAAATGAAATTAATCAGCATATTTGAAAGAGTTTTCAGAAATGCAGCAGGGAAAGAAAAAGCCTGAGGGAAAGAGATGGGAAAGGAGGCACTAAATGAACAATAAGCCAAAAAAATAAAAGAGACAAATGTGGCTCATCAGTTTTTTGGCAACTCTTACCCAACATGGTACTTTGATTCCCCCACCCTCCTGAAGAGGGAAGGAATTAAGAATTGTTCACGCTCGAGAACAAAAAAAATTCAACTGAAAAGCCGCCTTTGACTAATTACCCTTTTAAAGAACACAGTTCCCTTTTTGTGTAATTACTCCAAGTAATGCTGCCACCAGCAGCTCTAACCATGCTCTCCTGAGCATCATCAAGCAGACTGACAATTTCACCAAAAATATATCTGAAATTACGCTTCAACAGCATGACACGTTGAATCCCCCATGTGCTGCTGCAGCCCAGCACACATAATGGCTGCACGGAGGAGCCTGACGCAAATCTCAGAAATTTGGTTGGTATCTTCCAGTACCTCCAGCTATTTCTCACGCTACAGGTGGCCCGACTGTCCCTGAAAGCCGCGCTAGCTGTGTTAGTAAAGCAAGTCCCTGCAGATTAGATCTGAGGCAACAGCTTACCAAGCTCACCAGTTTATGCCCTTCCACCCCAAAAAGAGAATTCAGACAAGATAGGAATTAGAACAGCCTGAAGGACTCCACTACAAGGTGTGAGAAAAGCAGCTAGCTGAACCGCAGCCGCGAACAAGACGCACCCTGAAACCATGGCAGCACCGCGAGCAGCAGCGTGCGCAGGACGGACGGGCTGGGCTGCAGCCAGCCCCGCGGCGAGCGCTCTGCAGGCAGCGTGCAAGCATCTCCAGCTCTGCAGCTTACATAAAGGGAACCTGCTCATATTGCTGCCTTGACCACAGCCTGTGCGAAGCGTATTTACCCAACGTAGAAACAACACCCAGACTGTCACAAACACCCCCTCCCAACGAGGAAACGCAGAGCGCTGCTGCGGTGAGCCGGGCAGAAGCACGGGGTGCAGCGGAGCACGCAGGACCTGTTAGAGGGCCAGCCCCTGCCTCTCCTATTTCTCCTGCTCCCTGCTTCCCATTGTTCTGGTGCCGATGCCGTGTCACGGACTCGAGCCGCAGACCACAGCTCGCCGCACCTTCCTACACAGCATTTGCGCGGAGAAATTCGTTTACTCCAGCCTGTACAAAGAACTGTTGCAAATAAAGATCTCCTAAAGCATCCTAAAGCAGACTTCAGCTCCGGCAGCGAGAGCACCCAAAATGGTGACCACGAGCAATAAACCAGACAAAAAGCGCTCTAAAAGGAGGAACCGAGCCCTGCTCGTCGAGCCGGCGGC
>VXAV01003371.1:78193-95964 GCA_013399715.1 Alectura lathami
AAAAAAAAAGTATTTACCTGATAACTTCCTCTCCATAGTTAAACAGTGTGGTGCTGCATGGTGATTCTTTTGGCTGGCTGATCTCGTTAGAGAAATGATCTGTTCTGTCAGTTGTCTATTGCAGCAGGTATCACAGATGGCTTTTGTTAAATGTGAAGCCCCATTGAATGGCAACACTTTGCTCTCTCTTCCTTAAAACTGAATATTGAAGAACAAGTATGCTTTAGGTATTTCTTCATTGGCCAACAATTGAGTAGTTAGCCAGAGCAAGCTGGTGGAAGCACAGAAATCAGCAGGGAAGGTGCCTCTTTCTGCCAGTGGCAGGCTCTTCATGCCTTTGATAGCGTGATCTCACTGGTGCAGTGTTTGTAAAGTGAAGAACAGTGGGTACAGTACATCTTCTTTTCTTCTACACCAGTTTTCTGGAGATGGGTATTCCTTTGTTAGCTAAGGCTTGGGTTAGAGATTGCAAGGAAAATGTCCAAGTAATGTCAGAATGTCAAAAGAATCGTTTCCACCAAAAATGTATCTGTGGGCTTTGTGCTATGTGAGTAGTACAGCTGGTGATGATGCTGTGGTCTTCTGTGCTTATCAGGAAACGTTTCAGATGGAAGATAGCTTTCTCTAAAGCAAGAACTGTGGTCGTCAGAAGTCCGCACTGGGTAGTTACAGAGCAGTGTTTGCAGTGATTACTTTAGCTTCTGAAGTACCACACACTGCTGTTCCTTTTCACTTAGGGAAGGGGAAATAGATTTGTTATTCCTTTAATTTTCTATACTGTCCTTATTTAGCTAAAAATAAACTTGTCATTGTTATGGTATTTCAAAGTTGGTGTACCAGCTGCGATACCCTTTGGATGAGAAAAAGGGACCCACAGCTATTTTTGTGCGAGTTAGAAACAAAATAGTTGCATAATGAACTACACTGGTGAGCTGACTTGGCAACGACCATACAGTTTGGTTCATCTTAGTGATCTTTAGCTATTTACTAACAAACTAATTGAAAATGCTGGGAACTTCTAACCGTACATTAGGTAAATTCTTACAGTAAGTACTGGGCAGCCTAACCTTCTGCTTTTGTGTCAGACAGCCTGGCATTACTGCCATGGATCGCTCTCGGCACCGCGCAGGGAATGGCAACGAGCAGGCGTCTTCGCGAGAGCGCGGGTACGGGGAGGATGAGAGACAGCGACAGCTGGAGCGCCTCAGCAGGGAGGAGGCCTACTACCAGTTCATCAACGAGCTCAATGAAGAAGACTACAGGCTGATGAGAGACCGCAACCTGCTTGGCACGCCGGGTAAGATGGGGAGGCCTTCGGCAGAAGAGTTGTGTTGTGAAGTAATGCTGCTGCCGTCAGGCACCACGTGTGGTGGAAATGTAAATTTCCATTTAACTTCATCATCGTCAGTAAAAGTTAACTTAAATACTTGGGGAAACTGGAAGAAAAATTTAAGTTCTCTGTATATTGGTAATGTCCGAACCCAAATAATTAACGTTTGGTATGCTGAAGTATATCTGCTTGTCTGTGTCAGTTCTGGGGGCTTCTGAGTTGTTGGAAGTTAGCATGCACTTGACACACATTCAGCATCCACACACTTCCACTCCCTGGTACTTACTTTCCATTATCTGTTCACCTGTGTTCCAGTTTCACACTAACGCTCTTTGCTTTTAAATCTAATTCATTTTGCCTTGTTTCTAAAGATCTTCCTTCAAGATAGAAAATATTGTTATTTCTGTATGGCTGTGTTGAGCCAATAACAGCGTCTTATCTAACAGCATTATCAAAATGTGAACTGTTTCAGGGGAAATAACAGCAGAAGAGCTGCAGCAACGTTTGGAGGGGGCTAAGGAGCGTCTGGCATCACAGACTGACCTGGAAAACAGAGAAGGTGAAGGTAGAAATGCTGGAGGTAAACATTCTTCTTTCATATACATACATAGTACACACAGACATTTAAGACCAATTTCAGTACCAGCCGCTTCAAGTCTTTTTTCCATTCTGCCTCTGTGGAATGTTCTCCAAGGAAGAGATTTCCTAATGATGTAAAACAAAATAAATTCTCATGAAATATTTCCATGTAAGCCGCAAATTAGTATCCCCTCTCTTTTTGGTTTCCCTTTGCTAATAAGTTTAAGAGCACAAAAATAATTGTTATTCTTTTAATTCTTAAAAGATTTTATCACATATTAGAGAAGTTATAACGGAGAAGAAGTTAACTGGAAAACAGTTAACCTCTCTACTGTTTTGTTTTTGTTAGATTTCTGTTTGTTTTAATAGGGAGGTTGGTATTATGTGTGCTGTCATCGCTTCCTCACCAATATTGGCTTAATCATTTGGTCTGTTCTAGTTAGATTTAGTAAAGGAATATCCAACTCAGAGGGGGAAAAAAATGTATACCAAAGTTATTGCAGATTTTATGAAAGCTGATGGATTAGGGAGAGCTTAATCTGATCCCTTCAAGAGAAAGCCTTCAATGGGATTATGACTATTGGCTTGGTTTATACATGTAGTTACAGCCACCCCCAGGAATTGTTCCTGTTCTTGAGCTTGTAATGGAGCGAGCAGTTGGAGGAAATTTGGGAATGGAGCTGTGGATGTTGTAGTAGAAGAATATATTTGCACAGAAGGAGCAAATCTGTCTAAATTCGCATGTCATTTATTTGTCTGCTTAAAGGGGGGAAAAAAAGTACTTTCTGAAAAGATAAAATCTGTCACAGTTTCCCTTGTTTTACCAAAAGTAGTTGACAAGAATACTCTCAATAGCTTAAGTGAGGGACAGATGTTGGACAAACTGAACCAACTAACTTTGGGCTGTCTCTGTCTGAGCACTTCCTCAGAAGAAGCGATGTGGACATGGCAGATTTCTCTGTGTCTGCTGGCAGGACCAGAATTCCAGCCTGAATTTATCGGTTTTGCTAACAGTGTAATACACAGCGTATTTTCAGCAAAATTGCATTAGCGTGGGAAGGTAACTCTCCTGCTGCTGGGACACTTCTGAAGCCAGGGCTCAGCAAGCGTTGAGGATTTGGGATGCACCATCGTGTGCTAAGTGTGCAGTTGTATGAATGCTTGCAATTATTTGTTTCTCTCAGATTCTGACGTTCTTGGAGAAAACTCCAATGGCGATTCTTTGCTTGAATGGCTGAACACATTTCGCCGCACAGGAAATGCCACTCGCAGCGGACAGAGTGGGAACCAAACCTGGAGAGCTGTGAGCCGAACAAATCCAAACAGTGGGGAATTTCGGTTTAGTCTTGAAATCAACATAAATCACGAGCATAACAGTTTTGAAACTGCTGGTGAAGAGTATGTGGGTATAGATAGCAGCAGAGTGTATTTAGAAAGAAGGCATCAAAGAGCTGCCAGTCCAGTAACCAGACGAATGAGGAGCAGGACTGCAAGAGAGGCAAACAGCGAGGCTGCCAGCACTGCAAGGACCAGGTCTTTAAGAAGCTCTGTGATGCAGAGCTCTGAAGCAGCCTTACATCCAGTCTCAGGGAGGCTCAGGAGTAGAACGAGGGAGCTGGCGGGCCTTCAGCAAACAAACGCTACACGTAGTAACTCTACAGCTGCTGGTGAACAAAGAGAAGTGCCAGAAAGAGGTACTTCTACAGGAGTCACTAGAGGTAGATCTCGATCTAACATTCGGATGAATACAAACCAAAGACTGGAAATTCTGCGGTTGAGGTCTACTTTGAGTAGTCGAAGTCGCTCTCCGCTACGTAGGCAAGGTGGCACTGCTCATTCTGAGCAACGTGGGCAGAGACAGGAGAGAAATACACAGCAAGCTAGCAGAAGTAGAAGGCAAACAGCGCAGCTTTCTTCGCTGCCTGCTGAAGAACAAGCGAGAGGTAATGCTCAAGCTCCTCAACTTTCCAGTGCAGCCCCATCCTCAGGAATAATTTTGGAAGAGGAGGAATCCAGTAGGCCAGTAGCTGCTGTTAGAAGGCATCCAACCATTACACTAGATCTTCAGGTGAGAAGAATTCGTCCTGGAGAAAACAGAGATCGGGACAGCATTGCTAGCAGAACTCGTTCTAGAGTAGGAATGGCAGAGAACACCGTTACCTTTGAAAGTGACAGCGGGGGATTTCGGCGTACGATATCGCGATCGGAACGGGCGGGTATCCGAACCTACGTTAGCACTATACGGATACCTCTGCGTCGGATATCAGAAACCGGGCTGGGGGAACCTTCCTCAGTGGCTCTTCGGTCAATCCTCAGACAAATTATGACAGGTTTTGGAGAACTGAGTTCTTTAATGGAAACTGAATCTAACTCGGAAATGCAGAGAGCAGGCCATCACTTAGCAGATGTGCAAGCAGAGCGGAGCACCTCGAGTTCAGTAAACAACAGCAGTGATGCAAGCGAGGTTTCCTCTAGGAACGGGCACGTGGCAGAAGGCGGCGGTGAAAGAAACAGACAGAGCAATGATGCTCAGCGCCATGGCCGTGGTGACGAACACCAAGACAACAGGCAGCCTCAGGATGCCAACAACCTGGTGGAGAATGGGACGCTGCCCATCCTTCGGCTCGCCCACTTCTTCCTGCTGAATGAAGACGACGAAGACGAGCGCTTGAGAGGTTTAACCAAAGAGCAGATTGACAATCTTTCTACCCGGAATTATGGGGATATTCACACTGAAGAGGAACTAAGTAAAACGTGTAGTGTTTGCATTAATGAATATGTAACAGGAAACAAGCTAAGGCAGTTACCTTGCATGCATGAGTTTCATATTCACTGTATTGATCGCTGGCTTTCTGAAAACTCCACTTGTCCCATTTGTCGGCAGCCCGTGCTGGGGTCCAGTGCCACAGACAATGGCTAAAATTATTTGTAAGGCTCAGTGCTCAAGGATTTACCTCTGCTCTATTCACGAGGAGCCAGATCAGAACACACTGACTTGCATAAGGGTCCATTTGTTTGTGGAGTTTTGTTAGATTTCTTTAAAAATAATACGAAACTTGTCTAAATCTAGCAATGTAAATACTATTTTTCTCCAAGTGCAGATCTAGGAGTACACATAGAACCAAATGATATCGGTAAAGTTTATATTTTTTTAGGTAATTTTGTTATGCTAAGCACTTTTGTAAATACAGAAATGCAATAGTTAATCAGTCTTGCTTAATGTATGTTTTTTTTAACAGCGTAATGGACACACTTTATTTAGATTACAAATTGTTTCACACAGACCTACCACTGTGTTGAAAAATTAGTGTCTAAATAGCCATCCATTAGCTTTTTGTTCTAAGAACAATTTCTTTTACAGAGAGTCTCTTGCTGGATATGTTTGCTAAAGATATTTAAGTTACTTGAAGTGCTCATTTTAATATACAGTATATTTTTTTTAACATTGAAATATCCTTTCCAAAAACTTGCCAATTTGGTTCTATTTAAAGTTTGTATGGCAATTTTTGCATGTGGTTTTACACAATGCTTAATGCTGACAAGTTCATATTCAAAAGCAGATGGGTTAGTGATGTGAGGTGTACATAATTCGGTGCTGCCTTTGACAATTGCTGTCTTTGCAGCACACGCAGCAGTCGCACTGATGACAGTTCCCAGAGGGTGTGTCTTACAGAACGTGGTATTTGCTCAAAGAATAAATGAGCTTTGAGGAAGCCTTTTTATTTTTCCAAATTACTCAATATTCATGTTTAGTTTCTTTTTTCTTTTTCTAACTGCCTTAGTTTAAAGAGGGAAATATTTCCTTAGCCATTATGTTGTCTACAATATGCATGTTTTGTGCATCCTACTCAGAAAAACAAAGGCTTGAAGTGTTTTTGTACAGAATTTTAAGGTACATAGTCCTCGTAAAACATGTCTGAGGACCAAATGGCAAAAGACACTAAAAAGGACAAAATAAGCTTCCCTTAAAGTCCCCAGATTACTGTATAATTAGATATTAAACTTTATACCAATAACTTATAAAGAAATAAAGTTGCAAAGTAAATAACTGAGGCTTTGTGTGATTACTGGTGAGCTGTATCCCATATATTGTTTAAAGTATTTCATGTTCATTCAGTTTTTTCTTCCTCCCATTTTCCCAGGTGTATACTTGTGTTTCCACAGCATTAGATGCTGTGATAGCAAGGCAAAGCACTCCTAAGGCTTTTGGAAGTACACTGAGTGTTAAAGCTCATCTTTTTCTGAGGAATGTGCATCCCAATCTGTAGAGAAAGCCAGAATCATCTGGTCATGCGGACCTGGAAGGGAGATAATACAATCCTGTGGTAAGCTATCGGATGTCTTTTTCAGCTTTGCACATGAAAAGCTTATGTCAGAAGTCCCACAAACGTGAGATGCTTCTTTTTATTCCAAAAAGAAGGTCTAAGAAATTTCTCAGGAGATTTAAATGGGTTTAAGGATATGATTAAGAGCTCCTCTGATGTCATTTGGACTGCTGATTATCACAAACGTTAATATCTCTCGCGAGTGCCTCCTTAGCAATATTAAAAAGTGAGGAGACTTAAACATTGTATCAGAGCTACCTTTTTTAGTTAGTTTTTCTGTTATTTTTGTTAGCTGCTGATGTGGACAGTATCTAAATACATGGGTGCCTTGTGCTACTTCCTTGTCCCTGTATGGTTTTCCTTTGCATTTGAAAGCTACCTCACTCAGGTGCTTCCTCTGTAGACGCCTGCCTTTGCCTCATCATCGCCTTGCTGATAGGTTCTTTCACGGTCAGTTTTAACTGAAATCCTTACTGTATGGGACATGCATATTTTGTACGGTGTTTTGGAATCCTGCTCAACTGCTCACTAATGCACTAAAGGTAAAGGGAGATTCCTTGTGCTTTCCTTGTCGAAGATGGGGCTTTGCTCTGTAATGGTCAGAGCAACATTTTTGATACGGTTCAAGACAGGATACCGGTAAGTGAGCTACAGTTACTGAGCTGAACCTTGCCCAAGACTTGGCCTTCCTTGATCCAAGTCATCTGTGTGTTCAAGAGCTCTGTTCATTTATCTCGCATGCATTTCCTAGCAGTTTTCAAACCCATCTGTGTTTTTGGTCTCCACAGAGATCCCAGTGCAGAGTTAAACTTTCTTTTGTAAGAAGTGTTTGTGTTAAACAGTTTGTTACTATTTAGGATCCCTAGTTCTTGTTTTGTAAAAAGCAACATCACCATCAATAACTTTCATGTTGGAATTTTATAGATGTCTGCTTTATCGACTTCTTTGCCATTTTTTATTTTTAACTGAAGAGTCCCGATTAATCTCTTTCTACATACAAGCTATTCTTTATTTGTAACTATCCTAGTTGCTCTTTTGTAACGGGAGGGCAGGTACTCATGCAGCGTTCAAGGTGTGGATGCAGTAGGCGTATGGTGACACAATAACTCCTGTTATCCCTTCTGTGACTTGGATAATGCCAGATACTCTGTTCTAGGTTTTGATTGCTGCTCAACACTGAGCTGATCTCTTAAGAAGCTATGCAGGAGATTTCACCATGTCTTTCCTGAATGGTGATTGGTAACTCTAGAATTGACTGTTTGGGGGGTTTTTGTTTGTCTGTTTTTTATGTGTTATTGTATGTGGGTTTTTTTTTTTTTTCCTCTAAATTGTTTTGTATTTTGTGCAAGTCAAATTTCTTCCAACCTTTTATCATCCTGGGCACACTGCCTCCTGTGATTTGAATTTTTTTTTTAATACTCCAATAATTCTATACTATTTCCAGATTTTGTAACTTTTTCTGGTCACTTGTAAGTGCATTAAGTATCATGCATATTTTGCTAGCAATGCTTTCTGATTCCAAGGCCAACTGCTTTATCTATTTAATCAGTAAATTTGTGAGGTTTTTTTTGTCGTCGTTTTGTTTTTAATGAAAGGTGAGTAGAAGTAAATAGGTGAAGATTTTGAGAAAATAAATATGGTTAATTGTCCTCAGGTTGATACTTGTTGAGGAGAATTTGGAATCAAAGTACAGCACCTGCAGCTTGTATGTTCATTATTAAATCTTGTTAGGTATCCCTGAATGCCTTCTGATGGGATGACCTAACAGCATGTTTTACCCTTCCTTCTGCATTGTGAGGGACTGAGGAGAGCAATGATCCTTGCTCATCCTTTACATATTTCATGTAAAGGTAGAGTAGCCTTTGCCTGTAGCCTCTTTCACAGGCCTTGCTATTTAAACACAACTCCATAATGTTACTACTTGTCATTAAATGGAAGTCTCTGATAAGTAAGTTAGCACAGAGATGTTGACACCTTGTCTACTAAAGTTTGTGTGTAAAGGCACTGAAGTACATTTGTGCATTGCATTTTAATAGCAATACCCAGTTTGTTTTGCAGTCTGCTTTCACTGGAACGGGCTGAGGTCAGATGCTGGGGCAAGTGCATGTAAATAACACTGAGATCACTCATTTAGCTGTTGGCAGCTTCACCATTTTTGCAATATCCATCAACTACGGAGTCATCCGAAACATTTAAATTTCAAAGAGATGCACAATAGGTTTATTTTCGAGGAGCTTTGTGTCACAAATGCACTGAAGGTACAGATGTCTGGAAAACAGTGAACACAAAAGTGATAGAAACACAGTTTGTTACCTAGAATGAAGACAACATTTCCTGTTACTATCCAACATTTCCAGCATCATCCAAAATGCATGTTTGAAAACTTCAGTTCTTACATGTTTAAAGCCTTTGACACTGTCTTCCACAGCATTCTCCTGGAGAAGCTGGCAGCCCATGGCTTGGACAGGTGTACTCTGCGATGGGTAAAAAAGTGACTGGATAGCCACCACCAGTGGTGGTGAATGGAGTTGAATCCAGCTGGCGATCTGTTACGAGCGGTGTTCCCCAAGAGTCAGTGCTGGGGCTGGTCTGCTTTAATATCTTTATTGATGATCTGGATGAAGGCACTGAGTGCACCCTCAGTAAATCTGCAGATGACACCAAGTTGGGAGGCAGTGTTGGTCTGCCTGGGGGAAGGAAGGCTCTACAGAGGGATCTGGACAGGCTGGATAGGTGGGCTGAGGCCAACTGCATGAGGTTCAACAAGACCAAGCGTCGGGTCCTGCACTTCAGTCACAATAACCCCATGCAAAGCTCCAGGCTTGGGACAGGGTGGCTGGAAAGCTGTGCGGAGGAAAAGGACCTGGGGGTGCTAGCTGACAGCTGGCTGAGCATGAGCCAGCGGTGTGCCCAGGTGGCCAAGAAGGCCAAGGGCATCCTGGCTTGCATTAGGAATAGCGTGGCCAGCAGGAACAGGGAGGTGATGGTCCCCCTGTACTCAGCACTGGTGGGGCCACACCTCGAGTGCTGTGCTCAGTTTTGGGTCCCTCACTACAAGAAGGACATCGAGGCCCTGGAGCGTGTCCAAAGAAAGGCAACAAAGCTGGTGAAGGGCCTGGAGCACAAGGCTTATGGGGAGCGGCTGAGGGAACTGGGGCTGTTCAGTCTGGAGAAGAGGAGGCTCGGGGGAGACCTCATTGCTCTCCACAGCTGCCTGGAAGGAGGCTGTGGTGAGGTGGGGGTCAGCCTCTTCTCCCAGGTAACAGTGATAGGGCGAGAGGTAACGGCCTGAAGCTGCACCAGGGGAGGTTCAGGTTGGATGTTAGGAAAAACTTCTCTGAGAGAGTGGTCAGGCATTGGGACAGGCTGCCGAGGGAGGTGGTGGAGCCTCCTTCCCTGGAGGTGTTCAAGAAACGTGTAGGTGTGGCACTCTCCCTGCCCTCCGATGAGGGGGAGGAAGCCATAGCTTGCATCTCTTTTTCCCCTACCAGGTTGTGTGTGGGTGAGAAATCGCCTTTCTTCTAAGTCACTGCTTTCCAATTATCAGTATTATTACCCTTATCCCCTTTACATTTTTATTATCTCTTGTTTCTTAGCTATTTCAGTAAAGTAGTTTTCATCTTAACTCTCATTCTACCTTTTTTTTTTTTTCTTTTTTTGTTCCTCACTTCCCTCCTCCATTCTGCTGATACTGTCTGCTGGCGCCGCACCAGTAGGAGCGGGCCTCTGCGGCCTGGGGGTGGTAAGTGAGCGACTGTTGGGAGCTATTGTGGGTTAAACAACCACAAATTGAAATATTAAATTCAGGTCAACTGGCAGCACTAATCCAGAACGTGTCCAGAAAGGCTTAATGCTGAAAATGACCCAAAGAGGCTGGATTGGGCAGGACCCTTGAAAAGGTATGGATAACTCAGGCTAAACGGATAGGTTTTTCTGTTTCTCACATGTATGATGTTATCAGTGACTTTCTAGCCTATATAACCCTGCATGCCTCTCTCTCCTTTAATAATATATAAACTAGAAATGGATTCCTGTGTTATGAAATAACTGCAAGCTAAGCAGAAGTGTTTTAATTTCTTCTGTTCCTCAGATTCTTTCCACCTTCCTTTTCCTTTCAAACTCTTTCATCTTAGGAACAGACTATTTCTGCAAAGTACTATCCAGAAGATTTCCGGATTATCATTTTACAAACGACAGTGTTCTTGCCAGCTTCCTCAGCATCCTGGGTTGCATCCTGTCAAAATTTAAGGACCATTTCTTTCAGTGTACACCACTGAGATAACACACTGACATTAAGTTGATTGAGTCTGTAGGCTTTACCAGTTCCTGAAGAGGCTTTGAGACCTGACTCTCCTCCTGACTGCGCTGATCATACAACAGTGCACCCTGGGTTTTCAAGCTGAAAGCCAAATGCAGCCAAATCTCAAGGGAGAGAGAGGGCAAATGGCAGAAGGCTCTGCGTTAGTGTTATCCAGTCATATAATGTGGTTATAGCTATGCAGCTGTGCATCCCCAGCTTTGATCAGAGCAGCGTATGCAGGAGAAGAAATGGGCACGCTAACAGTGCTGCTCTCAAAGATGAGTCTTTAAAATTGTGTCCTTTGCTCTCCTTCGATGCTGTGCAGCTAATCTGATTTCAGCCTGTATGCGGGAACCAGCCTCAAAAGGCTGCAGCAGGCATCCTGCAGCCTTCCATCAGCCTGCTCCAGTTTGCAGTGGGAATGGGCTTAGCCTACCCTTTGGATGCACATGCAACCTTAAAGCAAGATTTCTCCCATTTTCTTCCTTTCCCTGGTCCTTCCCTGGATTTTGACCAGTTAAAATAGACCCAGAGCAGGTTCACCAATGTGCCAGCTCAGTGCAAGCTGCTGCTTTACATTCATGTTTATTCCAGAAGGTGTTTATCCCACCACCAAATTTATCCTTGGTGTAATGTAAATTGCCTGAGGTGCAAGAATGAACTGTATACATAACAAAACAGTGCAAACACAGCTTTGAATTTCTTCTACAGGTTGAACAGCTAGAATGGGATGTGTACGATCATTTTGTCCCATTATTTTAAGCAGTCCTTTATCAAGACATAACTTCAGGCATTTGGGGTTCTTGTCCTGAGGTAAGTGGGACAGATTTAGTACATCACTTCCAAGAAAAGCTCTTGAATTTTTATGTTGGACCTTTCTGTCTCATCTCTTAAGCCTTCATCTAGGACAGTTCCATTAAAATGTATTTCCTTCTGCATCATTAGTGCTGAACATTTGCACATACCTTACACAGCCTGTAAGCTATTTTCGTAGTTCGCACAGGTCTGAGCTACATTAATAATGGCTCAGCCCTTTACCTTCAGGCTTGCATGCTCAGGAAAGTATAGCCTGTTACTATTTTAATACGGAGGTTTTGCCCTTATCTGGGTGAGTGATGCGTGAACAGAGCACTTTGGTTGCTGGTGCTGTTCTGTTTAGTGATTCTTAAATACATTTTGAATGCAGTTTATTCATTCAGTGTTAAAAGGATACATATAAAGAACTGTTCTGAAGGAACAGAAATGCCTCTGTATGTCTGGACACACAGGTAGTGAGCAGTTAATGTGTGTATGTATACTAAATAACCTGAGTATACATACAGGAAGAATAAAGAAACATTACAACTTGCCTACTGCTGTAGGCTATGTCTGTTTGCATATACATATCTGTGCCCATATGTACACATATATGCCCCTTCCCTGGGGGCATTCAAGGCCGGGCTGTATGGGGCCCTGGGCAGCCTGATCACCTGGGAGGTGTCTCTGCCCATGGCTGGGGGTTGGAACTGGTAAGGAAAAAAGAATATAAGAGTAACTGTAATGGATAAGTTAGAATTTCTGGAGGGCTGCTTCATTACCGTATAGACAGTATGGTTGGGCACTGTCCCTGGTATTATGACAGCTGAGACCTCTTCTTTTTAGACAGCTTAAATTTCATTTTCTTTTTTTTTTTTTTTTTTTTTTTTTCCTTGAAAGTTTCTGTTCAGTGCAGAACAGAAGGGAAAACCCAAGTTTAGGATTATTTCAACAAAAGGTTTCTGAAATGTAGTCCCTGACTATACTTTTCTTCTCAGCCTCTTCTCTTATTTTCTGGCATTTCTAAGTCCACTAACTCCAAAAATTTGTTTTGCACACATATGGACCTCAGACAATAATTCTGACTTCCCAGTTGCTCTCAGTCACTCGGTTCACATCATTCCCATGCATCTGTACTGTGCTATGCCCCATGACATAAATCAAGTTATGGCTCCTTTCCTGCCTCACTGTACAAAGCAGGCTGAGAGATGTCCTTGAGAGCAGTGCAATTTGAAAGACGTGGAAACCCCCAAAATACAATGCTGTAATTAAGTCTAGCTTTGACGGTGATGCGGGGAAGGCAGGACAGTTTGACTGGGTGGGACTGTCGGGGAGAGAATCACACTGAGCAAAAGCCTGCCTGCAGGAGCTTCTCCGTGCTCGGCTGCCGAGCCGAAGCAGTACCGCCCAGCAGAAGAGGGCGCCAGACAACAAGCGTTGTCTTCTAGGAGGGGGGCGGCCAACCTGGCTTTGGGACAGACCCTTCCTCTTCCAGCCGTGCCAGCCCCGAGCCGGGCGCGGAGGCCGCAGCAGCTGGGGCCGCCCGCGGGCGCTGTCCGTGGTGCTGGCGGACAGCGCCGCGAGTTCGGGCTCGTCGGGTGAACCAAGTGCCCCTCCCTTATATTAAATCGTATTTCCACGGTTTAGTTTTTTCTCGCTTGTAACTTATGACATGTTGTACATCACGTTTTATTTTTTTTCTTGTATCTAAATATTTACATAACGTATACAGGTATAGTTTATACTGCACTCTTATTTCCCATCAAATGTCAGCCTTGCCTGTAACAGCTGGTTCAAAACATTGTATTTTGGAATATTTACATACTTGCTGCAGACTGTGGCTTCATCTTAACAAGCGTGTCATTTCTCAGACATTTTCCAGTCATTCTGAACAAATCTGACTGAGGTCAACTTTACTTTGATTGCCACCACATCAGTATGGCAGTCTTATCTGCACATCTTCGGTTCTCCTGGCAACAACCTCATTGATTACAAAGTAAGAGAATGCTGGACTCGAGTTAGCTATCAACCTAGCTGTGGGACAATAAAGAGAGTGAATACAATGAAAATACATCTATTATCTACATTCTGAAATGTATCTTATCTTAAACTTATCTTCATAAAGCTTTTCATTTCTTCATTATTATTCTTTGCTTAAGATGTCTAGTTTTTTTCTTCATTATTAGCTAATTGCTAGCTTGGATCACTATACAATGGGGAAATCTCTATGGTCTGCTGTATCATACATCCATTCTGTGCAAAGCATCTGCAAGGACTGTTCTACGGATAGCTTCCAATCAATTGCCAGCCTGATAAATTCCTGCTGTGGACATCGTTATCATGGAATAAAATGACTCGCTCTGATTTAGCTTACTGTATTTTGAATACACATAAAAAGCTGAAGTTGTGTGGTAAAATAATAATACAGATTTTTTTTCTTGAATTAACATGTAGGTATGAAGAAGCCCCAAAAGCTGTTTTAATAAGTACTTAGTCTTGAGTATATGAGGAAAAAAAACTCATTTTTTTCCCCTTTATTTAGTTTCACTGCTTTTTAAGTGCTAATATAGAAAGGGCTCAGTATTTTTCAGTTTTCCAGAAATTTTGAGACAAATCACAGAATGAGTGATTTCTACACTCTTCTGCAGAACGAGTACCAATTTCACTTTCCAACACGATCATTCTACTCACTATAATTTTATTTTCAAATGCCATCATTCAAAAGTCATCTGGAAAGCCTTGATATGCCTGGCAATGATTATTTTCCATTCTTGAATTCACTGGAGGAAAAAGAGGAAAAAAAAGGGGGGGGGAGGGGAAAGAACTTTAGAGCATTTGGTGAGCTTGGAATGGGACTTGAAAAATGAAAGAGGTCTACATTTCCAACTTTGTTCTTCCATTTTTCCATCATTGCACTGATAGGTGATGGTTCACCCTTTCTCCCACCCCCGCCAATATTTCACGGGCAATTCACCCTAGTTCTTTCACTTTCCAGTTAAATCTCTGGACTATGATTAGCTGTAACTGTAAGAGCAATGTATTACTGAACTAAGTCCCTTCTGCACTAGGAAGTGTTGGAGGCGACCAGATCATCTGGGAGGTGACAGACAGACCACGCATATGTTAATATGAGGTCACAAAATCCCTTCCTGCTGCCCAGGGTTTCCATATCTTCAGTCACAACTCCTATCTGCCTATGGAATTACAGTGGTTCTGCAAAGGAGATCTGTATACGATTTAATAATTTTTCCAAGTTCGGTGGTACTAAGCAAACTTTCTGTATCTGGAAGTAGCTTTCTCTAAGGAACGGCAGGTGCTGACTTTATGACGTTTTACAAATTGTCATGATGAATGGCAGATACTGCTCACATATTTCAGCATAGAATTTGCATCATGCTGGTTTTGATCCTATGCGTGTCACAAAGGCAAAATGTTGACCCAGCACAAAGATTTCGTTTATGACCAGAGCAGTCTGCTTTTTTTTTTTTTTTTTTTTTTTTTTTTTTTTTTGGGGGGGTGGGGGGTGGTAGTGGTGGTGGTGGTGTTGTTTTAAAGACAGAATAATTAAGAAAGCAGAACTTATTCTAAATTACTAAATTTCTCTAGTCCTGTAACTGAACAGTACCTTTACTGGCAGCAAGCCACAAGCTGTGTACTGAGTTTGCAAGGCCTTGGGACTGAATCTTGCTTTGTGTGAGCTTTTCTGGATGAGTGTGAGTTTTACATTCTCTAACTGTAACAGCAATATCTCTAATGAGGAGGTGGCTGTGTCTAGCTTTCACTTAACTTTGTTGGTGATCCAGCCCTCTGTATGGACAGTGACAAGAAGTTATTCTGTGTAGAGTGAGATATTTATGACTGGTGTAGTGAGTGTAGTGTAGGGGGATACAAGCCTGGGATGACAGCAGGGTCCTTTGAAAGAGGGGACATAGGACACTGTGGGGGAAGTATTGGATGACAAAAGGGGCAGAGCCTTGGTGCTGCAGAACCCAGGGCTATAAGAGCTCTCCAGGAGTCAGCTAGGGAAGTGCAGACCTGGGACCTGGGCAAAACTGGGTTTAGAGATAACAAGAAAAAAGAACAAGTGCGTATCGTACATAAATAGCGTTGTATATAGGAAAATTGGATGTAACACAGAGCTGTAGACAAATGAAGAAAGAGCAAGGCGTAAAAGCCTGTTAGAAAACATTCTATAATGAGCGTTCACCTAACAATTCCTTGGTTAGATTGTTGAGGTTTTGTTATACTAAGAAATTCTGATTAAGGTGTATTTCTTTGGAGCAAAGAAGTATGCATGTTTTGGAAATTTGGGCTTAACAATCTCTCCAAGGTCCCAGACGGTATCTGGCACCATCAGAAATAGAATCAAGATATCCTGTCTCCCAGCCTGGCACATTAGCCACAAAACCATCCTTCCTGCCTTTGCTTTATTTATTACATTGAAATAATTATTATGCATACTGAGCTCTTTGAAAGTCCATTGCTATAAATACTAGAAAAGTGAGCACACCATAATCCGAAGAACACCAGCTCCCTTCTGTTTTTCAGCACATCATTCAAACCACAGAGACATTACAAGAGGCCTCAGGGAATCGTGCTGTCATGACTCACGGTCCCGCAATATACAACGTTGTGTGCATCAGCGGTATGACAAAGGCAGGCGCTGCAGAACCAAACAACAAAGCTGAGGCCTGCACAACCCAACAGTATATTTCTTTTCTCACAACTCAGGGCTAACCTGCTCCCTGTTACTAACGTCCATGAGCGTGCAGAAGCAAAACCACCTCAAGTTAACAGGGGGGCTGCACGCTCACCTTTCCTGCAGGCTCTACCCTTCAGCCCTGCCTCAGTTACTGAGATAATCTGGCACACTCCACTTCCTGACAAGATACTTTCACAGTCCACTTTCTCCCCTTGACTTCCCGCTAGGCTGCAATGTGTGACTACACCAAGTGCCTGCAGAGAGAGATACTGAAGGCAGGTCCTCCCATGCTCACAGGCCACGCAGAGGCAAAGATGTATTTTCATTCTTCCACGCCATTACACATTTACTTTTGTCTACTAGCTAACAACGTGAATTGATTAGGCAATAGGCAATTCCTACCGGTACAAAAACACTGACCACAACAGAAAATAACCTGCTGGGTGGCAAAAGAGCAAGCTGACAAGAGAAAACCATATTCATGAAGAAAACCTCGATGTTCTGTGCTGAACATGGTAAAGTCATGCAGGAAAGCCAGCATTCAGCATGGCTTCCACCAGATGATTCCATTCTCAACATCTCTCAGGCCAGGCTTCTTCCTGAGCACTAAAATCCAAAGAAGCAAAAGCCTTCCACAGGCCAGAAGTTCTACAGCAGCCCTGGCTCAAAGCAAGCGTCTCCAGAGGGCCAGGGTCTGTCCAGTGCAGTTAGCGTAGAGCACTGCAGCTCCATGCGCCTCTGCATCCAGGAAGCCCACGGTGATTTGTAAACTGAATTTACATTTGCAGCTTTCTGTGAAGTCTAGTTGGAAACTATCAGTGTCCGTTGTTATATGTGAGGATGCTGGAGTACAGTGAGATTTGGAGGCTTGGCACTATTTACGATCTTTGAAATAGCACCAAAATTCCCCATCTTGTACGCTAGCCAACTCCGTATGGTACAGTGGCTTGGACACTGATTTAAGGGCATTTTTTCACAGACTTCATGGTACTGGAGATCATTTGTTATGCAGCTGGTCTTTCCAAAATTCAGAACACCCTCATCTCAGGTGAGCTTCTGCCTCTTTTCCAACAGCCTACTAGAAGGACCTTGCAGAGCGGGGAACCCCTTCAAGGTGTGGCAGCCACTGCTGGCTGTGCCTGACAGAGACCAGCCTCTATAGAGACGGAGAGATTTCTTTCTAGTGTATTTTTCTCCTTCAATATCTCTCCTTTGCCTGTCCTTGGTAGGCAAACTCTCGTGTCGCAAATCTTTTGCACAGAAAGAGAAGGGTGATTCACTGTACAGGTTAAGTGGTATATTGATTAATCTTTCCTCTCTTTCTTTTTTTTTTAATCTTTGATTTACCAGATGGTTTAAGTTGAAAAGGAATGACATCTTTTGTGAAGGGGCTGCCAGCGTTGAAGGATGTCCTTGTAACTGGAACAAAGGAGTTTGCTTAGGGAACCAGGGCCGTTGTTAGGATGCCTAAAATGCGATATAACATTTTCAGACAGACACTTAAAGAAACAAAAGAACGAATAACAGGCCGTTACGTTACAGTATGGCATGTAACCATTCACTGTTGACGACTTCAGCTGCGGGGTGCTCGCGCGCCGGCAGAGCAGCACCCTGCTCACAGGCTGACGGCCGCCGCGGATGCGAGGCGGCGGGGAACCAGGCTGCCTCGCTCACGACCCGCAGAGCGGGCAGCCGGAGCCCCCCGCCCCCCTCCCCAGCACACGCTGAGGGAGCGCCGCT
>VXAV01003371.1:96717-130003 GCA_013399715.1 Alectura lathami
TAGGGGCGGGTGACCCCCGGGGAGCGGCCTGGGGCTGCCTGCGGACGGCACGGCCGCCGCTCTCTCCCTGCCGTGGGCTGGCCGAGTGTGGCCGGGTGTGAGGTGTCTCAAAAGGTTCCTGCAGGAAAATGCCTTCCAGCTATTTCTTAAGAAAACAGGCGAACGTGGAATGGTTTAAGGGTGTGATTCCGGCCCTGAAGGGCTTTTGCTGTCTTTCGTGGTGTCGAGGTGCGTTCAGAATTCACTTGGCTTCCAGTTTTACTCAGTGAGATCTGCAGCCTCGGTGACATTGCCTGCGTCTTGCAGACGGGGCCAGGGGAGGCTGAGACACCCGTTCCCTGCAGAACACTCCGGCGCCTGGTGCAGCGTCTGCGGCGAGCTGGGGTGCAGCACGGTGCTCCGTCAGCACTTCCTATGGAATAGGGAATGTGCTCGCCAAGCACATTTCCTGATCAACACTGCTTAGAGCACCTTGGAGAGCGCGTACGGGATTACTTCTGGCTGAGGCTGACCTGGGGGGGGGAAGTCCTCCAGCGTGGGGTGCCTGTTAGCCCGCTGAACCAGACTGGAGCTAGCCTGAAAGGAGAAGCCCCTGGGCTCTGCATAGCCTGCTTGCTGTGCTCGTGATCTCCTGCTTGGCCTCACTGCTTGTTAATAAGGACAGAACCCCAGGGAGCTCTGCAGAGCTGCTGAAGTAAGCAGGATGCTGAGCAGTGAGGCGTGTAGTCCTGTCTCACGGGGAATGGTAAGGTTTCAGCCTAGGGTTTAGCACGTTACCAAGCTTTACATATCTTCAGTGTAAGCCGTGCAGATGAAGCAGTCCCAGTTAAGCAGACTGCTCTGTGCAGTGGCTGGGGCTGTGTGTGCTTTGCAGTCTTGACTGAGTCCTGCCCTTGGGTGGCAGGGACCTGCAGTTCAGCAGAGCCACTTGCAGCCTCATGTTCAGAGGCCAAACAGAGGTGTGCTTACCCATCACCAGCCCTTCAGAAGGTGTCCAGGTGCTGAATGCTTGGTGCTTGGAGAATGTTTGGCTTGAGCGTGGCATACGCAGTGAGTTTAAGCTTCAGCTCCTGTAAATCATACTTGTGCATCTAGGTGGCTACGTTGCACCTCAGTCACGTCTGGTGCCTGAGTCATACTGCATCTTCTAGCTGGGATTTACCCATGCCCAGGTTTGGACTTTCACAGGTACCCTGCTTTTCACATAAGGGAAATCCAAATTAGATGATAATTTGGAGAAGGATCCGAGTTGCTGGGTAGCATTAGTATCACTGCTTCTCAGCTGTGGAACAAGGTATTTCATACTTTCTGAAGGATAACAGAATAGTAGCTAGCGTTATACCTATACAAATTTCCAAGTACAGGTGAGTGTGATTTAAAACATAGACTTACTAACAGAGGTGACTGGGATTAGTGTAGGTCAGTACCTACGGGCTGCCACCCAGAGAGGAGCTCCTGCCCTCCCCTTCCTTCACTTAGGTGAGCATCTGTGACCAGCTGGCTGCGATCACCTGGCTGTGCGCTGCTGTGGCTCGCAGCTGGTCTGCATGAGCCCTCACAGAGCAGGAAGCAGACGAGGCAGGGGTGCTGCGTTGCTGGCAGGCTTGGTGTGCAGGACTGCCGTCTGTATGAGCTGAACGGGTTCTCGTGAGCAGTTCCGTGCTGCGTGGAACCGACTGGAGAAGCACACGGGTGGGGACTGAACCACACGGCTGAAGATCAGGTCAGATCTGGGTGTGTGATGACAGTGCAGACCCTGAGGCCTCTCCAGAGCTGAGTGGTGAGAAGGAGGGTTGGTCACCCCTTCATTGTCCTTAGTAAGGGTCATGTAACCTTCTTATAGTCTGTTGTGGTTTCTTTCACACAATATTCGAGAATATTCTGCCTGCTTTCCTTCTCTAAAAGGATGCCTCCTGCTTTAAATACTTGCAGTTTCCTGTTTGCTTTTAAGGGAGCTTTGGTATCTTAAAGTATTAGCTTTTAGATTGAACCACAGAGATTTCTTTTCATGCTATGTAAAGGATTTCAGCAGCTTATGGATGTACTCTAGTCAAGCACAGTACCTCTGTGACGGTCTGATGATGTCTTTTCACGTCAGATCCAGCTGTGATTTCTACCCTTTTGCATTTTGTGGCATTGCTTCCACATGTGCTAATACAGGGTAAAATGTAATTAGTATATTTAGTAGAGTTTTAAACCCGCTTAGCACTGGTACAAAGGCCCACAGAAAAGCAGATGAGGTGAAAAGGAGAAATTAGATGGTGAGTCACCGCCTGCCGCTCATGATCAGTCCTCTTCTTTTCTATGCATTTGCTCATTAATCGATTTCTTTTTTTTGCTTTGTACAACTAAATCTTTTTATTGCTGTAATGTTGTATCAGCTGGGCTAAATTGATTAGATTTAAGTTATTCTCAGAGAAGTCTCCAGCTCTTTGCTGTTGGAACCACAGACATCAAAGACGAACCTGTGCTCCTTCCTGTCTCCTGAAGTCACTAAAAATAAGCAACTGTCGATAACACACGGGATGATTACACAATAGCATTTTTATTTTTAGGGCAAAAAATGTTGAATTCCAGCTTTGGAATTGATTAAAGGTACAAATGATCTTGATGTCATTTACTGCAGTTTTCTTGACTGCGCAGTGGTGCACGTCAGCAAGAAGAGATCCTTTTAGTGTAGAGGTAGTCACCGAGTCTTCTCCCAGGGCATCATCTCATGGTGCAAAACCATACTCGTATGTCTTTTCCATCTACATTTACCCTTAAGTACTCACTGATATTCTGTGCTGTGTCTTAAGAACGGTGACTGTCTCCTACAGCCTTATTCCCTCCTGACTGCAGAGGGTCTTGTTCCCTTCTGACCCACCTCTTCCTTTAGTCAGAGAAATGTCTGTGTTCAAGCTGCAGTCTCTTTGGGCTAGATCCTGTCTTTTGGGCTGTGGTAGCACATTGCCATGGCTGAACTGCTGGGAAGTGTCTTCTGGAGCAGTTACAACTGCACAAAGGCAGTTGTGTTTTCCTCAGAGCTCTCATTTGTAGTCATTTACAGGTCAGGAATGATCCCCACAGATATGCGTAAAACAGGAGGTAGAGGAAAAATGCTTAGAGTCAGCTTTGCACTATTTCAGTATCAATGTTGCTGCTTCGAGGAAGGTTTCTTCTGGTGCTGCAGGGGTCAGGCCAGGCTGTGCAAGAAGTACACTTAAGACTGAAGCTTTTGCTGTGCAGCTCCCTGAAGTCACCTGCTCGCCAGGGATGTCCCCATTGTACTTTGGAGGCAGACAAGCGGTCATCCTGAGGGCATTTTTAACCAAACAAACCTAAGAAAAGAGCTGTTACAGCTCAGTGCTGAGCTAACAGGGTCCTCAGAAGTCAACAAGTTTAAGAGCAAAAGCCGTGTTCTGCAGTGATACAGGCACCTGGCAGCTGCAGTGACAGTGGGCACTGAGTGGAGAGGTCCATCCTCAGCAGGCGCCTTGAATGCCCAGAGGCATTGTCAGGAATCCTTGACGCATCTAGCAAGGCTGCTGTAGCCACAGCGTTGGCACACAGAAATTTTAGCCTGTGGTGAGTTATTTCTCCAGGTGAAGGCTGAAGTATCTGTGTGTTCATGCAGGCTGTGGTGGTAATTACCTGTAAGTGCTACCGAGTTGCTCTTCCTTTCCGCGGAAGTTTAACTGGCACCTAACTTAGTATAATGTGCAGCTTATTCAGTCACATCAAACACCCGGACCTATTTGCATGAACATCAGTGACAATTATGCCTTTTGAGCAAGATCTCATCACAATAAAGCCCGTGTTTTATGTCAGTGTGTTATAGCAGCACAAAGTGGAGTCATTTCAAGCAGAGTGAGCTCTTGTTCAGGTCTGAACTGAGGAGGTGACAATGATGGGGCTGACTAAAGGCCAACCCAAACTTCTTTCTGTCTTGGGTAACTCACTTAGAAGCAGACACATGTTTTGTCTACTTTAGGAACTATTTTTCCTCCTCTGCTCCACTTTCTCCACAAGACTTTGTTTCAGCCTGTAGTTCCCTAGCAGCAGCTGCTTTCAGTGTACTTCCCTGTGCTGGGTGGGCTGGTGCCTTCCTCACTTTCTGGGCAGAGCCAAATGCACTGTCCTGCTATTGTGATTTAGCAGTAATGTTGTAATTCCATGCAGGACTAAAACATCTGACAGTAACATGATTGCAAGGAAACCTGCCTGCCTGTTCGGGTTCCTAGAATATCCTAGAGGCAGTGGAACCGCACTTACTGAATATAAAAAGAATGGTTGTTCAGCAATGCATTGTCTTTGCCATGAGGCTCCGGTACAGTCTTGATCTCTTACTACTCTGCAGGGGTTTTTGCATGGAAACCTAAAGATTCAGAATTGGAGTTGTTTTAAGGCATTCCCGTTTTCTTAATAATTAACTCTTGTTCCCTTCCCAACAAGTTCCGAGCTCACAGCTCTCTTTGACTCATGGAGTTTTGAACTATCTCCTGAAAGGTGATGGTGCCATCTCAAATGGATCCCTCTCCAGTTAGCTACCACTTCCCAAGGTGTCATGGTAATGAAGACTTGCTGAGGGCCCAGCACACACCCGTATCAGCCGTTCCTGCTGTTCTGGAAGGCTGTCAGGTGATGCTCTGTAGGCTTGCTATCTGGTGAAACTCTCAGCTGGTTCATTTCACTTTGACTTTTCTTCTTTGAGCTCTCAAATATACCCTCTAAATCATCTTTGAATCTGAGAGGACTGATTTCCTACTTGCAGAGTAATATTCTAGGCGCCTATGCTGGCTTTATTACTATATTACATGGCTGTCTCGTATTTGTTTCCTGTGCCATGTTGTGTTGTGACACATTTGGATTAGTTTCTATGGGTACAAATATCAGAATATCTGCTATCGATGGTATCTGCAGAGCCTTGTTTCCAACAGGTTCTTCCTTGTATGCGCAGCTAGTAGAGCAGAGCGGTATGTTAGACCTTGAAAAGGCGGCTGGGTGCCTCTGCAGCAACAGCTTTCTGCTCCTGGGGCAGGCATAAATTAGGTTTGGCTTGGCCTTTTCGTCAACAGAAATGTTTTCCTTTCAGTCTGCGATCTTTGCTAGCTAAGCTTTTCGGAGCAATTGCAGATACATGAGACGACACCTGAAAGCCCTAGATAGCCAGTTCTCAGCTGGTACACTGGGAGGGTTGCTGACATGGTGGCAGTTTGAAGTTTTTCTGAAAATAATCTAAAGTTGTTCCATTAAAAGACCAGTCTTGCTTTGCCGATCAACAGTCAAATCTTGTTGCCAGAGCTTTACTTATACAAACCTGTGCCTGGAAACAGTCCTCGTGCCATTTGTCTGCCTGGTAGTAGGGGGGAAATGAGCTTTCATAAGAGCTCATCCAACAGACAGAAGGAGAGAGTGCTGTCCTGCTCCCTCCCTGCCCCCAGTCAGACTTGTGCTAACCCACTCCTGCTGGAAGAGCAGTGTCTATTCACTGTGTGCTCCTTAGCTAAAATCTAGACCTGTGATAAAGGTTTCCCACAATCTTCAGTAAGTAGAAAACCCTCTGGTTTTGATGAATGTACATTTTTTACAAGTCTGAAATTTACTTATCTATTCTTTCAAAAGACTCTAAACCCTATAAATCTTCAATGGGATACCAAAAGGGAGTGATCAGTCTTCAGAAAGAGAAAGGAGTGCCTAAAAAAGATCTGAAAGATTTGAGTTTAAAGAGTTGATTGCTTACAGAAAAACCAAAAAGATTTTTGGGTTGGAGTCCAAATCAAGACACTTCAGGGAAGTGCCAGTATTGGTAAACATATTCACATGCAGATCTGCACATTAACTTGGTGGAGTTATTGTAGATGTGTTCCAGCTGGAGAAATTAGAGTGGGGTCTTTACATCTAGCATGTAGCCCCTGCAATAAGAAGAATTAAAGCTACATTTTGTAGAGTGGGTAGGGATAGGGTAATCTTGTAACATGTCCTAGAGACCCATGTTAATTTCTGAAGGGGCCACTGGAGCTGCTGTTTTCGTCATGATGAAGCTCTTCAGGGCAGAGTATAACAATTCAGTTTGGCTAATACTTCTATATTTATGGTTTCACAGTATCTTGGTATTTTACTTAATAGCTACGAAATACAAGCCTCTGTCTGCCCAGCTATCAAGTAGTTTCTGTACACAAACTCGAGAGAGAAAAATGATTTCAACCCAAGGGTAGTGCTGGTGCAAGAACAAACTTTCACGACGTTCAGTCTGAAAATACTCAGCACATTCCTAAGCATCAGAGAAATGTCTGGGAACAGCATCCCAGTAGGAGTGGTAGGAAGGTAATTTAGCTTGATCTCGTAAGTGAATTTGATCAGTATATGTAAAAGTCTGTGAAACAGGCATCTGGAACTGAACTTTTAAACAGGCTTTTGCTTCTAGGCCTGTGTTTTTAAACTTCAGGTAAATCCAGGAACTTCAGGGGCAGAAAACAGATGCTACGCATTGATCTTCCGAGGAGCAGGGTGTAAAGTAACCCCTGCATTTGGTATCTGACTTCCATTGAATGACAGCAGCCATCAAACACTGTACGTTCCAGAACTTCCTTTTTACCATCCTAGGACTGGGATGATCTGCGATGTGTGCTGTTGCTTAAGTTTCAGATCCATTTATTGCTCAAAAATAACCAGAAATTGTTTGGAGAACAGCGAAAAGTGCACAAAGGCAATACCATGAGAGCTGTAAAATAATGGGAGAGCATGGCAGCAAAGGGGGAAGGAGGGAGCTGATATCCCTAACTCTTCTGTCAATAGGAACAAAAGAAATCAGATTACCTGGAAGAGCAAGTGTAAAGAGAACAACATGAGGTCGTAACAAGCAGCACAGCCACAGTTGTCCATGGGAGCAGCCTGAACCGATAAATGAAAATGCGTGTGTCCCTACAGACCCTAGTTTTATGTCAGAGAATAGGCAGAGCACCTGCGCTGTTCCATTTTTTAGTGCGACCATGCAGAAGGAGGAAACTGGGAGTTCCCTGCTGCCTGGGCTGTGTTTTGTGACAAGGTGAGCCACACCTGGTGTGGTTTTTTGGCCCTGGGATATGGACAGCCTTTGAATACAGCTGACAATCAAACCACAAGGGAGCTGTGTACTTGGCTTTCCCAGGAGGTAGGACAGCGCATCTCCCAGCCTCCCTAACGCCAATGTACCAAGAGCTTCCTGCTGTGAGATGGAGCGTAGGGTGTCAACCTAAAATTGCCAGTAGCGCAGGTGATGCTTTCCCAAATGTGTGCCAGGGAGCCCTTCTGTAGTGGGTCTCTGTTAGCTGGAGCTGGGCACACACTGTCTTCCATGCACATCACCTTCCCACTACTGTTCTCTCTCTGCTGGCAGACATCTCACAGGACATCTGCGAAACGCCATGTCCTGCAGTAGCTCCAAAAGGTCTCAGGGGTTCCTTCCTCCAAAGGAGCAGGATTTCCCATGAAAGCAGCTGACAAGGAAGTCTCTTTTATCTCACAGTAGCCTCACCTGCCATCTAAATCACTGCCTCCATCACTGCCCAAGTGCCATCTTCCAAGTGCCAAAGGGTGTTTGTCCACTTTAGTTCTGGTAGGATTTTGATTTTCATTTGAAGGACTGTGCCTGGCACAGGAGGGAGCAGGAAATGCTCCAGGCCTGAGCTGCAGGAGAGACCCCAACGATCCCTAATGTCCGCTGTCAGCAAAGGCTGCTCACCCTCTGCTCTGGGGAGGAAGAAAGTTCTGCAGCCCTGAGCTCTGGGCAGACCTGTTGAAATGTTAGCTTACCTGATGTGTACCTTAAACTTTTGAGGTCTTTTTACCAAAATTCCAAAGAGAAAATTAAAAAAGGAGAACAAAGCTGCTGCAGTAATAGGTCTGATATGATTTTGTTGAGGCAGGGCAGTTTTGTGTTAGAGTAAAACAGGATAAATGATTGACTGCCCTTTTTGGTTGATTAGTCAGGTTCCCAGACTCCTCTTCCCATCCCTGTAGCTGACAGTGCACTTGGTTTAGGGGTGGGACTTTTTGGTTGATTAGTCAGGTTCCCAGACTCCTCTTCCCATCCCTGTAGCTGACAGTGCACAGGGTTTAGGGGTGGGACAGCTAGAGGGATCCTCGCTGCACTACTGGCAGGCTGTGCCTGCCCACTGGAGTCAGTTGGTTTCTCACCTTTACACGGAGTGTTGAGGACTGTGTGTTCTTAAACATCTCCTTGTGTGAGCATTAACTTATCTCCTTGCAGGCCTCTAAAGATTATCTGTTACTGAATGTCCTAACAAGGAGCTTTTATTACTATTATTACTTTTTTTTTTTTTTTTTTTTTCTTTTCCCCCTCAGTTCCTTGCCAGGCAGCAGGCACCTTGCACCCAGCCATCCTGTGAGCTTCTGCCTTGTTCTGTTACAGGTTCCGAATGCAATCAGTACCTCAGTTACGCCCACTGAAGACAAAGAGACATAGGGGTTATGTCTCTGCAGCCCCGTTCATGTCTAGACAGGGCAGATGGCGCACACGGAGCATGTGCTGCAAGTAATGAGGGAGTAGGCAACTGGAAACAACCGTATTTCTTATTTTAATCAAAATTAGTACATAAACCAGCATTCAGTAGTGAAATATTAGTGCTCTAGGGAGAAGACATAAACAAATTTACTGAATTGGAGAAGGACAACAGCAGTGTGTTGGCTTTGGTCTCCACAGGGAGCTAAAGCTGCTTCACTTCAGTTCCAAGTATTTTGTCATCTATGTCAACGGAGCAGGGGAATCATTTTATCTACCTCACTGACAGCAGGCAGCATTTATATGGTGCTGGGGGAACAGAAGATGGTGCAGGGAAAGGTTACTTGAGACAGATAGGCTTGCAGACCAGTTTTCTCATAGTTGCTGTCTGGCTTTGGTGGTGTCAGACCTCATGAAAACGTGTCCACTTGGATATTCTGGAGAAGAAAAGCAGCATGACCCTTCATTTAATCCTGTACTTCTGGTAAAGGTTTGTTTTCACAAGGGCATTGTATGCAATGTGTTTCTGTGGCTTTTTTTTTTTTTTCCCTCAATTCGTGATAACTAAAATCATATATTAATAACAATTCCCCTCCTACATCAACAGTTCTGGTAAGGAAGTTGCTGCATCAGTGTCTGTAGAATTGGAGAAGAGCAATTAACAGCTGGAAGAAGGGGGAAGGGAAGTCCTACCTTAAGAAGATTGGCAGTGGTTCAGCCAGAGGACTGTGCTGTGGCTGAGGCTGGAGCCAGAAATAGAATTGGATTAACAGAAGAAAAGCAAGTAGCTAAAACGAAGGTCAAGCAAAAAACACAGAGATGCTTTAAAATTACCTCATATGCCAAAAAGCTGTCTAAGGAACTTTCCTGTTATATGCACCTGTGGAAAGGAAAATCACTTCTTAGTATGAGAACAGCAAAAGAAGACTTAAACAATAAAAAGCCAATTAAGAGATCAAGGACTGGGCTTTAAAATATGAGAGACGATTTCAATAGCTGTTTCTGGTTGCTTACACAGATGTTAATACGCATGTTATTACAAATAAGGTAAAACAAACTAACAAACAAACACACAAAAAAACTGTAAGGCACAGCAAAAATAATGCCAGTACTTACAAAATTAAAGGAGCAGTAGAAGCAAGTTATCTGAAAACTCACTCAGGCAGGAGAGCACGGTAACGTATAAACAGAATAGGTTCTGCTTGGATGCCTGAGCTAAAAGTAGGTTTGCCTGAAGACCTGACAGCCTGGTACCAATTATTACAGCCCTGTTTATACTAATGAGCCCCAGCACCCTAGTCAGTGGGTTGTGGGAAGCTAATGCACACAGATGAAGAGACTTTAAAGGAGGAGAAAGGAAGTAGAAAGTTATGTCTGTAGAGGTTTTTTAGGATAGGCTGTGGCATTTAGGAGGCTTGGTCTTTTTCAGCTGTAGCATTCAGTCAGCTGAGTTTGTTTTAGAGTTCAGGAGGAGACAAAAGTTGAAATATTTTTATGCCTGTAGCTCTTTAGTTGAAGTTGATGTTGACTGCATCTCCTTCTATGTAGATAAGATGAAAGTAGTTTCCAGATAGGAAGGTGATGTGACTTAAAAACAGAGGAGAGGTCTTGTAGTAGGCAAAGCAGAGGTAACATCTGTTCTTTAGTATCATGATAGTGCTCTTTGTCTGCGACTGGGCGCTGATCTGCAGAAGGATAGCTAAAACTTAAATCTGGAAAGTAAACAAATATAGTTCTATATTAAAATAACTCTTTCCCGTGGTTAATCCTATATATTCATTGCCATCATCATATGCACATAAGCTGATATACACACAAGCTTTGTATATGTGTATACACATCTACACACAAGCACTGCAGAACTGGTTCCAACCAGCTGTGTGGTAGGAGCACTCTTAAAGACAGATACAAGGTGTGCTCCATGTGGGAGACCCCTTCCTCCCTGTCAGGGCGTAGAGCCACTTGGTGGTAAGAAATAAATACTTCAACCATGAGCTCTGTGTGAGGATAATAGCTGAATGGAAGGTATTGCTCCCTGCTGAGTAGCTGTGCTCTGGGCAGCAAGGCAGAACAGCCTGGTGAAAGTGAAGTGGTAATGTCTGTGAACGTCCCTAAATGTGACACAGGGAAGTGAGGACCCGATGGAACAGCATGGAGCGGCGTCAGGGGAGGGTCAGGCTGGGGGTTAGGAAAAGGTTGTGCACCAGGAGGTGATCCTTGTGGTCCCTCCCAACTCAGGATATTCTATTATCCTATGATGCTTACCAGCTGGGGACCTCTGCTTGTGTATTAGCAAATAGCTGTTGTAATGCTGTGGAGGAGAAAGAAAGAAGGCTTTTGGGCTTTCAAAAAAAAAAAAAATATATATATATGTATATGAAACTTGACCCGAGTAGTTATTCAAGAGAACTACTTGCCTGTGTTTCAAAGAAAAAGCAAGGATGAAGCTTGTATTGGGAGATAGGAATGACTATTTGCCTTTCCAAGGATGTCTTTTTCTTTTCCTTCATGATGGAGGAAGAAACTTCAGAAACCTGTGTCTCATCTAGGAATGGATGCAGCTCAGCCCTGTCTGAAGGGTGCTTGAAGCTGTGCCCGAAGGAGTTCAGGACCACTTTTGGACTCTGACTTGAGCCCATTTACTGTACTTAACAGAAGGAAAGGGAAGACTGGCTGAGCTCTAGCCGACCAGATTTGTCTCAGGAACAGCACTGCAGCGCTCTCTGCACCTGAATGAGCACACTGTCACTGGAGATGGAGTCAGATAGGTGGTGCTGCACAGCTTCAAGCGGTGGTTTGTTTGTTTGGGCTATTTTCCCTTTCCTCCCTAGAGCTACTTTGCCATGAAAAACTCCCCCAGTACTAGTGTATGAGTCATAAGCATAATTTCCTCTAATTCCACAGTGGCCTGTGCAATACTCGATAATTAAATATTGAAAAGGTCTGTGATTGTTGTCTCTGGTAGCAGTTCCAATAAAACAGTGTGTGCCTATTGCAGGCAGGTACTGGAATGTCTCAAGGCCGATGGATGGATGCAGTACAAATGTACTTATTCCTCAGCAGTGATGGAGTAGGTGAAGCTGAATCCTGATCTGATAGAAAACAAACAGAAATGTTTTGGCAGTGAGGAGCATTGTGTGTACCCTAGCAGATCTGTGAGGTCTCAGCCCCACCTGGTCCAGTCAGCTCTGCGAAATCACATTCACCTCCTCCAGTCTGCAGCAGTTCACGGTCTGGTCTGCAGGCTTCCTAGAAGCACCTGTAGGAGCACCGTAAGGTTTTTTTAGAGATTAAGCCACTGAGGTTGTTATCTTGATTTTGGAGAAGAGCAAAAAATGTTAGGGGGGAAAAAGGAGAAATAATAATTCTAAAATTCATCCAGTACAGATGCTACCGGCAAGATAGCTGTTCCAGGAAATAAAAGATAGAGTAAGAAAACTTACTGGTCTGGGCTTTTTATAATAACAGTACTTTACTGGGGAAGACTGCTCCAGCTATGCTTACAATACAGGACTTCAGCATGACAACAGCAGCTGGACAGTGTTATTGAACACTGCAGTGTTAAAGTAACCAGTATCTGATTTTTCACATAACATGCCTCAATGGGAAGGATCCACGTGAGTTCCCAGCTCAGTAAGCTTGCTTTCATCCCTTATCTGATCTTCTGGCTGGGGCTGTAGAGCAGAGATAAGGCTGGCTGATACTGCAGGACGTGTAAGCCTCTCTTCTCTGTCAGGAGGGCCCTTTCCTGAAGGGGACAGGCAGAGGCATGTGATGGCAGCTCTTCTCCTGTCCTTGGTTTAACATAGAACTGATGTCAAGCTTTCTGTTTTGGAAGTCTGTCTTAGACATCCATTAAGCTTAGAAACAAAGTTGTCCTACGGAAGGTTTTTATTAAGATAATGTTCACGAGTCTGTCTTGAGCTGTGTGCAGATGTCTTCCGTAAGCTGTCTTTAACATCGTTAGCTGAGTTCTGGTTTTGTTAGCCCTTGGTGATGCAGAGCAGTTGCAAGCAGCAGATGTTCTGCGCTAGATTCTTCAACTGGTGCTTAAGGCTGAGAGCATAGGAACGACTCTTCTAAGCCCCAAAAGCCCTGCACCCCAGCTGTAGCATCCCTCTTGGTGTGGAGGTGGTTTCCATCAAGTCTCCAAGTCCTCTGGAAGCTGCCAGATGGTGAAAAGGGCTGCGAGTTCTCACATCAGCATAGACCCTCCTGTTTCAAAGTGCATGACAAGGAGGAAAATCTATGTTAGTGACTGAAGAGGAATCTCAGATATGTGCTACCTCTCTCCACGCCCTGTGCATATTGTGATGGTGATATAGAATAGCAGATCCACTTGGCAACATACCTGTTACTACTCCTAGAGCTCTGAAGGATTAGCCTGAAGTTTGGTTTTGCTTCTTGCTGTTCACATTCATGTCCATGTTGTCCACTCTACACTGAGGACAGAATTTCTTGTTTCTGCCTCTGTAGTGGAGTGATGGGTTCCATGGGTTGTGCTCACGGCTCTGGGGCTCAGTGCAGAGCGCTGCACACACTGAATGACACCTCCACCTTGTAGGATTGCTGAGCGGTCCTTGATCTGAAGATGGGTGGCTAAAATATTATCTAATCACCAGGACAGTATTAATCCTGTTTCTGCATCGCGTCAGGCTTCACAATTGGTAGGTATTGCATTAGAGAAATGTGAATATGAGTTAAATTTTTTTAAGAACACAATAGCCTTATTTTATTAGCTTATCCACTAGGCAGTTACAAAGATGCTGTTTTCTGCAAGACATTTGGCTGCCGCATGAGGTAGCTGAAAGTAGACTGCAATTAGTGACAATGAATTAGTTGCCAATTTGCTGTCTGTAATGTTTCCATTAGCAGTCCCACTAACGGCTGTAGTGAACCTTTAATGAATACAGTAAGCCACATAACCCACACAAGCCTGCGTGGCTGGGTACGTGCTGTATTCTGTGGTGGTGCCATGCAGTTGGCTTTTCCATCTGATTTACAAAGTATTTCATCAATAACTTGGTATTTTTGTTCTTCTGAAATGTTCCCTCAGTCAGGGGAATAGAGTAACTTCATTGTTGCCCTCTATTTTTTTTTTTTTCTGTATTGACTTTTTTCTGTGTTAAACACACTTACAGAAAGGCGTAAGTAGCAGACAAGTAAGGGTGTAGTGGATTAATAACGTGTTGTTCTTAGTTTAGCAACACTTAGGACATAGCACAGCATGTGCAAGACCAGCCTTACAAAGGCATTTTAGTGGCTTGTGCAAGCAGTGAAACACTTCAACATTGCAGGCAGGATCTGCTCCATACCCATCTGAAGGCACAGCAGAGCACCTAAGATGAGTACTCAGCTCCATAAGGCTGTGCTGGGTGGCAGGTCCTTCTTCTAACAGAGGCAGGATCAGGTAAGATCAGACCGTGCTTCTGCAATAGCTGAACTGAAATGAACTTCAGAGGGTCCTAGTGTCTTCCTCCTGCCAGAGATCCTCCCTTGCTGTCTTCTGCCAAGCACATGTTGAGCAGGGAGGCTGTCTGAGGCAGCGATCAGCCGTGTCTGATCAGGGCAGGTGTGCACCCTTCTGTCTGTACAACAGCTCAGGTGTTGGAGGAAGCTGTGCTTTTCTAATGTCTTGTCATTCTGCTGAGCTCCACCCCAAAACCTGCGTGCACACCTGTGTGCTGTCCCTCATCTGCCCCCCTGCTCCTCCTGCTCAGTCCCCAGCCAAGCAGGTCGTGGTGGCCCTGGCTGTGCCCTGTCCTGCCAAGGGAAGGGTGCCTGCAGCAGGTGTGAGGTGTCAGTAGTTAATAGGGGTTACGCTTTTCAAGCAAGTGTTACTGGGGTGGATGAGGGGAAAGTGAAGCTGAATCCTAAGATGCACAGTATTGGATTTTTGTTTAATGTAAATCTGGGTTTTGTTAGCGCTATTCTGGATCTCCACTGGAGTAGCTGGAGCCAGCTTAACTCAGGACCTGCTGTCAGGCTGATTATCTGCAGCTGCCAGAAGGCAACTCTCCTTGCTGTTCAGGCTGTTTGCCTCCTGTGGGCTTCTTTGATTTTTAAAAAGACCAGTAGTCTCAGGACTACATTAAACTTCTTTTGGGAACCTGCAGGGGAGGGGCTGCATGTGGTCCTGTGCTTACAACTCATAACACATTCCATTCGCATCCATAACTTTGCGGTCAGACTTGGCTGCCGCTGTGAGTCAGCCGTGTGGTTTTGGTAGGCAGGAACTGGTCAGTGATGTAGTTGCCTCTTGGGTTAGCGTGCAGTGACTTCAGGTCTAAAAGACACTTCTGTAGTGTCCCAGTGGGTAAATGAGCTCTTCTGGCCTGGTGGAAGGCTGTGGGGCAGTGGTCTCGGATGTAGGCCGAGTGCTGCTGCCATGGGGGGGGTGAGGAATGCCTTTCTTCCCTTTATGCTGTTGACTCTCAGTGGATCTTGTTTAAAGTTTTCTCCTTTATGGCAATCCTAAGGAGTTCCTGCCTTAAAAATAGAAAATGAACAAAAAATCATCAACAAAACAAAACCAACTCTATAGTGTTGTTAATGCTGGGTTATTAGAATGTGTGAATAAATGCAAGAAGCTGTGATGGCTTCAGGTCACTTAAAACAAACTAGAAATATTTGAACACGGTAATACTTCTTGTTGGTGTTTATTCAATAGGTTATTAAGAACAAAAGGATGGAATAAAAATGCATTCTTTTTCTCGATTGAGTTTCATCATTTGCAGGTACTTAATCTTCTTTATCTATGTCAATATTATAGCTTTCTGAAATGGAAAGCCTACTTAATACGGAAGAAATGCTTTTGAGACAAAAGCACTGACAATTGAATTCCCAGGAGCATGCAGTAAGTCGTGCTCCTTTAGCTTAGGTTTTGGGGGTGCCCCAGTTAGCAGCAGAGCACCAGCTAGATGGCAGGATGGTAGGTCCCTGTAATTGTTCACTGATGTCTTTAAATAACAGATGTACCCAGACATTACTCCTGTTTACTTAAAGGCATGGTTTCTGTGGTTGGTGTCTGTTAACTTACTGCATGTTTACTGAGTGAGGGTGGGAGCTGCCTCTGTATCTGGAGGGCAGTTCCAGTTGAGAGAAGAGGAGTCAGGCATTGGTAGCCTGCCTTGTGAAATCTGAGAGCTGATTTTATCATGCTGTAGGCTTTTTTCCTGGAGTGACTGTAAATCAGGACTTGAACTGTGTTCTGGTAGTCCTGGATATCTTGATGGAAGCAGTGATTGTAGAAGTCAGCTGACCGAGCTGCGCTTCTAGCATACGTAGGCTGAGCTTGCACCACGAGGTGCAGCCAGCTCCTTGTTTCAACATAGGGTATGTTGGCACTGCAGGTGTGGATGTTAGCAGTCAGCGTAGGTGTGATCTTGCAGCTCCTCGGTTTCAAGACTGGAAGACTGCTGGAGTACTGGGAGAGCAGACGTCCGCTGCGCACCAACAGCTGATGTCTGTCTGACTCGCTGTGGCTGGCAGTATAGGAGAATGAGTGAGTGTGATCCTGTCTCAGATTAAAAATAAAATGGGTGGTTTGTGCATTAGCTTTGCTGTTCCTTGAAGAATTGTTTTTTATGGACTTGCTGTTCGGGTCTGCTGTGTTGGGATGCGATGGGAAAGCCCAGGCATTGGCCTTCGCCAGATCCTAACTCATTCCCACTTCTGGTTGATACGGGGCTGTTACTGGCACAAAGAGTGTGGGTGTGTGAAGTCTTTTTGCGTAGTTCTTCTCCACTACCACGGTGGCAGTTCTTCTTAGAAGGCCCATGGGCTTTTTGCTTTTTTTATGGGCAAGATTCACAGCAGCATCAGGCTTCCCTTCCTGGGTTGTGTGTGCAGGTGCCTGGATGAATGAACTGAGCATTGGTCTGTGGAACAAAAGGAGATAAAAGAAGAGAGTTTGCCCTGAAGTCATAGCTGCTACCTAAAGCTTGAAAACCACCTTATTTTATCACATCTATAGCTCCTGGTTATTGGATGTGACTGCTTTATTTAGAAAGCAAAGAGCTTGAGATAGTGGCTGGAGGGAGAAGTTGATGCAGAAAGAAGTGGAGGTGGAATGAGGGAAGGCAAGGGAAAGAGGGATCATGAGAAATACAGCAATTCTTGTCTACTTTCATCTGAACCTTCGTGAATTTGGGTACAGTCAGAATCCTCACTTGCACTGGGACAAGGTGGGTGTAAAAACAAGGAGGTGTAAATCTGTCTGAAAGTAGAGCTGGCTTTGCCCAGTAAAGAGAAGCTTGTGACCCAGGAACGGGTTTGCTTTGTGTCTGCATTGTTGGTGGGACCAAGTACCCTCATCCCTAATAGAAGGCTCGCAAGACAGAGTAGCTCAGCCTGGCTGTCTTTTAAGGCTCCCATTTTGTACTGGGAAACTAATTCCCATTTCACTTCTTCCCCTCACACCTTTTGAAAAGAAAGCAGTGTTTCCAGTACATTTTACAGATCAAAGTTTTTGTGGACAAGGGGAATATAAAAGCCGTCTTTAAATGAGATTTATAAAATATACAGAGGGTTTCCAGAGTTTTATATTTCTATATTTTATGATCAGCAGAGTCTTCTGTAGGAGTTTTGGCAATGTGGGCTTTGGCACACAGTTATGGAATCAAAGTTAAGCATATGTACTTCCATTTACCAAAAAAAAAAAAAAAAAATCACAGATAACTTGTCTGATTCATCACTGCAGACCTTAATCTTTCTCAAGTAATACCGGAGTGCAAAACAAGAGACTGGAAATTGATAATTTGTTTTTGGTTTTTGCTTCATCTCACATTTATACTACATGTGTTTGCATGCATGTTCTTAATGTTTCCTGACTTGAGGCATGCTGTCAGAAACTTGGAGATTCTTCCCAGTCAATTTTTAATCAAACAGAAAAATCTCTTATTAAATGACTCGAGGTTACACCATGGTCTCCCTGGCTGCTGAGCTGCTCTAAGAATTAATTTGCTTTCGAGGATATGGTACAGAACATGAATCTATGATTGCACAAGCTAGAGAGATATGTTTAAAAGTGAGCCTACACTTAGTGCTTCACTGTTAACAAATGCCTGTCAGAAGACTTGTCTTCCTGGGTCTGCAGGCAGTTCTGTGCACATCTGTGTTTAACATGAGAACATAGAACTGGCGCTAGATGCAAGTGTTACCCCGTGACTCTTTTGGAAAGGTAGCTTATAGAAATCCTGAAGGGATAAATGCTGAAGGAGGATGACCAAGAGCAGGTTTCTGAACTTGAACAACATCCAAGAAGAGCAAATGAGCAGAAACTGGTTGTGCCTGAGCTTTTTGGCTGGAGTTGAGGCTCTCAAATGCAAGTAGCTGAAGCAGTTACTACGCTGCTGTCCTGGTTTCAGCTGGGACAGAGTTAACTTTCCTCCTAGTAGCTGGTATGGGTCTGTGTTTTGGATTCAGGATGAGAACCATGTTGATAACACACCCATGTTTTCCTTGCAGAGCGGTGCTTACACAGAGCCAAGGACGTTTCAGCTCCTCGTGCTGCTCTGCCAGCGAGTAGCTGGGGGGGCACGGGGAGCTGGGAGGGGACAGAACCAGGACAGGTGACCCAGACTGGCCACAGGGATGTCTCGTATCATGTGGCGTCACGCTGAGCAGTAACACTGGGGGCGTTGGCCTGGGGGGCTGCTGCTGCTCAAGGATGAACTGGGCATTGGTCAGCTGCTGGTGAGCAATTGCATTGTGCATCGCTTGTTTTTACTCTTCTGTCTTTCTTTTCTTATCCTTATCTTTATCTTATCCTTATGGTTCTGTGAACAGCAGCCTCTAGGAGAAGGATTAAATACTTTAATTAGGTGCTACCTCCACCTATTCAATCTGTTCTGAGACAGCATGCTAGAGCTTTCTAACCCCCTTGAATTAACTAGGGGGTAAGCTAATTTTGGTTGGGACTGCCACATGGTACTGGTGGAGAGTTTGTCAGTTCATCCCAGCAAAACTTCCATGGGTTCCAGTGATGCTGAAGCTATCCTGACATGACTCAAACACAGGCTTTCTAAGGGTGGTTAAACAAAAATGTCATTTATATTTCTGTTGTAAGGCACTCGAAATCCAAATTGTTGTGTAACACAACTTGTCTAAATATAGCTGTAAAGAATAACATTCAAGACTTAAGTCTTGTTGCAGATAATGATTTCTACCGTAATTGCTAATTGGTGTGGTTTGTGGCCAGTACTTGTGGAGTCACCAGAGCAGGAGTAAGTGCACTTAAGCCAGGTGCGGCATTTTGTTTCTGGCTTGTAGCCCGTCCCATTGGCTTGGCAGAACCTTGGCTTGTGTGTTTGCTCCTTTTCCCCAGAGCAGTACCAGGGATGAAGGGGCCTCTCCTTCATGCCTTAGCGTTCCTTTGTGGAAGCAGCTGTGCTGGTGGCTCTGGGCCCGTGCAGGTTCCCTGTGCTGCGCTTCATGCTGCATGTTCAGCTGAGGGTGCAAGGGGAGGTGCACAGCTCATCACCCTACAACTTGTAGGGTGCGTTCAAGTCATCCCTCCATGTGGAGTGAAGGTGCTGAGGCTCAGCATGCAGTGAAGTGAGCAGGTGTTTGAGGGTGCAGGCACAGTAGTTTGATCTGAATTTGAACGGTGTTAAGCAGTTTCAGCTCTATAAAGTCCTTGAGGAGCACAAATATTTTAGTCCCTATAGAAAGAAAATGACTCCCAATGTGATGTGGAACTGTTTTAACAGCATGCTTGTGGCTTCAAGAAGTAATTTCCCTTCACAGATAGATATAAGAGCAAAGGTGCAGTAGAACACTTAGATGCTTAAAAGAACTAAAAATAAGAGGAAGTAGTTGAGTGCTGATGCTCATTAACTTATCCCGTATTTAACGTAGAATTATTTTAAATAAGAACAGTAGTGAAGCTTTGAAGATAATTCCACGTACCACAGTTGAGAGAACAGATCAATGGTAGTTCCTCAGCTCTATGCAACATGAGGCTGTGTTGGAAATAACTGCAGTGGAACCAGAGGATGGAAGCTGTGCCTGCTCTGTCTCACAGCCTTTCAGGGAGCCAGCAGGGCCAGATGAGTGCAGCAGGGTCTAGCCCCTGCCATTTGTCTATTTAGGAGATAGTGGCAGCAGCCCTACTGCCAGGTGCAGCCCTGTCTGCTCCAGCACGTTTGTCCCATGAGAGCAGGTGTAGGCTCTTCTGGGCAGGTCAGGCTCCGTTAGTGAGGAGAACATGGGGAAACGGTGAACGGGAGGGAAGAGGCCTGGATAAGAATCACTTTTTAGAAGTTTGTCTGTTCTGGTCCCTAAATGATGGTAAATAATATAAAGATGTGTACCAAAAGAGAGAAAAAAAAAAGAAGACAAGCTTCTGTTGTAGCTGTATTTCAGTAAGGACCCAGTTAACTCCTATGGATGCCAACAGCACGCCTCTTTTTAAGGCAGCCTCTCACTTGAAATGAACCAGCTGACAGCTGCTGGATGCTTCTCTTAAGAGCCCTTGGCCTAAGGTTGGGAGGGTCAAACAAGCAAGATGTTAGAGCAGAGAACCCTGAAAATATGACGATCCTTTAATATAAAGCATCAGGACTGAGGATAATGGGTATAGATGTGTTTTTGAATTTATTTTTAAAGAACAAAATAACAAGGCCCCAAACCTCAAAAGCCAAGAGTCAAAACATAATGATGTTTTAAAAACAAAACATTGCAAAGCCTTTTTTTTTTTTTTTTTTGTCCAGCTTGGTTGTTCAATTTCTAGAGCTGACAGAACTGAGTTGCTGCTACTCAGCGTCATGGACGGAAGGATTTCCAGTAATAAAGCAGTATTGGCACGAGCAGTGCACTGCTAATGGTGAACATGTACTGGCCTAAAAGGCTTCCTGCATGTTCTTGAACATACTGTGCAAGTGGGAGGTGTGCAGGAGCCATCAAAGGATGCTTCAGAGCTTTAGGGGCAAATAAGTTCGGAGAGAATGGGAGCTGGACCATATTGCTTGATGAGAAATACCATGCAGTTTGGGTGGAGGAAGATGATTTTTATATTGTACTTTTATTCTAGAATGATTTTGGAGTAGTCATTAGAGTCCTGGAGGCTAACGCCAAGTATTTTATTTTATTTTATTTTGTAAATAATGTGTAATAAGTTCAAACCTAGCTTCAGGACGATAAAACAAAACCAACCAGTATAGAAAATGTCATGATGTAGTGGTGAAGCCTGTCTCCCTGAACCATCCAATACATACTTGCTGTGTCTTTCCATTTTAAAAATAAAAATATTGCAACTTGCATTGTAATTTCATCCAGAACAATTTTAGACAGATGTTACCAGTTGCAGCAGTTGTTACCAGTTGCAGCAGAGCATTTGAAGTGGGGTGCTGGGATCAGGGATGGCCATGGCAGCTCTGAGGTCGTACCCAGGACAGAAAGCACCCTGTGTCCTGCTGGGATGGTTCTGGCCAGCCAGCCCGGTGCTCTGGGCTTTGCTGCCTCTGGGTGTGCTAACACTGCAGTCTGCTTCCAGATCTCTGTGGCCTGGAGGTGGGATGAGGAGGTTTGGGTCGAGATCAGTCGGTCGTGTGCCCTATAACAGGGCACCACGAATCTAGGTGAGCCTGGTCAGCTGGCAAGCTCTTACCATTTTTAATACAAAGAACTGAGTACAGCTGTATACAGAGCACAAACAGATACGTTTTGTTCGCAGATTCATCTGTGTAGGGAGTAGATAATGTTCTCAAACATTGTTCTCAGATGTTTTCCTCATGTATTATGCAGTGCCTCCCTAATGAAAGTAGATAAGAGCAACTAAAATTTGGAGTGTCTTCCTCTCCTGAGGAAAAAACACTTATTGCAGCTAGTGGTGTCCTCCATGATTTCCTGTCATTGCCTTGCTCGTGGATATTTGATGCCCTCTACTTGATAATCCCTTACAGCCGTTTGCCCCTTGCCAGGTGATGCTCTGGCTTTCTGCTCCACCCAGCTCGCGACAGGCCCGTCGACAGGAGTCTGGCTTTGCCCCGACGTAAATAAAACTCTGCAGTTGATCGTGTGGTGTTAGTGGGCCAGGTGGCTTCTGAGGGACAAAACTGCCCAAGCAGAGGCTGCAGGGTGGTCTCTGTGAGCAGAGCCCAGCACTGCCCCATGTCAGAGCAGAGCCAGCTCCCAGAGGGACCCTCTGCTGGCCAGAGCTGAGCCATGAGCTACGCTGGGTGTGCTCTGGGATCTGTTAATCTACAGATTTAGGAAAGGGAGAAAAACTGCTGTGCAACAGCAGCTGGGCGAGGGGAGTGAGAGGTGGGAGAGAAGCAGCCGTGCAGCCCCCAAGGTCAGTGCAGAGGGAGGGCAGGAGGTGCTCCAGGCGTGGAGCAGAAGCTCCCTGCAGCCCAGGAGAGGCCCATGGAGGAGCAGGCTGTCCCCCTGCAGCCCGTGGGCACCACACGTGCAGCAGCGTGAGGCCCTCCGCAGGGAAATGTCCCAGAGATCATATACTATATTGGAAGGGTAACCTAAGGTCTGATCTAAGAAGCCGAATCCTTGCTGTCTCATGGGGCTGTCCTTGTGGGGCTTTAAGCACGCTGCTGATGCTTGGTTTTCTAGTCCCCATCCAAAACCCAAGTGAATGGTCTGGAGGGGGGCAGTGGAAAGGATGGGGAAGGACCCTGAAAAGCTGCTGTAGGGGTTGTGTACATGTGGGTCAAAAGAGAGGCTCATACTGATGGGGTTACTGTGGGTGAAAGAAGGGAAAACTGCCGTCCTTTAAAGACAAGGGACTTCTGTTCTCTAACTGGTAGCTGGATGGGCTTTTAATGTTTTCACTTGAGATCCAAAATACTTTGGCATTATGTTCAGTGGCAAGGAAAAGTAGGGTTAAAAAAATTCCTTTTTATACCTGCAAAGATGAATAAATCTCATAACCTCTGACGTTAAAGGTAGCAGCTCCAAAGGGAACAGAAGTTGAGATCTATTGTGTCTTTTTGTTAGGAGTTCATTTGAGAAATCTGTGCTTTGAAACTTGGTGTGGAAGGGTCAGAGCCTGGGAATGGACGGATGGTTGTTTCAAGTGCAGGGATGCAGGATGATGTTGAATTCCCCTTTTTGCTGAAATGTATTAGAATGTGCCAGGGAAAGCTACGGTAGTCTCTGTGCATGGGTATTCACAGACTGCACACTTTCCTTCTGTGAATCCAGAGCAGAGCAATTTGAAAGTGGAAAACATATATTTCACAGATTACCATGAGGATCACTTTAACCAGCCTTGAGACCTGCTAATGCTGTAGAGATCTTTGAAGGACTGCTGCTGTTTTCATCTTCATGCAGCTGATGCAAGACGGAACGAACACCATGCCTCTGTGCCGTCGCTGGAAGAGATGCATCTCTATAGGTAACTGTACAATGGGCAGCTGCTTGTGTGCATTATACTGAACTGTGGGTGCACAGGATGAAGAACAGCAGCTTTGGGAATGCTTCAGAGCAGAAGGTCAGTGTGTATTCAGTAAATCTTTTTAATCTGGCATTGGCTAGAAGCCAATGTCACCGGCCTTGGAGCTTCTAGAAGAAGCATCAGAATACAGATAGCTTTAAATCATCAGCATATAAAGGGGAAAATAATTCTCTCTCTTCTTTAAATTGTTCTGAGAAATCAAGATCAGCTGTTCTTGCAGCTGATATGCTTAAAGCTGTTAGTAAATTGTTCTAGGAACAGATGCATTACGGAAATGAAAAAAGCAGTTGTGTGCTAGAATACTAATAGAATTATGATGTGCCAAAAGTATTTTTAGCTTCAACCAATATTAATACAGGGAAACATGCCTCAAAGGTGGGAGGGGAGAAGACTGCAATGGCTCACTTGAAACTGTCAGTTGTGCTAAGATTTCTGGTGTCTGTTTTTGAAATATTCTTGTAATCACATAAGAGATCTACTGTGCTTGGTAGTTATGTACACGGCCCACAAATAGGGTTATGAGTTATGGTTATCTAACATCGCATTTTAGCACTTGCGTTGGATATAGAATCTTCCTTGGTCAGTGGGATTGTTCAGAGGAGAGCTGCTTGTTCTTTTTCAAAGGATTAGAATCCATTTTAGCTCTGCCACCTCACACTCTCTAAATTGCTTTAGCAATCACATTTCTGAAAAAAAAGGCAAAAAAAAAAAAAATCACTGCAAATGGTGATACTGAAAGAAAGGAGTAGATGTACCGTTGTGCATTTTCAACTGCAGTGGCTTCAGTGTTGCAGCTAAGACTTTTCCATTGAATAGTAAGATTTTGAGCTGGAAATTCAAAAGGAACTTGGTGAAATTGTGTTCATCTAAGAAGCTAAAAGCCATGCAGATTGGACACTGGAGGTGTTTTCATTTGCGTTCGGACTGTTGCCTTGATGTACAATGCTTCTGAGTTCTGTTACAGGAGTAACCTAACAGCGGTAAAAAAATCCAGTGTTCTCCAAGCTGTCTCAAATGCAGAGAATTTGTATCCAGTGCATTCTGATGTGTGTAAATGTGTTTGAAGCCTGACTGACAGTAGGCATGCTAATTCAGGGGTTTCAGGCAGAGCAGTATTGGATGAGGTGTGATGTCATCAATAGATGAGCAGAAACGTAGTTCCCCGAAGTCTCAAAACTGTGTAACCCCAAACAAGAGACCTCAGTGCTTGGTATTTCAAGTTCTGGTAGAGTCTTGGGGAATCTGAAGGTGGGAAATAACATAAAACATGCTCAGTTGTTACTGTTAGGATACATGCCTTTTGTAACCAACTCCCCCAGTATCTCCTCCAAAGCCACCTGATTGGTGCTTCTTATGGGGCATCGGTTCTTCCAGCTGTCAGCACAATCTTCTTGTAGGATATGTTTAACTCAGTGCCTTTCTGGTACTTACTAAGTTGTTGGAAACCTGGAGCGTATGGGTCTTGGAATCAACTCTGAAAATCTGAGAAAAGCCTGTTTTTAGAACCAGCTCTTAGAAACCGATTGCACTTGAAGATGTTTTTGGCTTGGGACTTGAGGAGTTTCAGGGCCAGCCTGGGAGATTCTTGGGAGATTCCTTTGGCTTACTGGAGTTGCAGAGCTTATTACTTGTTTAAACTGATAGTGGTGAACAGTGGCTGCTGAAGCAAGTAGTCAGCTTTTTGTCAGGCTATTAAATCTCATCTATCGGCTCCAGAGACTTATTTTTCAGGCACGAGATGTATCATGGCTTCTCATAGATCATTAGCAGACACAATGTTGTATACCAGAAAAAGTTCTTCAAGTCCAGGTTACGGTGACGAGCTGCTGGCAAATACATGAATGAGCTTGGAGAAGAGCTGAAGAGTGAGTGGAATAGAACCAGTGCCTAGAAGAGCCATTTTTGTCCAGTGCAGTATGGGACCTTAAACACTGGTTTTAACTGGTATCAATTACTAGTGCTCTGCTGATCCACTCTTGGAATGTTTATCCTGAAACTGTGGCCATAACAATAAGTGACTGCACAGAGTTAGATTTTAGTGTCCTTAACCCTTCCTGTCTTCCACTGAAAGATTTGAGCCTGTGGTGTGTGTAGGTTGTTTTTCTTTCAGGGACTAACTTAACTTATCAGTGATACACGTTCAGCCGTGGAATTTAGCTGACAGTTGTGGCTATGAAGCACGAGGCAGAATAGGAATAGATTGTGTTTGTCTCTCCTGCAGCCTTGTTAGTTCAGCATTATCAGCAGAAGCTGCCTGTTTTTGACATTAAGTGAGCAGGTACAGGATGACTTGGGAGATGGAGAACAGCTATTTTAGGCAAAGTGCTGTTCCTCTTGTGGTCTCATCAAGGTTGCATACAAGGATTGTTACAGGGAACAAACATCAGGCCTTTATTTTGCCATCAAAGAAGCAGAAAGGAATGCACCAGAGGCCTTAACTCAGACTGCAGGCAACCTTGGACATCTTTCCTGTCCTTTATCTGACTGTTCTGCCGCATTTTTTTTTTCCTTTGATTAATGTCTTTTTGTTGTTCATATAGAGGAATGTGAATTTTTTTGGGTGGACTTGCTTCTTATCCCTTGCCTCAGTAAGAGCTCTGTTTTGTCTGTTGACCTATCTGGTATTTGTAGGTGCTTATGCATCTGGATTTTCTTCATGTAGTTCTTGTTAAACTGTGTTCCTGCAGTAGCTTGGCTCTGGTTGCTGCTGCTTCTTGCTATGAAGTGTCTCTAGCTTCCTGATAGGAATCTGTTCTGTCAGCAGTGGCAACACTTGGCTTTGTCATCCAGCTGGATTTGGTCACATGCATCAAAATTCAGGCTCTAGCTGTCTCTGCTTGCAGCATGTCATTCCATTCGCTATCTGATTGAGCCTGCTGGTCAAAAGAGGCTGTGTTTCTTGCCTCTAACTCTTCAGGAGTTAAGAACTGAAAAAGATGTCATCCTTGGATTGACCAGTATACGCTAGCTTTCCTTTCAGCTTAGCTGGGAATTTCAGTTTATAGCAGGAATCTTTGCACTGATCCCTGAATAGCAGTGTTAAGCGTTGTGACTGTGGGATTTCCACTATTTCTGGTTTTGAAAACTGGATTAATGCATCTCTTAACAGACTGGCACATGCTGTAAGCTGCATGTAGCTTTCTATTCTTCAATGCAAGCAAGCCCAATCGATTGGCAACTCACCTGTCTCATGTTTTTGAGCGATTAAATGAAATTGTTTGAAAAACTGGTCTCATAGAAGGTTGGCAAGTGACCTCTTTCCAGCATGACAGCTTCTCTTGCAGAGCAATACGTCTGCTCTCTTAGGCAGCTCTTCAGTTTTAAGTAACTTCTGAATTACTGAGCATTGTTGCGTTGGATCACTTTCCTGCCCAACAGCACCTTTCTTCTTTGTTGATTTTGTTAGTCTGTATGTGTTGTATGGCTATACAGAGAACAGGAGAGATGTTACAGAGCTGCTGGCTATTTAATTTCCTTTGCAATGCCTGGGTTAGCTTGATTGATGACAACCTTCTTCCTGCATCTTGGATTTCAGAAAATGAGCTTCCTTTGCTCAATCATCTTCTGTCATGCGTCTGAAGCATTATGTACTCTTAATATCCTTTTGGGGGCCACTGTCTTCACCTGAGTCTCGGATTACGAGACTTGTTGGTCTGCGTCTAGCTCAGAAGAAAATTCCTGTCTTAAAATCTGATTGTTTTGCTGTGCATAAAATATTATTTCTTCCTTGCTATGCATCTTTAAAACACCTACAAAGGTACAGATGTGGTTTTGTGTTCTGACTCAAACAGAGGGGTTATCTGAAAGGTTTAAGCCCCAAGTCCCACGTTTGGCTTGTAACAGAACCATTCTATAGTGGTCTCAACTTGTTGGAACTGAATGCCAGGTTCTGTCCACTAAAGCTCTCACTTCAGTGACAAACAGAAGTTTGGAGTAAGAATAAAAGTCTCAGGAAAGAACTCCAACCTGGTGTTTTGCCCATTCAGTAGCCTGGTAGTTGTACTGAAATGTGCAACTACTAGAAAAAAAAAAAACAAACCACAACAAAACCCCCTAACAGGAATTTGGAGGAAACACCTACCAGTTCTAGTGTCGGAACTGAGTTGACTTTCAACGTGTGTTTTACATTGTCACCAGGCAAGAAGGGAAATAAGTAAACGGGACTGTTTTTCTGCTGTAGTGCTGCTTCTGTTTTACTGCAGAAGCTGCTGAGTGGGAGTAATCACCTGACTGCTGAAGTGTTGCTGCAAACACCTAACTGTACAAGTTGTCCATTTTGTTTGGGTTGCGTGGAGGGAGCCTTTATCCTATTAGTGTAGGGGTTGCAGGGTTCCTAATGCTTGGAATGATGGAGGTGAAGGGAGATCTCTCAGTTCCAGGGTCACAAGCATTTCCTGGTGATACTCTGATGCTTGTGTACTTGTTCTCTCATTTACTGCGCGTGTTGTAGCTGGCAGACACCTGTTGCTGGAACTTGTCACGGCCCTTCCATTGTCCCAGGCTGAAGTGCTCAATGTTAGTCCTCCAGTCTAAAGATTTTAACTGCTTGTGCTTAGCCCTTACGTGAGCAGGACTGACGCCATTGCCTCTTCTGATAACCCGTTGCCCTATAACCTAATTAGACACTACTAGAGCAGAAGTGCAGCTTAGTGAAGTCCTAGGCTAAAACACGTGAGGGTTTTATGTACTCTTATTTTCTGCTCCTTTTTCCTGCTCACCCTTTGCATTCTTGCAGAAATTTCATACTCGTTACTGTTACATATGAAGGATTGCTTTTAGTGAGTGGTCTCCACAGAAGTTCTGTAGGAACGCCAGGCAACACTCTGGGGAAAGCTGGGGAAATGAATCCTCTTCCACTCTGCTTTATAACTGCCTACTAAAATTGAAGAGATTGTTCTTGTTGCCATTATCAAAGTTAATTGAGTATCAGACTTCTTAACTGGACCTGCTGAAAGCTTTCAGTTCATAAAAGATGCCATGTTGGTAAGATCCACTCTGCTCTTCACACAGCTTGAAATCAGCCTGAAGTAAAACAAATCTGATAAGGACTACTCCTTTGAAATTATTTTTAGAAAATGATTTAGTGCAACTTCTTTTAATTCTAAGATATAGGTAAATGTCATCCAGGCAGGAACACTGTTCCATGCCTGCTTCTCCTTTAGCACGTTGTGTCTACAGCAACTTCAGGTAGAGCAGCTCTTGCAGAATTCTTGGGAGAAGTGAGTGGTGGTTTGCAACTGCAGTATAATCTTCAAGGCTGTTGTTATGAGCCCTCCTACTTGCAGAGGATCTAACCACACCTTATTTTGCAAAACACTTACCTAATAATAAATAAGGGAAGCAAGTTTAAAATGACTCCTGGTGAGAGGAGAACTAGGAAATGAGGGCTCCATTGTACATTATGCCCGAACTTCCTTTCTCAGACTTGTCTAACATTTACTGAACTCTGTAGAAGCTTTCTGATTTCCAAAAAATAAGGCCTTAGTGCTGCTCATCAGGTTGTTATGTGAACTGGTTACAACTCAAGGTTAAGGGATCCCAGTCCTGGTGGGAACCAAGCTTTCATGGAAGACCTGGCAGCTGAGATGCCCTGCATCTCCGAGAGCATGCTGTGCTCTGCCTGCTTGAGCTCTGACTTTATGCATGGTTAGATTTGCTGTCAAGGGCATTGCTGTAGAACAGTGAACGGAGCTGATGAAATAGTGCAAGAAGGGAACGTGTTTTGGGTAAAAACAACTCACTGCAACAGTGTGTTTGAAGCTTGGCCTTGTAGGAACTTGTGGACAATTCTCAGCTGCAGAACTTCTCTTTTGATGTCATCTTCAGCGCTCAGTGAATAGTTTGTGAAAATAATCCTGTGAAAGGGAAGTTCTCCCCAGAAAGTGACTGTGACTCACAGGGTCTGGGGTTGCTTCTGAAGAGCACACTTCATTTCAAGTGTGTCTGCCACCTCTTCAAATGTGTCTTACAATCTCAGATACTCAGTTTGCAGCTCTTTTCTCTGGGGCTTAACCTGTAACAATACCACCACATGTTCTGTAAATGACAAAACTTAAGGGCTTTTGTTGTTTGCTTTATTTTTATTTATTTTTATTTTTCCCTTGGACAAAAGCTGTCTTTCAATTGTCTCTTAATTGAGAACCACTGCATAATGCAGTTGGAGTGACACAAGCAACTGTGTCTGGCTGTTTGAACTTGGGCTGTGGCTGGCAAAGCTTGGAATCATGCAGCAGCAGAGGCTAGGTAGGACCTCTGGAGGCTGTAGCTCAACTCTGCTCAAGCAGGGTCAGCTGCTTTAGCTCAGTGTTTTCCTTTACTAGTTCCTACTCCTGCAAATTGCATGTGCAAAAGCAGTAATGTTATTCTTGGCTGTGACACTTAGTGTTGCTTTGAGTTCCAACCCTGAGTCAATGACAACTGTCTGGTAAACGTCTCCATTGCAAACCTGCTGTTTCTCATAGGTTGTGATTCTGTTATCCTGGTGAGGTGCTTAATTGCTCTGTTAACACTTGTTCTTAAAGATGGAATGTGTTAGCAGAGCAATCAAGCACCTCACCAAGATAAATGGCAGAAGTACTAGCTGGATAATCTACTTTAAGAGCAAATAATTGCAATTGTAGGGAGAGTTCTCTTGTGACTTCTGATGGTTGGCAAGCTTCCTAAGTGACTAATCTATGTGTGTATATATATATAAAATACTGCTGAATTCACAACACTCAATTTTAGAAAAGCTATAATTAATAATGAGCAGACATTAAGGAGATAGATATACATGGAAAATACCATCTTTGCAGGGCCAGTGAAGCAAGATTATTANAATCAGGCATGATGCCCTAACGATGAAAGCTATCGAATAAAGCTCTCTGATATTTTTGTCAGGCTTTAATCCCATCTCTTTTTTTAGAAAATTTGTTAAATAGTGTGAAGTAAGAGCCTTAACAACTCTTCTTTATAAAAGGGTGTTTTATATATAAAAGGGTGTCAAACTCTAGTCTGACTCATGGAACTTGGAATGCACAGTGGGAAACAGCATTGGACTCGTGCAGCAAGTGTCTCATGCCTCAGAATTGAGGCCAGATGTATTAGGCACTGTTCAAATTCCATAGGGATCTCAGATCTGTTAAAAATGGGAAATAAGCATTCTACTGGATAGTCACCGTGCTTTACTGTCTCCAGTGCCTTCACATGTACCTGTGGGTAGAGTGGCTCACTAGTAGCCTCTGAGGATTTTCATTTGGTTGCTTCTTTGGTTTACTTTTTGATGATTTCTTTTCTACCTAAGTAGACCAAAACTCATCAAGATTTCTTTCCTGAAGAGGAGTGGGAGTGACTTAATGGCATGGTTTGATTCCAGCCAATGACAACTTCTGGCTAGGTACAAAAAATCTGTTTCCCCTTTTCCCTAAAGTACAAGCTCCCAGGCAGAGAGCAGTGGAGGTGGTGTCAGCAGGAATGGATTTCCATGATTTTGGGGTGGAAAGGAACCGGGAAGATGACTAGGAGGACCAACAACAGAACTCAGTTCAACTGAAGGACTGTTCAAACGGTGAAGACAGCAGCAGTATCTGAACACTGAAATCACTCTAAGTTACAGTTGCAGAATCTGCTTCCTTCTATCAAGTTATCTTGATGTGGCAAGATACACACAGGCAAATGTAAAATATGTTGTGTACAGGATGCAGATGTCAGATGATAGAGATTTAAGATCAATGTAACGAAAATATTCCAAGTCTGATATAACTAAACATACCAAATGAGCAGGCTGCGATGGCCGGTGTTCTACCACTGATGTGTGCTGTGAAACATGACTGGTTTTTCCCCCAAATAAACTGGGCTGCAGTGTAGCAAGATCTTGAAGAAATAAAAGAAGATGCAGGTTCTTTGGGAGAGAAGCCTTCCCTGAGTGGTAAGTTGGTCTGCCCTAAAGCAAAATCAATGAGTCTGGTTGCTTTGGATACAGGGAAGTAAACACTGCTGAAAAAGAGCTGCTCAGACTTCAGTCTTAGTTCCACCACTGCTGGAGGTGGTCAGATCTGCATGGTCCAGATCCACAGCCTTTCTCAACCAAGAAGCAGAAGTGAGCTTGTTTACACATGGGTGAAGCGAGTCTGCATGTGGCCTGGTCTCCTCGAGGGAGATGCCTTCTGAAGGTGGTGCAGCCTCAGGGACTGCTGCTCAGAAGCTTAGAGCTCCTTAATCTTGCTGAATGTGGGGAATGAGAGCCAGTAGCATAGGTCACTATCTGCAGGCTTCTGGCTATGATCTACTTAGAAACAGGGGAGGGAGGTGGAAGGCATTCCTGATGGGGAGGATTAGTGGATAATCTTCCAAAATGAGGCTTATTCCACGAACAATTGAAGCTGCTGATTTGAACCACTTTCAAAAATGAAAGCCATCTTAGTGCAGCTGTTTGTACGCACTCACAGGCTGGCTTTGAAGTCTTTGTACCTGAAGAATGAGGTAAATGCTGTTGTCTTTGGGGCATCCGTTTTGGAAACAGAGTGGTCAAGAGCATGGTGCATGAAGTAAACAAAATACCTGTGAACTTGATCATCCATCAGTTAATCCTGAAAGTTGTGGCACGGCTTTGTGGTAACTGACGGTGGGGAGATCTGGTAAACAGGAAGATTTCAAGCATCAGAGGGAGTAGTATGGAAAAAAATGTAACAAATAGCATCTCTGGGGGAAAAAAGAAAACACGTTTTTAATTGTATGCTTGTTCTGTTATAATTGCAATTGTGTTCTGGAGCTTGACTAAAAAGCAGCTGAAGGCTGCTTCCTTGCACTTACCGCTCTTAAGGGCACTGTCCTTTGATCTCCACTGCAGTTACACAACATGGAATCAAGGGGAAAGAACAGCAAGTATCCAGTGGTGCTCTTAGCTCTGTTTTTCTGAAGAGTAAAATACGCAGCAAGGTGGAGTGATCCTTTGTGTTGTGGCAGGTTTCTTCAGACTGAGTAACTGAATACAGTATGATGGCATAATCTTACATAATGGATGGTCTTACGTGTTTCATTTCACAAGTTTGTTTTTCACGAAGTACAGACTAACTACTTGGCTTGTTTTTGCTGTCTGTGTCAGCTGTAAGCAAAGGAAATCAATTTATTAGGCTCACACAGGTTCAGTTTAATGTATCCAAAGTATGAATTCACAATATGCAACACTTGCATTGGGCAAGAGATGGTGCTGTGGAAAGCATCTTAGTTTAATTACACTAGCTTCCTTAGCCGGATACTAGTGCTGTCAAGTTTTTGATCCTGAGGTATTTTGTGGGTAATGTTGCCCTCTAGTGGTTAAAGTTTAGAGGTAATCAAAGCTTCTTTGCGCTGACAATAAAGTACCAGTAATTCGGAAAGCCTGGGATGTAGGAATAGGCCATCATCTTAGACTGGTCTATTTAATTAAAAAAAAAAAAAGAAAAGCTAGTAATGTGTGAGAACTTAGTGTTGCATATGTTAAGGCTGTAGTAGGACTCCTGTTTTTTCCTCAAGCTGTGGTTAAGAAGGACACAATCAAATTTCAGGGGGCTCTGTATGCACTCAGTCCCTTTTAGCCACTGTCGGATCAGACTGCAGTTTGTTGCAGGATGAAGCTGGCTTTGTACATAAACCAGAACTAGCTGCTGGGTTTGGCTTTAACATTGAGAGAGCTATTGTATCTTAAGGCAGATTTTTCAAATAACTCTAGAATAACAGATTTTACTGGATTCTTGTGAAACAAGTTGTCTTATTCCTGTATCCAGAGCCACCTGTGCTAGCCTGTAAATCTGCAGCTTCTTTCTTAAAATGATTTTCTTACCTAGTGCATTTACAGCTCGAGTAACACAAAGCATCTCCATGGCTCATAACGGAAGGGGAAAGCTGAAATACATCCCTGTCTCCAGTAATATTTAGAGGCTTGACAGAGGAAATAGCTAGCTCTTTTTCTGTATCTATTTTGTCTTTCTCTTAGTGTGAAGTGAAACAATGCTTCACAGAAGCAAGTTGGAGATTTAAAGATATATCTTATTTTCAAGTCTAAGATCTCAGCTTTGAAGCTGCGTGTGTAAAGCTTTTGGACTCTTCAGTCAAAGCCGGAGTCTGGTGCTGGAGAAGGAGCTCTGGCCAGGGCCCAGCTGTGGCCATGCTTGGTGGAAGGAGCCTTCTGAGCAAGCGTGCGGGCGAACCTCTCGTGTCCCCGTGGGCGAACCTCTCGTGTCCCCGTGGGCCCTGGTGTGAGGTCCGGCGAGGCCGCCTCGCTCCGTGCGTGGTTCTTTGGCTTGGGCGGCATCGGGCTGGGACGTGCGGGACGCCGGGCGCAGGTAGGTAGCACCAAGGCCCTCAGCGGACTCCGAGCCCCGCCGCGGAGCGCTGGCTGTGCTGTTGGCCCCCCGCCGGGCCCCGGGGCGATC
>VXAV01003371.1:130194-149955 GCA_013399715.1 Alectura lathami
CCCCGCCGGGAGCCGGCGGCCCGGGGAGCTGAGGCTGCGGTGGGTGCGGAGGGGAGGGGAGGGGGCTCCGAGCCGCGGCCCCCCGCTGACCGGCCCCGCTCTCCCGCAGGACCGGTGTGTTCCCCCGCGGGCTACAAGAAGGCGGATGATGAGATGTCCGGAGCCACGTCCTCGGCGGATCTGGACGAGGCGCCAGCCCGCACCATTTACGTGAACCAGCCCCAGCAGACCAAATTCCGCGACAACTGGGTCAGGTAAGGAGCTGCCCGCTTCTCCCCTCGCAGGCAGCAGCCCGCAGCGGTGGGCGAGGGGCTCCGGTCCCTCCCTCGCCCCTTGTCCCGCCTGCGCCGGGCTTCAGCCCCGCGAGCTCTCCTCGGCCGAGCTGCGCTCTGGGCTCGGGGCAGCCAGGGGGGCCCAGCGGCCAGGCGAAGGCTTTCTGCGTGCTGGGGGAGCCCAGAGCCCGCAGAGCTGCTCGGGTCAGGCGCATGGGGAGGTCTTGACCTGCAGCTCTTGCAGAGACACTGGATTTTGGAATTTCAGGATCTGGTTCTTACATACGAGAGAGAACGCGTTAAAAGCTAGTGTGAGATTTGGATGAAACTGGCTGTGTAAACTCCATGGAGTGCTCTATTCAAAATGAGTAACAGTTGTAAGATTAACTTATTCTGAGTGTAACAAAGTGCAGAATAGGAAGAAAGGAAAAAGGAATTCTAACGGGACGGGAATAACTGAAAAGTTTACAGGCTCACATCCCTGTGCATAAAAGGCTGTGGTTAAGTTGCGGTTTTAACGAAGACAGATGAGAATTTTTGTTGGTAGTGGGAGCCCTGAAATTGTAGGAGCGTGTGCTTAAAGGCTTCTGCTGTTGTGATTAATGCCACGCTGTTGTGGTTTGGAAACACGAATAGCGAACACTGAGAGGTGGAGTGAAGGGATGCGTGAGATGCGCAGACGTGGGTTAGCGAGGTGAGCAGATGGCTCCTGTCATGACAAAGGAGGAGTGTTGTTCTGCAGGCGTCTGTTGATGCAGATGTTTGGGTCATTGTTCAGAGAATGGTTTACACAATGAGAGCCTCCATGAGAATAAAACAGAATTATGTATCCTGTTGAAACAAAGATTTCCATTAGCTGTTTTACTGCCTGTACGTCATCAAGAGCAATTCTAAGAATATTCTCTGAACGAATGCTGGTGTTCTGTGCAGTAACTTGTACATGATTTTCTACACAACTTGCACTTACTATATGCTAGCCTATGAAAGCCTATGGTTTAGGAAGAGGTAGAGTTGCAGATTTTCTTTTTTTTTTTTTTTTTTTTTTTTTTTTTTTTTTTTTTTCTACATAGGCAGCAACAAGCAACATTTAGATTTTTTTTTTTTTCACTTTTTTCTTTGTGAAATATGATCTGAGTTTGGTTTTTATAGATAGAGTGTTTGCTTTTTTTTTTCTGCTTTGCAGAGCAGAGAGGATGGAGGTTGGCCAAACCTATAGTTTAGGCCTTTCTGAAGGGATTCAGTTTTGATCTGGCTAAGTCCTGTGGAAACATTGGCTGTGACTGTGTTACTAGGAATTTGTTCTGGCTAGCCTTATTGCCAACACCTGAGCAAGCTGTTGTGTCCTGTTCACTGTCTGGAAGCCATCCTCTGCTAGCTGTGGGAGGTTTTCGGTAGCTTTTGGAACTGACTTCACGCAGCTTTGCCTCTGAACTTGTGCAGCCTGAGCCATGAAGAGTTTTGGTGTGCTAAGGATAGGACAAAATGCCCATAGTATAGTGGGGAAAGAGATGTTTGCATTGCCTGATTCGCCATCTTAGCTCCTCAGTGTCTCTTGGAAACTAAGACCACTTCATAACAGCTTACTCCTGCTTATGCAGAAAGCTTTGCCCTCTTCACAATAATTTTGAAAAGGGTGACAGGCTTTTACTGTGCTCTCTGCATCTTCTGGAGTTAGTTTTCTTCCCTCAGCTCGGTGGAAGCAAAGGAAAGGGTGATGTGTCCTTGTACCTGAGCACAAGGAGTGGAGTGTGAGTAGTTTGTTTACTTGCTCATGTGTATTCTCTTCAGGAGAAGTCCTGTATTGTCCATGAACTCTTACACTTACTGTGTCCGGCTTCTGGATTTCTCAGTGCCATTGGATTTGAAGAGGTGTTGTTTCTATGTGAGATGTCAGCATGCCACAGCTCAGGGTGCTGTGTAAGCAGATAAGCAGCTGTACATAAGGGCTTACAGCATTGAAGGAGGGCAGGTAAGGAAATGGTTTCTTTTAACACTGTGCGACTTCTGGCTGTCAGTTTTTGGTAGTTGTCAAGAATTCTTTGAACCGCGGTGTGAACTTGTGGATGTTCATAGGAAGCTTTCCAAATCTTAAGGCATTGTGTAGAGCAGTTGGCTTGGCGCTGAGCTAAATAGAGCAAGAAATGGAGGTGCACAGGGTGAATTTTCTTTCAGCTGAAAATGTTCTAATCATCCAAAGCACACTTAAAATTCATTCTCCGGCCTAAGAGAGGGTGTTAAAGGTTAACTTCTCTATTTGTTGTGGAAGAAAGAGGAAATTGATATATATGTGTATATGTATATCCATGGCTTTTATTTTGGACAAGTTAAGCAGAATTGGTAATTCCTCAGTACAGCTTACTGTGTACAGCACGAGTGCAGAAGCTAAGTGGACAGCAAAACAGGAGGGAGACTGTAACACTTCTTCGGAAAGTCTGAAGATGTAAGTGTGAGGATGTGGAAGGAAGATTTCATGGTGTAAATAAACAATCTTGTGAAAATTTGAGGAGCAATGGTTGAATGGTTCATTGTGCACTTCAAACTTTATCACAAAGTATTTCAAACCTCGGTGGTATAACTTGTGTATGTATTGTAGACTAGATTTAGTTTGGTCCTTTCCACCTATCACCATTCTTCATTACACTGTAGCAGCAGTAATTCCTTTTGCAGGAACATCTCACCTATTTTTACTCCTTGCTGTGTTCCATTTGAAAAAGTTTGTGCATGTGTAACTTTCTTAACATTCTAATAAAAGGTAAACAATGTTTAGTTTTCAGCTGAAGGATCTTAGAAGCTTTGAAGTATGCAAAAATGGAACAAAACTAATTACTGCCCAGCATGCCCATAGCTCCAATGTTATGTTCTTACTTTTATGAGGGCTACTAGTAGCTGTCTGACTTGTTCAATATACACAACTTCAGTATCCATCTGTTTATTTAATAGGGGTATTTGGTTTTAGCTTTAAAGTTGAGTATGAAGTGAAACAAATCCATGTTCTGAAGACTTGCAGCCATTCCGTACATAGCTGTGTGCTACCAAAGGCAGTGATTGTCATCTGTGATCTCAAGCATTGTATCTTTGGGGTTTGAGGGTGGAAGTCTATGAACAACCTTCGCAAACCGATGACATCCTTGGCTACAGAAGCCTGTTGGCCTGTCTCATGCTGTCGACAGATCGCAGCCTGCTTTTCCTTCATTCCTTTCAACATGCTGTTGGAAAAGGCTTTCTTTGTCCTTACAGAAAATACTTCCTTGTCCTGTAATTCAGGTGTGAAGCAGAAAATAATAATGAATCATTGCTTTCAGCCTGTAAGTCTTCTGGAGCTGGTGTGATTCAGCAGTGACTGGTTAGGGTGGTTTCTACCTGGATTACGGAGAAAATCAGTGTAGTGTGAGAAGAACTATGGCAAGAACAGCAGCTGGGCTGGTAGTTCTGACTTGAAGTGTTTTTTGCTACCTGAATGTGATGGCCTGGCTGTTGAAATGAAAAACCAAACTTAGTAATAAGGAGCTGTAATATGATTACCTGCACAGTGTGGAAGATAACTCTGAGATCTTTATTTTATAGTTTAAAAGCAAACTTATGTAGTGCCCAGTAAAAACAGAGGATGAGAATGAAGGTGGGACATGATGATAACAGCTGAATTGCTCTGCCAGTGCTTCTGAGATGAACGAAGTAATGGCATAAATATCTTCATTGGTATGTCCTCAGTGGTATGTGGAAGACTGGCTTACCAAAGTGAGAATGTTCTGCAGGACTGGTTTTCTCTTAAGTACAATTCCCTGATTTTCCTTACTAACAGAGGAATGAACTCTGAGAGCATTAACGTATAAAGAGTGTATGAGACTGTACTGAAACATTCTTCGGGTGCACATGGTAAGTATTACANGCAGGACTGGTTTTCTCTTAAGTACAATTCCCTGATTTTCCTTACTAACAGGAATGAACTCTGAGAGCATTAACGTATAAAGAGTGTATGAGACTGTACTGAAACATTCTTTGGGTGCACATGGTAAGTATTACCAGTGAGATGGCCTAAGGTACTCACTTGTTCCAAGTAGATTGGTGCTGATGTTAAAAAAATGTTGGAATTTCTCCCACTTTCTTGATCTAGGAAGCAAAGCTGTGCTGAAATAACTTTAAGGACATTTACAATTGTCTTCAAATTCTCTAAAAACCTCGAGGATGCTGTCAGAACTGCTCTGTGCATTGCTCCTATATTCCACAGTGTCCCTATATTCCACACTTGGTAGAGCATCTTGGTGCAAGTCTGATCACGTCTGAGTCGGGACTCCAGGTTCAGCCTCAGTCTGTGACCTGTGGAGAGGTCAGTGTCAGACACAGACATCAGTGGGGCAAAATTCCATTCTGTGCTTGTAATGGATCTTGAATCCAGAAGTCTTGCTGAAAAGCTTTTCATCAGAAGAGGATTTGGTGGCTTAATCTATAGAGAAGGTCCCAGAGGTGTATTGATACCGAGAAAATCCTTTGTTCAGAGAGCTGTGCTACCACACAGGCTAAAGTTGAATTGTGCTAGAAAAGTGAGTAGGAAGCCTTTGGTTTCCACTTTCGAGCTGTGCAGCATCTTACAGCTTGAGCAGACCTCAGTTCATGAGGCAGAAGTATCTCCATGAGGAGTTTAGCACTGAAAATGTCACAGGGCTGCTAGAAGCACAGCAAGACCTGTGCTAGGCAGGCCACTTAGCTGGAGTCCCAGGCTGTCCCATCAGTTTGCTCACAAGATGCTTGCTTGTGACAACGCTATGGCCACAGCCTGTGTTCCCCTTTAATTTCAGTCGTGTGCCGCATTAAATGCAGCGAAGTGCATTTCTTCCGTAGCTTGCAACTAGGCGCTATGGCAGCCATTTGCAGTTGTGACTGAGAGCAGCATGTGCTGTTTTGAGTGCATGGGAAGACTTGCACTGGTGCTGCTGGAATGCAGGTTGCTGGTATCAGTGGCCAATTAGTACTGACCCAGCTAATGCGGATACCCCGGGTAGTGTTCGCAGTGATCAGGTCAAAAGTGTGACCAGCAAGGTCTGCTGTGCACAGCTGCGTTTATCTGCACTTGTGCTGTAGGTTGGCTTTCCTTTTGCACTGAGGTTTCTTTAGATAAACGCTCTTCAGGTGGAACTGCTTGTGTTCAGTCCCAGGGGTTCAAACAAGGTAGCCATTTGCAGTGATGTTTGTATTGCATTTGGAAGTCTTTCCTGTTGTCATGTGAACAGATCGCTCGCTTGACTGCAAAACAGCCTCCTAGAATCTTTCCAAGAACAGATGTGTTGTGGTATTCCAAATGGTACAAGTGATAAATGAAACTTTATATTCAACTAATCCTCTGCTAGCTTTTTTAGTTCTAGGTAGATATTGTGCTTAGCCGAAAAGAAATGCTGCATTTTATCATAAATCAGCAAATACTGAATTCTCCTGCAGTGCCGCTGTACCTGGTACCGTTACCTACTGCAGTGCAGAAGGCTTGGATGCAGCTGTGGAAAGAGTGCTTGAGCTGTTGGAACTCACCAAAAGCAAGCAGTGTTGTGTGCCTGGTGTCAGTGGTGGTGTTTCTAGATTGTGCCAATCTGTTTGAAGTTGCTGCATCTTCCTTCTTAGTGGGCTGCTGTGAGGTCCAGAGCCCCTGGGGCAGTTCAGCTGGTGAGTCCAGCCTGGACAAGACGGACAGAACAGATGCGAGATAGCTGTGGTGCCCCTCCACCTGCTGCATGCTGAGCTCTGGCATCCTGGAATTGTTTTTTTCGTTTGTTCGTTTTCTCCCAGCGTTGTGATAGATTTCATATATCAGCAACAGCAACACAGAATGGGAATTACACTGTCTCCTTTCTCCATTTGGGTAAGTTCATTATTTAAGCAACTTCCAGACACTGGAGCTGAAGCTTAAAAGCAGTTTGACTTCGTGCAAGCAAAGCTGCTTTCCCACATTTGTGGAATAAATATCAGCCCATGCTCAGCCATGTGTATTCACTTACAACTCTGCACTTCTGCTTTTTCTCCCACTGTTACTGACCTCTGTCCAGTGAAACATGAACAGGAAGAAACTAAATTTTTGTCTCGTTATTCTTTGTGTAGTTTGAGGGAGGATGGAGTCGATGCAGATGCATCTTTGAAGGAACAGTTAGTACTCATTTCTCCGACCACCCCCTGCTTGTCAGTGGAGCGGTAACTGTGTAAGTTCTGATGACACTTTGGAATAATGGCTGTAAAACTGGAGACGGTGCTACAAATTTCACATAGCCATCGCTTGTAGCTAGCTGGCTTGTGACTTGATTTCAGTCCTCTCCATATCAATGCAGTGTGTTTAGTAGAAGCCTGTTTTGGGTTTGCAGGGTAGCTGAATGTGTTGTTGAACTCCCTGTCTAGTGACTCGTATTTCCAGGTTAACTGTCTGTCAGCTCTATTTTATTGAGTTGTACTTGCCAGGCGGGCTGCTGAAAAACGAGGGCTTATTTCTGTGGTGATGACCTGACAATATCGGACCGTGCTAAAACAATGCCATGCTTACAGAGCTTTTACTGCTGTTTTCTAAACATTCTTTGTGCAATGTATTTGTTACTGACAAATAGCTGGGAGTCTTTTCTCCTCTCTACTGGGGCTGCATGAATAGAGAACAAATGGAAAGGCCTTTTCTGTTTGTGTGCTTTAGGAGAATCCTCCAGCTACAGGATTTGGAAGTCAAAATGCTACCACTTCTATTAAATGTGACCCCGAGGCCTTGTTTTTTGAGTTAAACTAAGTGTAAGCAGTTGTGCTAAATGTCTGCTTTATATTAAGACTGCCGTGAGCCTTGCTGGAGGAGACTTTTCTGCTGGAAGAACACTTATTTTGGCAGCATTAGTTACATCAGTTTTTGCAGTCTCTCACTGCCTACATACGGCAGAAGTCCTGCCATGAGGAGCCATACATTAGGAGATCGGCGAGATCATTCCTTGGCCGGGGGCTGATCCTACGGAACTAGAGAGGAATGGGCCTACGGAACTAGAGAGGAGTGGGATTGTCATGCTCCACTGGACGGCAGTTGCCAATGCATTTTCCACTGCTTCTGTCTGAACACTGGCCTGCACAAAGTTAGCAACTGAAACAAAGTGATTGCAGATAAGCTTGTTGCTGATGCAGCTTCTGGGGAAGTGCAGATAGCTCAGCCACGCTGGGTTTGTGAAGTAAAACATCACTCCTGAAATGTCACATGCGTTAGGGTAAGCGGCACGGCTGACCAAAAGAAACAAAGGTAATCAATTAATGCTGCATGTATCAGCTGGCATTTTTATTAGCCTTTGTTCTGGAACCCAATGCTTAACAGTATGGATTACTGTAAAATAATGATGTAAGCATATCTTTGAGATGTCTGCACCAATTTAGATTTCCTCGTGTTTGAAACTCTCCTAAACCTCAGTGGTCATTGTCCAGCTGACAGTTGTCCGCTTCTTTTTTGTTCTGTTCTGGATGAGGTCTTGCATTTACCTTGAAATGAACCATTCTGGAGCAGAACTCCAGTGTTCCATCACCACAGGCCTAAACCCCCAAAAGCAGTGGTGGAAGCTGACTTGCAGGGAGCATTGTGGGCTGGCACGATGCCCTGAGTCATTTAAATTAGTATGAAACAGACTCTCTTCCCAAATCATATGATTTGAGAAAGGACCTCTGTGCAGTTTGGAGATGTGATCTCTTCTTTCTTCTACAAAGCAGGGGAAGAACAGATCTTCCAGAACACACAGTGGTGCCTTTAGTTACTTCTGGTGGGGGCCCACTCCATAAATAAAGCAGTCCTTGCTTTAAGGGAGATATGGGGAAGTGATGACGTCCTTGAGATGAAAAACTGTCCCATTGGTGAGAGTTTTCTCAAGTTACTGGACAGTGCAGTTTGAAGCTGCTAAAAGTCTTTTCTGTACACTTCCAAACTTCAGATGGTTTAATTTTACTACATCTGCATATTTCTAATCACTTCAATGTGTGTGGCTAATTCAGGACAACAGGTTTATCACTGTTATACAGCATTCCAGCAGCTTTGTTGGAAAATGTTTCAGGGCTTGATGTTTAGGTGGCTGGGCAGAAGAGCGTCCTCTGAACAAATTTATGATCTGTTTTATTTTTGGGAAGTAGACGAGCTTCTTATATGTGCAAGATGTCAGTGTAACTGCGGAGGAACAGTAGGGGAGAGCAAAAGTTAGAAACAAAATAGCCACCTGGAGTATGGACAGTGGTCACTCCACACCTGAGTGACAGGAGCTCCATGTGGTGCTTCTGGTTCTGTGCCTTACTCTGGTCAGGCATCTCAGCTTGAGGCCGTGACAGCCTGTAGGACTCAAGCCTCGCACTTGGGCTGCTGTTACACTCCTCTGTTCTGAGCTGAGCTCAGAGCCTGTCTCAAACCCTCGAGTGTTTAAGCACCACGTACCCTTTTCCCCAGTGAAACCCTTTACTGATGGAAGCTTTGTTCTCAGGGATTCATCTGACAGAGCGAGGCTGGGGGCTGCATTTGTTGAGGCTGAAACTGCTGCCTGCTGGAACAAAGCAGCACTGCTTGCTTAGGACCTAGTCTGCAGTCAACCAGTAATCGCTGCCCACGCTTGTAAGGGGTTGCTCCTTATAGGCCTTTGATCTCCTATTTCAGGAACTTGTAAAGGTCTGATTTTTGTCTCTTCAGTCAGTTTCATCATGAAAATAGTCTTCCATATGTACAAGGAACTAGATCACATTGTTTCGCTGCCACATTCATGCAACTGCTTGCTCATGACATCTCCATCTGCAGCCACCTAGCTGATACCCTGCACAGAAGCGCTGTTGTGGCTGAGGTCCTGTATGTATGAGCTGTCTCTGTACCTGGTATGATAATTGTGAGGTGTTCATCTAGGTAAATGCCACTTGAAATATGAAACACCTGCTGCTGTGCTTCCTGCAGCAGTGATAACTCTTGCTTCTTTTAATGCTGCTTCTGTACTCAAGAGCTCATGCAGAACCTTTGAAGCCAATAGCAATCTTGCTGTTAAGAGAGGTTGTGTGCCTGCAGGACTGTAATGTGCACACACAGTTCAACTGAAGACAGTGTTTGAGCCCTTAATTCAAGCAGATCTTCTTGACTTTTTTTTTTTTCTTCCACTGTTTCAGAGAATCTGACCTTCCGTACATGTTAGTGGAAACCAAGCCTGCTTGGTGAGAGGAGTTCGAGTCCTTAGCACTCAATTACCCAGCCCCTCGCGTGGTTCAGGTGTCTGTGACTGGCTTTTCTTGTGCTTCTTCTTGCACACTTCACTGATGTGAAACAGTGCTCATACTTCAGCTCTCACATTTGGGAATATTTCAAGTTGGTGAACTGTGGAATGGAGAGCTGTAGGTGAGTGCTGGCAGGGAAAGGACAGTCACCTTGTCACCTCTGGAAACAAGACCACCTGCGCCTTAAGGAGGTCCTGTTTTCTGTGATATGAGGAGTTGGAAGGGGATGTTCATCTCTCAGCTGTCAATCTTCAAACCAACAAACACCAAAACAGCCACCTCACTGGAGGAGTGGAAGTGCTGGATGGCTGACTTGCAGATGGCAGAGCTGTACTCTGCTGCCTCTTGCCAGCATGAGTATGCTTCTCACCAAGGTAAACTTTTTGCCTTTATTGCTGGTAGCCTTTGTATCTTCAAGGATGATTTGATACAGGGAAACACGGTTTTATAAAATGTTTCTGGGGAATAGAGGTAATGGTAGCTTATTGGTGTTAATTCCCCATTAACGACTGGAATAAATACATCAGAAAACTGAGTTTCTCAGCTTGCTGCCGTCTACTCTTTGCGTGGATATTATCACTATAACTAATCATTGACATTTTTTTAGTAGCACGATGAGTCAAGGTACATGAATGACACAAATTCCTGCTAGGGAGTGGGGCCAGACGCTCAGCTGTACCACCGTGTACCCGAGCTCCTTGAACAGGGTTTGGCAGTGTCCGTCCCAATTTGCTCTGCAGTGTAACTTGATACATAACTTACATGAATTAAGTTGCACATATCAAGGAGACACATCTCTTGTAATGTTTGTACACCTGTTTAAACGTGAAACCCTGACAAGGTGTGCACAGTTCACAGCTGTTACTTTAGGAAATGCAGTTTGTTACTTGGTTTCCTGCGTGTGCTCCACTCCTCGCCCTGCCCCAACCTGGTCTCTGAGCTGCAGGCCTGAAGGGCCTGGCACCCAGCTCCCAGAACTTCCTTGAAGATGAGATGGCACTGATAGGGGCTGGTCTGAGGGCTAGCCTCTGCACATGCTTGTCCTTGGTGACCAAAAACAAGCTACAAATGAGCTGCCTGAATTTCCTGTTCCATCCACTTGTGGGTTTTAACTTCTCTGCCTGAGCTTTGGTTATGCTGAAGTCATATGCAGTGCATCCATCGGCTGAGAGAGTGCACAGAACATTTTTTATTTGCAACTATTGTGTTTATCCTTTTAGAGAGCTCCTCTACAGAGCTCAGTTCATCAAATAATACTGTAAGCTGGACAAGTGTATTGGTTAGCTTTGCATAAAAAGCTTTCTTTTCAAATAAGAATGTGCACCTGTTTATTATAAATGCATGATTACTGCTCCTGGTCTGCATGGTAACAGCTGAATGTGTACTTCTCAGTAGTCACACCTATTCTTTTTTAGGCATCTGCCGTGTTACTTAAGTAGCAAACCACACCAATGTAAGGACCTGATGTATATTAAATTCATCCACCTCTTTGTGTTGGCATAGCGCAGCCACTGGAGTAAGAACGTGCTTTGGAGCAGTCAGCTGCAGAAGTTAAATGGTAGGATGTTGTTAATAAATGTTTCGGTCTGACTGCAATCAGACGAGTTCTTGCTCTAGTACAGTCACAAACTCTGTGGGCATACCATTAAGGTATACCACAGGAGCACATTTCTTTATGATTGTGCTCCACCAGCTCAGTGGCCTGTAAAACATTGTGTAGTTGTAATGTGGAACTCGAGGTGTCTTTGAAATCTGCCAACTCTTGATTTCTCTCATTAGTACTGCTTGGGGAATTCACTTCTGGGGTAGGTCTAAACCATTCACTTGATTAAAAAAGGGATTAAAGACACAAGGTACGATGGAAATGTGTTTAATTATATTCTGTATTATAGGGGGGTTATTATACCTGGGACTAAGTGAATGTAAGTTCCAATGGGGAAAAAAGAACTTACAGTTGGAAGTAACTAATAGCGTTTTAAGGAAATGAATTACCTTCATTTATACAATAAATATTCTACTTAATCTTTTAGATGTAGATGCATGCTTTCATTCAGTCGCTTTTGTTGGTGTAATCTATGTTGAAGCCTGACTCCTGAGATTTCTGTAAAATAGCCCTTTGGGGACTGGAAATTTGATTCTGCAGAGCAGTGGTAGCAACAGGATATCTGTAGTGTGTAGTGCTACAACTGCTGTTAGTGTCCTTTTTTTTTTTTTTTTTCATTTCTTTTTAGAGACCCTGTTCAAGTAGTAACTGGTTTGCATCACTTACCTACTTTTTGCACAGGTGGATAATGGTAGGACAAGGGGGAATGGGCTAAAACTGACAGAGGGGAGGTTTAGGTTGGACATCAGGAAGAAATTCTTCCCTGAGAGAGTGGTGAGGCACTGGAACAGGCTGCCCAGAGAAGCTGTGGCTGCCCCATCCCTGGATGTGTTCAAGGCCAGGCTGGATGGGTTCCTGGGCAGTTTGATCTAGTGAGCTAGTGGTTGGCAGCCCTGTCCATGGCATGGGGGGTTGGAACTAGATGATCTGTGAGGTCGCTTCCAACCCAAGGCATTCTGTGATCACTCCTGGCAGGCGTCTGCAACTGCTTTTAAAGAGGAAACTGTATGAAATGGGAAGTACAGCTCCCAAAGTCTAATAAGATGGGATCTTGATTGTGTTTCATCACTTTAACTCCCACTCCCCTACTAATTCTACTTCAGTGCCCAAAATAGGGCAAGCAAACTGTGCCATCTTGTCCCCTGTTACTGGTTTGTTCTGGAAGGTGCAGCAGTCGTGAAATGGCTTAGAGCAAGAAAATGGTTAAAGCATTGGGGAATGCCTTGTACATATGAAGAGCACTGTTAGAGGATCCTCCTAAACCTAATTGTCCGATAAAGGTTGTTGTAGGAGTTACATGCGTAGCCATCAGTGGTGAGAGGCAGAATGGGTAGGCAAAGTGTTTGGCTTCACTGCTTCATGATTTGTCATTGGTAGTGCCGTGGATTTCGGTTAGTCTGGAGGGCTTAAAGGTGGGAGAGAACTGGAAAAGCGTCTCACAGAGAGGACCAGGCATAATGGAAAGGTGCTCTTGACTTGGGGAACTCAATAAAACAGCATCTTGGCTGTGTTTGAGGGGCTGCGTTAGTAGTACTTCAGGAAACAACAGGTTTTCCTTCCTTGAAAGGAGGAGTATTGATGAGTCCTCTATTCCCTGGGCACATAGGCTGCCTTTATTTAAGAAGTAAAATAAAAACACAGAGAACACCTGTCACATGTTGCCTGGCTCTTACAGGGCTTATATTCAGCATCTGGGGGGTGGCAGCTGTACCATGGCTGCAAGCATTTGGTTCTTGAAGTTCCAGCTCATGCTAATGCCCAACGCATAAGCGAGGGAAGTAATTCAGGAGGAAATAAGGCAGAGCTGCTCTTTTAACTGTAAGAAGTATGAATTTTTTTCATATAATGGAATGTTTCATGCTACTGGATAGACTCTGTTGCTCAGTGCAAGAAAACTCATGCTGCACAACCGATGTCAAGAAAGCACGTGGATCACAGATGTGAGTAACATGGTCAGAGTAAGGGGTTGCTTGTAGTAGTCTTTCTCTTCATCTAGTTTTGGAAAGTTGACAGCGAGGGGTGACTTACCTAACTCCTTTGACGATTGAGTGAATGAATCTTCTTGTCATGTTGGACGCTTTTCCTGAAAATGTGTTCGTGCCTATTGTAATAGCCATTGCTGGGTTTGGTGTGAGGAGACAGGAGGCTGTGTAACTCAGAGGCCAGCTGGTGTGCAGTGTGACTGTGGAAGGTTGTTCATAACTGAACTTAGAACGGTTCTGAGCTAGGAAAAGAGGCAGTTCAAAAATGCCACTGTAGAATGTCTAATTTTAACCACGTTTAACTCAGCCCACCCCAATATGTAAAATCCATGCTCTGATGAGGGGTAAGCACTGAAGTGCTTTAGCCTGCCCTAAAAGGCAGCGGGTTCATGGTGCTGGAGTTGGACAGGTAGCAAGGTAGGTGGTGGCTCTTCCAGTAGTCAAGGTTCTAGTGGTTAAAGGGGGATTGTCAGCCTTCTGGCCCTATGTGTTACCTCTTGACCTGTACAGCTCTTGGTTGTAATACAGATAACTTTATTCCGTCATGTTCTTTCTGTCTGTATGATCTTTTAATAATTTTCTAACAATGGCTTTAGACACCTACTTGGAATTTGTTGTAATCACTGCATGATATTCAGATCAAGTACTGAAATAAAAAAAACTTCTCACCTGCAGCACAGCCAAGTACAGTGTGGTGACTTTTCTACCTCGATTCCTGTATGAGCAGATAAGAAAAGCTGCAAATGCATTCTTCCTCTTCATTGCCTTACTGCAGGTATGGTTTTGTTGTTTTAATTTCATTCATTAAATAACTCTAATGCAGTTTAAGTTACTTGGATCTTCATGCTCAACTGCAAAGAACTTCTCAAACATGTAAGAGTAATACTCATGGAGTATGTACTTAGTAATTGAAATTGGAGGGTACTTTAGATGTTTTTTTAACATAATTCCTAAAATTAAGTCAGCTGTATTCTTAATAAATAAGGAAACAGTTTCACAGGATATGGAGCCATTGACTGGGCTGGGAAAGCACATGCAGATTCTGGTGAAAGTGCTGATTGTCTAGATAGTCCAGATACTCACCTTGAACCAATGGTATACATCAGTTGAATGCTTTTCTGAAGAGGAGAAGCAAAATAAAAGCCCTGTACAACAACTTTATAATATAATTTTACAACAGCGGCCTCTTCAAATTGATTGAGAGCATAGGCTGGTTTGTCCACTGAACTTAAAAGTCAGTCAGGCACAAATCAGAATTTAAGCTCTAACTTCTCTATGCTGAGGACTTTGCATAAAATGCTAAATTGCTAGAAACTTATTTTCAAAATTGAGCATCTCTTTCCCCTCTCTTCACAGCAAATTCCAGATGTCTCTCCAACAGGAAGATATACCACCTTGGTGCCATTGCTATTTATTTTGACAGTTGCTGGCATCAAAGAAATCATAGAAGACTATGTGAGTATGGATTATGATGTGGGGAATCTGTGCTAAAAACAAAAGGTGCTTAAAAAAGCCACAAGATGCCACAGAGCTGTGCATCTGTGAAGTCTGTTCAGCCATTGCTGAACAGCAGCTAAGTACCATTTAGCTTTCGAAGCTGCTGAACCTACCAGAACTTAGCACCGAGAGGAATTATTTTCCACTACAGCTAAATGGTGAGCAAGGAAGTTTTATGGAGACAACTTGGTGTAGAACAGAATGCTTACTTACACCTCTTCAAGTTTGTTTACTGGTGCTTTTGTTAGAAAGGCCTGGCTGGGAAACCATTGTCGTTACAGGGGTACTGTAGAGTATTGACAGAAGAAGACCTTTTTAGTAGGTATTGAAAACTGGAGATCAAAAATGATTTTAAAACAAATAAACAAACAATGTAGAGCAAACTGTAGAGGAGAAAATCTGTGTTAAGTTCCTTGCATACTGTTTGTTATAAACGTTTGCTCTTTGCAAAACTCTGATGAATAATTGAACTTAAACAGTTTAAACACACAGTACATAGCATGTGTACTCCAACTGTCATCTAAATATGTGGTCACTCACAGTTCCTTTTTTTTTTTTTTTTTCTTTTTTTCCCCTTCAAAAACCAGTTTTGGAGGTGTCAGCTTCCTGCTGTTATCTGTGTTTGGGTCTGATCTCCTGCATGGGGATTGTCATCTTAAAGTTGCATAATGTTCTTTTGTAAACCATTTGGATTTAGATATCAGCTTGGCTTTTTTCAAAACATACAGGCAAGAAGGACCCAGTAGCTCACCTTATAGTTTGTCTTGTTTCTAACTAATGGCTTCGGAATCTGTAATGCAATGAAGTGTAATGAAATATTTTTCTTGCAGAAAAGGCATAAGGCAGACAGTGCAGTGAATAAAAAGAAAACAGTAGGTAAGATTAAACAATCCTAAATATTTGAAGTGCAAGTAGTGAATACCTGAACACTTTTTTAAAAAAAAAAACAAAACAGTTCTGCTGATTGAACTGTCATTATGGCAGTGAGTACTTCTCTTTGGACAAGGTAGATACTGGTGTGTTAGGACTGCACCTTGTAAGATGTTTGCTGACCATGTGACACTTGGGGGTTAGAGGTAGGGGGAAGCTTTCAGAATGTAAAAGCTGGTTTAATTTCAGGGTTGTCCAAAGCTGCACAGTTCTCAGCCCCTCCATGAAAACCAAGCAATTTTCTCCTCTTTGAGAATACTTTCCTGACTGTTTAAAATCCACTGAGGCTCTAAAAGTTTGTCCAAGGATGTCTTTTTTTTTAAATGCTGCTGCCCTTAAAATACAGGAAGAACTCTGGGTGTTCTGTGGATTTGTGTTCCTTGAAGTGTCAGTGAAATAAAAAAATAACATGAACTTCGCCTAAATGAGTGTGTTTATCTCTAATGTATTGCTGCTTGGCACTGACTACCTGAAGACATCATTTTTTTTTCTTTTCCCTTAACTGAAAACCTGTGCAGAAAATAGCAAGGCTTTATTGATTGCCATAGGTGCCCTGCAGTCAGGCGATCTCAGTGTTATTGTCTCGGATGTTTCTCAGTGGAGCTCTGCAGGTGAAACTGAAAGCAGAACAACTTGGCCTTTTAGTAAAGCATCCTCCTTCCAAGGTGTTAGGTGATGGTTGGAGCTGGTGATCTGAAGGGTCTTTTCCAGCCTAAATGATTCTGTTTCTATGATTCTATCTATAGCTTAAGTGACAAAAAGCTGAAGAAACACTTAGAGGAACAGGGAGCTCGGAGATTGTTTGGTTCCCCAGTGCTTCAGTTAACAGGCAAAATATTTGCAGGAATACCTTCAGTGAGTTGGTTCTCCTTCATGCTTGGGAGGTTAAGTTGGTCCTTGAGGCTGTGTATTATAATGGACATAAAAGAACACATTGCCTTATCCATTCTTCAAGGTAATTTTTCTACAAGTTTGAGAAACTGTTGCAAGTGCAATTATCCTGAGAAATCCTGAGAAATCTGCAGTGAGCTGGCTGTAGCACAACAGGCCTTGCTGTAGATATTAAAGGCTCTCCTTCAAAGGTCGTATAGGCAGTTCTGTGTAATCCATTGACAGTTAGAGAGCATGTGCTAACAAACATTTACAGGGAACCTTATCACAGTAGTTGGGGGGAGACAGCCTGAAGAACACAAGATGCTCTTATGGATCTAACTGGAACCTGGCACTTGTAAAACAATTGTTTTGGCATAGTTCAGCCTGTATTTTTTACACTAATATTCTGAAAACTATATTTAGAATATGCTACCTGAAAGTGTGTCCTCATTTTTTAAGAGAAGGGTTAAAAGGGCCCATTTATGAGACTTGTATTATAAGAATGAACAGCTGATTTATGATCAGAGTGGGATTAAGATGTTTAAAATGTGAGTTCTGTATGTGCTTCTAGTTATTTAGGCTCCTCCTACAGCTGAGTGAGGTCTAGTCCATATCATCAGTAATGGGGAGCAGTTTTGCTCACCCACAAGTAGCCACCTGCTATCTGCTTGGCTATGCTCTGAACCCTGCTACTGGCAGTGACCAGATGCTTGCTGCAGTCACATGCACGTGGGCTTTGCATTTCTCTTGGTTTAGCTTCTGAGCAGCAGTGTTGCTTCCAAGCATGTTTCCTGTTTTAATTTTCCCATTGAAAGCGTTGACTTGATTTGCGGAGTAGGTTTGGCATGTATGAATTAAATTGCCTCTGGAAGAAACCCAGCTGAAAGCTGTGCTCCAGGTGAGCAAGTGCAATTGTGTTAGGAGCGGAAGTGTGTTAGGGCTGGCACCAGCGTTCCATGTCTGGGGCAGCTTCACATGGTGTGTATGGAGGTGACACTGGATCTGGGGGACATGGAATGAGCTCTGCTGCTGATGTGGTTGTTTTGAAATTTGTCTGGATCTTGAGTATTTATTCTGACCTAACTTTATGTTTTCTTTCCAGTTCTAAGAAACGGGATGTGGCAGAACATTGTGTGGAAAGAGGTAAATAAATCAGGAGTGGGCTTGGGAGTGGGAGAAGGTGTTGAAGAGTTCTTCTTGCTGGAAAGAAGGGGAGGGCTATAGTTAGCGTGCCCAGTGGAGAATTCCCCGTGACTTAAAGGTGGCAGGGATCCTTCTGTTGCAGTAATGAAAGTTGCCCTGAGCAAAGTCTCTGGGTACCGATCGTGAAATCGTAGTACTGTGTTTCAAATGCTGATGAGCTGCTGCTTGTGTTCTTGCTTGCCAGTTGCTATGTTCCAGGGTATAAATAGTATTTTGTTTTCAGTCCATGTCTAGAATAGTAACTTTCACTGCAATGCTGCAATTCTCTGGGAAGCCAGACAGACTTATTTTGACTCCTGTGGTAAAAGTTTGTGTGTTTGGAGGCTAATTGGAAAGCTGTTTGTCCAGGCAAGGAACACAAGCCCTACTGCTACCTTCAGCATACTTGAATGTAGGTTGTGTGAATGCCTGACGTGGGACCTGCTGAGATTTATTTGTGGAACTTCTGAAATCCCTCTGGATGCATTGTGGCTGTTAACTCCTTTTAAAGACAAAACTAGCTCCATTAGCTAATAAATGAAGGAAAAGTACAGTCTTCTATAACCTCTGGGAAATGAGACCTGCCTCAGGAGACCTAAATGCAATCCTGCTGAAGGGTTGGACTACAACAGAAACTAAAGATCACTGGGGATTCTGAAGCCTCATGGTGATGGTTGTTTATGCTCTTTCATGAAGTGAAGACACTGAACTGAAAGATAATATTTGAAGATGATCCTGGAGGATCTGGTGGTTTTTTTGTTTTTTGTTTTTCCTTCTACCCTTTGTCTTCTCGAGCAAGACACAGGCCAGTTCAAGAAGTGCATCTGCATATTGTCCAAGCTTGCATACATTGTTGGGAAAAACTGTTATGTGCAATCAACATATTTACTTTAAGCCAGACTTCTGATATTTCTTGTGCTTACAAAGCAAGGGAGTTTGTTTTCAGTGGGATCCCAGTAAAACTAATGAATCTCCCTGTTCAAACATGCCACCTGTGTCATTTTTAATACATTTGTGTTACAATACCTGAAACATGTTTGGGGCTGTCAGCAGTACATGGGATGCTCAACAGTCTGATACACACCAGGCAATCCGGGCTTACTGTCTTGAGAGGGTTGCCGGGGGCTTTATTTGTAGAAGGACCAAGTACCTGTGACTTCTGTTGCAGGTGCTGGGAGCTCTTAGGTCTTCAGTACTCCAGAAATTATGACTTTTCAAATGTCAAGTGACTATAGGTCAGGAAAGAACTGGTTGCTACTGTCTATCTGTAGAGACAGTGCTCCTTGTTGTGAGTAATACAAGCAGTGCATCTGAAGAGCGTTAAGGGAAGATAACAATGACTGGGTGGATAACTAATATGGAGAAAAAATAGGAGAAACTGTTGATGCTTGAGGAAGGCAAAGCTTAATAAAAGTACTTTTCAACCAGGGAACACCTTTCTATAGGTTGGATAAGACTGTACTTAAATGAAAAAATGAAGTTTAATTTGAATTATGAAAGGGAACAGTGAATTCTACTATAAACTGCCACACAAATTCACATTTTCCAGTTGGGTATGTATATATATTTGTGGAGAACAGCTTACTTTGCCTTTGGAAACTTGCAGTGAAAACTACTCTGACTTCCAGTAGCACTGTCTGTAGTTGTTTTGTGCATGATTATGTTCTGTTGGGTGAAGGACAATAACAAACTAACATTCCAGACAAGCAAACTGTTTGTTTTTCTTTTCCATGCTACTGTACTCCTGTCCCTGGTCCAACAGGTAGCAGTAGGCGATATTGTGAAGGTCACCAATGGGCAGCATCTTCCAGCAGACATGATCATTGTATCTTCCAGGTATCCTGTTTGGGTGTGGAAATGTCTGATGAACTGAGGTGCAGAGGACTCTAAGCTCTGTATTTACTGTTAATAAAAACAGACATCAGATGACACTATGTCTTCTCCACATCTAAAAATTTTAGCCATGTCAAAACATGCTGTAGTAAGTAATGACTTTTTTAGTGTTGCCAGTAGATTCTTAAGAAAGAAAGCTCCTATAAGGCTTGGTAGTATTATGCACTTATATAGTACAAAGTGTATCACTGAGTTTGGAGGATGGAAGGTGTGTTGCACAAGCTTGATGCAGTCAGTTGTTCTGTGGCCTTTTGGAGACCCCTCCATTTAATCATAGAACCATAGAATCATAGAATGGCTTGGGTTGGAA
>VXAV01003372.1:14789-26642 GCA_013399715.1 Alectura lathami
GTTTATACTGAACTATGTCTATTCTGATCCAATGGCTGTGTGTTCCTGTGTGTCTCACTCTTCAAGGTGCAGCAAAAATAGGATGATGAAAAAGATACAATGGAAGAACAAAGAGCTACCACAAGCAAGAAACAGATTATGTTGATGATGTATAGCTAAGCAAGCTAAGACAAAGATCCACACCTCAGCTTCTGAGCTTCTGCTTCCAGGCGTTCACTGATCACATTTATAGTTTGGTGTTCTGTAATACCGATTCACTTTGAAGAGTTTAATATTCCTTATAATCTTCCTTTCAAATATCATTTTCTGACTACTGTGCTGGTCCAGTTGCCTCACAGAGCATTGTTACTTTCCAGGAGAGTAAACTAAAGAGTCTTTCCTCTTTTGTTAAAAGAGCTTAGCTGAGTGTCTCATGTGGCAGGAGTCAGCTTTACTTGCTCAACATCTCTTTTCTTCTATTACATTTATGTTTGAGCTTGTCCATGCCTGAGTCATTGTTAAGAGAAATTTTGCAATCATTGTCCTTTGAGAATTCTTATTGTCATAGCAATTTTGATGAGAACAAATTAAATCATGTTGGTAAGACATGTTTAGACAGTAAGTGGAGACTGCCTTGTAGTAGCAGAACAATATGTAGTAATAGTGATAATAATTCACATCAAGTAGGAAACCTCATGAATAGCTTTATGAAGTTCAGTTTCCTTTTAAAAACAGGTTGCATGACCAAAATAGAGACTAAAAAGCAAGTCGATGTAAATCAGATATTTATACATCTTCTCATGGACACAATAGGTACAAGCAACACTTTTAAATGTATCTCCTCTCCTCTTCTCTACTCTTTTCTCATTCTTTTTTTTTCAGAAATTTTTTTCATTGCATAACCAAGTATTTTAGCATAAGTATTTTTATATAAGCTCAAAACTCTCATCGGACCAATATTGTTGTTTGGTTTTGTGTTTTAAATTTGACTTGAAAATTGTTTGGAACAATTCATTCACATGGCCATTATCTACATTTAAGCTAACTAGTTTTGATATGTGTCTTCTGCCTTGATCTTAACTACTTTTAATATTCTCTTCATTCTCAGTATGATGCTATCACTTGTCCCAGATTCTGCACCTACTATGTCATCAAAAGTTTTCTGTGCTTCCCAAGTAAGGTGTATACCAGTTCCTGCATAGCTATAGACTTACAAGTTCATCCAGACAAACAAATCCCGTTTTCCTTGTGCATTTGAGTTTCACAGCCTGAGGTGCATATGACCTTGACTTAAATGATATCAACAATTTGTCACTTCATGAATTTATACTATTAAACCTGTCTCCATTCTGCTTTTATTGCAATGAACCTGTTTTTTCACCTGGAGTGCCACAGTTGCCTATGGTAGCTGTTGCTGAAGGCAACTAGAAAAATTCTAAGTCACCATGTAGCCACTCTAAATTTAGTGAAATGTTGTAATAATCCCATGAACAACTGGTCTCCACGTGGTGACAAGTGACAAGAGGCATCCCTCAGGGACTGGTACTGGGACAGACGCTATTTAACATCTTTGTCAGTAACATGGACAGTTGGACTGAGTGCACCCTCGGCAAGTTTGTGGATGACACTAAGCTACTTGGTGCAGACAAAAACACATGAGGGAAGGGATGCCATCCAGAGGGACCTGGACAGGCTTGAGAGGTCAGCCCATATGAACCTCATGAAGTTCAACAAGGCCAAATGCTTGGCCCTGCACCTGGGTCAGGGCAATCCCAAGCACAAATACAGGTTGTGTGGAGAATGGATTGAGAGAAGACCTGAGAAGGGCTTGAGGGTGGTGGTTAATGAAAAATTGCACAAGGGCCAACAATGTGTGCTTTCAGCCCAGAAACGCATTGTATCCTGGCCTGCATCAAAACAAATGTGACCAGCAGGGCAGAAGAGGTGGTTCTTCCTCCTATCCTGCTCTCGTGAAGACCCAGCTAGAATACTCTGTTCAGCTCTGGGGCCCCCAGCACAAAAAGGACATGGATCTGTGTCATGGGTTAATTAAAGATTGTCCCGTGACAGGGCCTAGCTCCCTCCCCCACCCTCCTCCCCTCACGGAGGCCAGGTAGAGGATTGAGGAAGGAGGAGGCACAACTGAGGTAAGATATCTAGTTTACTTAAAACGGTAAAGGAATGTTAAGATAATACAATATGAAAGGAATTGAGAGCAATAAATCTGACAAAGCTGAAAATACGTATACGGAAGAAAAGATACATATCCACCCACAATGGCGATCGGAGGAGGCCCAAGGGGCAGAGCTCCTGGAACCCAGAAACCATGTGGGAAGGGACAGAACAATTCTGGGGACTGTGGTTCTTCCTTAGCAGCCTTCCCACATGTGTCAGCTTACTTCACGATGTCATGATATGGAATACTTNTCGCGAGGTCATGATATGGAATCCTTGTGGAAAACCATGACAACCTGTTGGAGCCAGTCCAAAGGAGGGCCACAGGAATGCTCAGCACGCTGGAGCTGCAAAGAGAGGCTGAGCGAGATGAGCTTGTTCAGCCTGGAGAAGGCTCCACAGAGACCTCATCGCAGCTTCCAGTACTGAAAGGATGAATACAGGAAAGATGAGGAGGAACTCTTTGTCCATGAGTGTAGTGATAAGATAAGGGATAATGGTTTTAAACTAAAAGAGGATGCATTTAGGTTCAATGTCAGGAAGAAATTATTTTCTATGAGGGTGGTGAGACACTGGAACAGGTTGCCCAGAGAAGCTGAGGGTGTTGCAGGACCAGGATGGATGGGGATTTGAGCAACCTGACTGGAAGGTATTCCTGCCCATGGCAGGGGAGTTGAAACTAGATGACATTTCAGATCCCTTCCAACCCAAACCATTCTATTATTCTATGTAGTATTCATTTCTGGATGACCTCTTACTGCGTCAGACAGAAGAAAGAGGCTTAGAGCAGATCCCTGATCTTGCATTCCGTTGACAAGCTGCTGGGTCATAGAGTCCCTGAATTGGGCAACTGTGGCCCAGTCATAGCAGCAGTATTTACACCGACATTTTGCTCTGAAGCATTTTGAAGTGAATGTCCTAGTCATCCCCACTTACTTAATGCTGGTGCAGTTCTCAGACCTGTTTTGGTACCAACAAACTGGATTTGTTTAGGAAGAGACTCTATCAAAAGCTCTTCTCTATGAGCTCAACACTTGTAATAGAGATAGGAAGCTTCAGCCAGTGAGTAGCCCTTTCAGTGCCATCTAATTACAGGAACAGGGATGTTCAGGTCAGGCATCCAAGCTAAATTTTTACCAAGGTCACCTGCAATCATCCTAACCATCTTCAGTTTATGAGCAGAATCCTTGGCACCAAGTGCTTTAACTTAGTGATTTATTACTAGTGTGCCAGATTATTTGGTAGCATAGCCCGAGACTCCTACAGTGCCTGCTGGATAAGCCTTTGGGCTTCTGGTCAGTCCATGGTAGAGTGTGCAAGGAGATTCTGGAAAATCCACCTCATGCTAGCAATTTCCAGTGCTGTCTTGCAATGGCCCAGCTGCTGGATGTTAAATTATAGCTAAAAAAGGAGTGACTTCTTCTAACCAAACAGATCTATTCAGATGGCAAATCATTTCCAAACTCCATTTTTACTCTGCTTCAGCTTGTCCTGCAGTAATTACTTTGTTCTACGTTTCACTCTTGCAAAAGTCCTAGAATCCTCAAATCCTAGAATGGTTTGCATTGGAAGGGGCCTTAAAGAGCCTTTAGTTCCACGCCCAGCCATGGGAAGGGTTACTACCCACCAGCTCAGGCTGCCCAGGGCCCCATCCAACCTGGTCTTCAACACTTCCAGGGACCGGGCAGTAAAAGAATAAATCATGATTTTGAAGCTAGGTCTGCTCTCATTATGATATTTATCAATCAATGCTATCTCTGGCTCATTCTCTCAGAACCAGATTTTATGGAGATGCTTATTAAGGCATATATGTACAACGACTTTTCTACTTATTGCAATGTCCATTACAGTGCAGGCCACAAAGAGGAAATAAATATTCCACATAGCCTAGGGTGGATGTGTTTACTATTGGTCTGTCACTCCAATTTTTAAAAGAACCAGTTAATATGTTCATCTTTTATCTAAATTTACAGCATTGTAGCACATTTGTACTACGGTTTGACCAATGGCTAAGTAATATTATGTTCCCATTCTTGTTGACTGGCTTTTGCAGTGTCTGTTTCTGTCCTAACCATGTTATACCATTAATGAAAGCAACCATCTGTAGTAGCTGTGGTCCTTTTTAACAATAACAGTGCTGCACTAATAGCTTCATGCACAAATCACAGGGAGTCAAGTCTAGTCTTTGTAGCCACAGACATTTACATGTATAAATGTGTGTGAAACTGATAGTGAAACTGCCTGACATCTTGTTACAAGTCTGCAGTTAGAAACATAACTTCTTCTAAGATTAGCTGTTTACACAGGCTATCTCCTACTTAAATCAAATCATGCTTTTCCATTGCAATAAAAAATAATCAAATTGTAATTTTTTATATTACAATCCCTACTCTGCTTTGACAGATTAAACCATCTCTTATCATTCTATCAGAAGAAAATTCCTTGAAAACTCTCACCTGGCTGATAGCTTGCAGGGGGGTTCATCCTCCGTGTTAAACTCACATCAAAGATTCTTCATCCTGTCTACCTGTTTTCATCCTCTTTTACATATCTCTAACATGTGTGTCTATATCTCCTCCCCAAAAGATAGGAAGGTGTAGAAAATGAGTTTCAAAACTTGTGTTTGCCTGAATGGCGGCACTTTGGTTTACTCTAGCAAAGAGTCAAAGGAAATTTTATGGTCAAATGACATTCAGAATTGAGTCTATTTACCAAATTTCAGAAGATGTGTAGTGTTGCATTTCTGATAGTTGTGCTGTACATTGCTGATTGGACATTGCTCTTCCTTGGACACTGTTGCTCTTCTCCTCAAACCCATTTCCAGAAACACAACACAGGCCTGTTAGGTTCTCCTAGGCTTTGCATTTCCTGCTGTGGCTCAGCAGCAAGGGCTAGCTTGCCAGGACACAGAGCTCAGAACGATGTAGAGATGCACATCCTTGCTACAGGGAAGGATGAAAGAAATGAGCCAGATATTGCTGCTAGAAACTCTCATTCCCACCAACAGGTCATATTTGAGTCAGATTTTAAATCGTCCTGTCCTCTTGTGCACTTCCTATTTGAATGGATGACTACTATAAAAGGAGTACTTGGAGCAGAAGTCACTTAAGCTCTCAATGGGATACTTAGCAAGAAATGCATCTTCCTCCAAAACTGATGGCTCAGAGTTCTTACTCTGATACAGGAAAATAAAGTAACAAAAGAGGGGTGTAAATCCAAACATCTAACAGAAATCAGAAAATACTTTGGCAAAATGAATTAAATTTAATGAGAAATATTAGGCATCAATCAGTATTTACGCCTGACTTTGTTCAAAGTCCAGTGATCCTCACAGTGAACAAAGAGGACACGTATTTGTAACACTGTACTATCATCTTTTTTCTGGCAAGAATGAACCAGGCTTTCTTTTCTCCCGATAATAACATTACATACCAGTGTGATCCGTGCTATAAAGTCATCAGAATACAAATAACTCAAATTAAATACAGCCATCTTAGGAAACAATCTCATTATGTAGAAGAATATCATTAGTTAAAGAAACAGTTCTGTATTTTTTTGATCCAGAATCTATACTGAACAAAAGGCTTAATCAAGCAATTTTTTTCCTATACAATTTCTGTAGGATAGAAAACAACTAATGAAGTCAACAGCACAGAGGTTATGGATGTCTTATTACACTATCTAGTGTTCAATGGCTCAGTGTCCAGATGGAGATCAATGACGAGTTGTGTCCCTCAGGGGCCAGTTCTGGGACCAAGACTCTTTAATATCATCATCAATGACATCGACAGAGGGATCAAGTGCACCCTCAGTAAGTCTATGGATTACACCAAGCTGTGTGGTGCAGTCAACACACCTGAGAGATGGGATGCCATCCAGAGAGACCTAGACAGGCTGGAGCAGTGGGCCCAGGCTGACCTCATGAGCTTCAACAAAGTGAAATGCAAGGTCCTGCACCTGGGTTGCAGCAACCCCCACTATCAATACAAGCTGGGGGATGAGCAGAGCTGGCTTAAGTAGAACCCTGCCAAAAGGGACATGGGGGTACTGGTGGATGACAAGCTGGACATGAGACAGCAGTATGCCCTTGTAGCCCAGAAAGCCAACTGCATCCTGGGCTGCATCCAAAGAAGTGTGGCCCAGCAGGGCAAGGGAGGTGATCCTGCCCCTCTGCTCTGCCCTGGTGAGACCCCACCTGGAGTGCTGCAACCAGATGGGGAGTCCTCAGTGCAGGAGGGACATGGAGCTGTTGGAGTGCATCCAGAGGAGGGCCACAAAAAAGATCCAAGGGATGGAACACCTCCCCTGTGAGGACAGGCTGAGAGAGTTGGGGCTGTTCAGCCTGGAGAAGAGAAGGCTCTGGGGAAACCTGATAGCTGCCTTTCAGTATCTGTAGGGGGGCTACAAGAAAGAAAGGGAAAGACACTTTAGCAGGATCTGTTGTGATAGGACTAGGGGAAATGGTTTCAAAGTGAGAGAGGGGAGACTTAGGCTGGATATATGGAAAACGTTTTTTACGGTAAGGGTGGTGAAGCACTGGCACAGGTTGCCCAGAGAAGTGGTGGATGCCCCGTCCCTGGAGACCTTCAAGGTCAGGCTGGACAGGGCTCTGGGCAACCTGATCCAGCTGTAGATGTCCCTGTTCGCTGCAGGAGTGTTGGGCTATATGGCCTTTAAAGGCCCTTTCAAAATCAGGCCTTTCTATGATTCTATGATTTTATCTCACATAATCGTATAATCAAATTTTTATTTTGATATTTTTATTTCCTTCATTATTTTTAAGTGTAAAAGATCATGAGTTGTGTAAATGCTTGCGGACTGTTGACAGCACTATGACCCTGGAGTTCTAGCTGTCATCTGATTATTTCAAGTTGCAAGGAAACAACTAAAACTTAACATTCAGTGACATATACAGCCTATGACCATCAGTAAATCAGTCCTTTTGTGTTACTGGAGAATTTAATAGTGGTGTGAGAAAATCATGTGTCCTTTGATTATCATCTAATGTCCTTCTGTGTTTGTTGTATTTTAGTTACATGCCTTTTTCCCTTTTTGTTATGGATGTAGTAACAGCCTGAGCTGTGTACAAAATTAAACCTAAGTTATGAAGCGATCTAAATACCCTGTGTTAGTGTGACAAGGAAAAATTGCCAGCTGCTTCTATGTTTCAGAGCAGAGGTGGAGTATAAAACTTCATCACATACTCCTTGATCTGGTCAAATTATAGCCTCCTTAAAGTGGGAGGGAAGATCTTGGTCTTTATGGGTCTATTTGATCTGTTAAAAACATTTATGTGATAAGTTTGTAGTGGCTTGGTTGTAGTTATTTGGAATGTCTTAATTACAGGTTTATCTGGTAAAATTACCTGTATTTAAAGAGTTGCACAATGCTTCCTTGTTTGCCCAAGTCTGCTTTTAGTCTTTCAGAATAATTTCAACAGATGAAGACCATATGCATTGAAAAGCTAAATTGTTAGGGATCAGGTGGAGGCTGACTTCTTTTTCCCTGACTGCATACTTCATTTTAACTCAGAAACATAATGCTTCCCTAGAAAGTGGTAATTAATTTGTAAATAAAAACTATCCCCTCACACACACAATCAACCTGTTCAAATGTTCTAGTACTTGTAACTTGTTATTTTCTGTAAATTTTATCTTTATCTAGAATATTTCATCTAAGAGTCTTTGAGGCTGATCAGGACTTTTTTTTTTTTCCAATTGTTGATGGAACCATGGGCCTCATAACTGAAGTTAGATACATGGGTGAGACTCATCCAACCAACCAGAGGCCTTCAGCTCTAGATGGAAAGAATCATAACCAAAACTCAATTGCCTAAATCTCTGCTAACTATAAATTCACTGAAGGATAATTGCCTCACTTAAGCATTTTAGATGCTTCATGCTAAGTTATTTGATTTTTGCTTACGCTCCCTGCACTGCCTTTCCTGGTATGTGAGCAGCCCACTCAGATGCAGATGGCACACGAGCTGACCTGGAATACAAGTAGAAGAGAGGATAAACTGCAACAGAAATGACTGACACATGAAAAATAAATAAATAAATAAATAAATAAATAAATAAATAAATAAAAGCCTTTTGGGAGATAAGACATGATACTAATATTTACACAGAAATGTCCCAGGGTAAGGGCTGAAAACAAAAAAAGCAAGAGGGAAGGGGGAACTAGGGTAAAAGGGGAATCTGGAGGCTAGAGATAAAGAGGTCAAGTCTTAAATTAGTGGGAGGAGGCTGTGCTCAGAGAACAGAACAAATTGTTCTGGGAGTTGTTTTAACATAAAGAACAATTTTGGTTCTCCAGGTTCCTCCAAACTGGTACTTTGGGCTTGCAGATTTCTTTAAGGCACTTGCTGATGGAAAGCAATCATGTACAGAGTTTTCAATGTGTTCCAGCCAATGCAAGACCCACAGAGATTTGAAAACTGTGTAAAACAATATATCGCTTCTGTAGGTCTCCTTGCTGAGGTTTGCTTACCTAGCAAATTTCACTTTTATACATAGCCTTTCTGAGTGTGTCTGTGTGTCTCTGTGTGTTTGACACTGAATGCCACAAATTTATTTGAAGACACTTCAGATTTACAGAGGTTTGAGTGAATACTCATGTTTCCCCCTTTAAGTCCCACACGATTTACACTCCAGTAGATATACTGAAGGGTAATAGTCAATTAATATTTGGGTGGAAATCATAGCGTAGCTTGAGTTGGAAGGGACTGTCCACATACAGAATTGGGGGAGGTTTCTTTTCAATCCCAAGAGATGAAATTAAGTCACAAATGAGGTCAAATGCTGTGCAACTAAACTTAGTTTTATTATCAAAAAATTGAGAAATAAACTAACGACAGGACAGAATGAAAAGGAAAAGTGGGAATTAAGCAAGTATTTGAGCTAGGGTTGCAAGGAGAGTCACCACCTAAGAGGTCTGATGGGTGTTCCAGGAGTCCATTGATGGTTCAGGAGTCCAGGAGTCCTGGGGTCGCTGGTGGCAGGTCGACAAATGGCAAGTTGCTCAGGGTCCTTTAATCTGATCCAACTGCTGAAGTCACCATGACAACGGCACATCATCCCTCTGTTGCTCTATCTGTGATGGTTCATGTGGAGACCTCATGTTCGGTGGTGCAGCCTCACTCATGCTCGGTCGGGTGGTTGCGAGCTGTTGCATGGTCACATAAGGAGACATGGCAGTGGTCTTGACTCAGCTTTAGAACCAGTCTTTTACCAGTCTGCTGGCCCACAACTTCTGCACTTTTTTTGACAATAACATGATGTGGGTAGAGGAAGTCTCCTTTTTTTTGAGCAATCCCGCCTGAGATAACGCTCCATATCTTACTTAGTTCTGAGCAATCTCTTGAGATGTAATGTTTAAAACTTTACAGTTTCTTACAGGGACCTTAAAAATCATTTAATTCCAACTCCCCTACCATGGGCAGGGTTGCCAAATCCAAAATACTTAATGGGAAAGCACACACTCTAAGAAAGATAATTCTATTAGTGCTGAAGCAAGACCAATGACACATGATAGATTTCACAGTAGTCTGTTTTCAGTGTAAGTCTTACAGCATTAGACAAGTTGGTGCCCTTTTCATCTCAGGTACATCACTGTTCTGGTAACACATTGCTTTTAATCAAAATAACTTGCCTTCTGTGGATTCAGAAAACACTGAGTAAGATTAAAAGTCTAAGAACAGCACCTGCTGTAACAACCTTCTGATAAAAGAATTATTTTCACTCTTCCCCTTGCAGTGGGAAAATCATTAAATCCAAGAAAAAAATAATCCAAGATCCAGGTATCAGTAGAAGATTTTGAATTCCATTACCATTGTGTTGCTTAAATATAGCCTCAATAAAATTGACTTAGCTCAGTTTCAGGCCTTTTTTCTCCTATCTCCCCAGCCCAATTTTACCAGCATCAGCACAGCGGATGTAACTGCTGTCCATCTCATGGGTATGGCCAGCAAACAAATGTGGAGCTCAGTGTTCTGATCACTGCTGCTCAGCAATGCAGAAAGGGGTGCTCACATGCAGGGATCCCCTCCACACTGCCTGTGTGCCCATACTCCTCCTCCCTTTAGGCCCCAGAGCACTGGGTGACCCAGGGCTGGAAGGAGCAACAACCAAAGTGTGAGGCAGAGCTGAAACACGTCAACTGGCTGAATACTGAGGGCAAGTGAATACTGAGGCAAGCCCACTGCCCTCAAAGATCAGGAGGAACAGGGTGTGCTTTCAGCTTTCAGATGAAGCAGACAGTCTCACTGGGCAACTCCCTGCTGCACAGGATGAAAGCACCCATCTGCCAACCTGACCTGTTCTCTAGAGGAGTTTGCTGCTTGTCAACTGAGAGCTTGTGGTTAAAGATTAAAGAGTAGAGCAGTATGGGAGATAGTGCAGTGGGTGTCTGCTGACCAGGAAGAGCAAGTGGATGAGGCCTCCTACCAACAGCTAGGAGCAGCTTCACCTTCACAGGCCTTGGTGCTTTAATCACCTTGATGAGCTGCTGGAGGGCAATAGAGCAAGACATAAGCAATGCAGGAGGTTCCTGGAGAGCATCAATGACAACTTCCTGAGATAAATGATAGAGGTGCCAGTGAGGTACATTGCTGAATTTCATTTTCATAAACAAGAGGCAGCTCACTGGGGATGTGAAAATTAAAAGCAGGTTTGGCTGCAATGATTATGAGATGGCAGAGCTCAGGATCCTAAGAGGGTGAAAAGGAAGATCACATCACTGCATTACAGGAGAGCAGGCTTTGGCCTCTTCAAAGATCTACTTAGCAGCGTTCTATGAGATAAGTCTCCCAAGACAACTGGTCAGCTTGTGCTATAAAACAGCTCCTCGAATTCACTACTGCTCATGATGCAAGGACAAATAACCCTAGCATTACAGCAGTATAACATCCTAAAAACACTTGAAATTTAAAAATCTAATCCTCTTCAGAAATAGGCATGTTTTTCTTCATAAACTAGTTCACGAATAAGAAATAAGCACTTGTTGTAGAAGTTCCTTTTATTTTGCAAAAAAAATTACTCACTGTTGTACAAAATATACCTAAAATAATTTTATTGCTTACATAACTAGATAGTTTGGATGTTATCTAGTTGAAGAGAACAAATTTTCATGATTTTTAAGGTGATTCAAGACAACAACAACCAGTGAATTATACATTTAAAAATATTTCATTTGTAAGTTTTAAACAAATGTTATTTAGCAATTAGTATTTGTAAAGTTTAATGTTTTATACAAAGTCTCCATTCACATGATTAAAAGATACACTGAAAATAATGTTTTACTGATCACTTTTCAAAGCATCTCAATTACCTTTCTACTCTTGGTTTTACAGAAATAGCTAGTTCAGTTAATTTTTGAGAGATAAACAAGTAGGTCATTCTAAATCTGTACTTTGTTCAAAAACAAAAAGGACAAAAAAGAATGTAACTAATTATGCTTGTTGAAATGTAACAGAAAAAAAATGGAAATATATCTTTAACATAAATTCGAGCAGAAAACATTATTTTGCTTTCAATAAGTTATTACTTTAACTCCAGAGATAGAAATTTGGCAACCATCTACTTAAAAGTCAATTAAAGAAATAAATTTGGCCTATTCCTTTTGAATAGCACTACTATTATATTTTAAGAGGAAAGAAACAGATTTCTAGAGGTTTTTCTATGCCCGCCCCCCCCCCCA
>VXAV01003372.1:29553-44998 GCA_013399715.1 Alectura lathami
AAAAAAACAAGCCAAAAAAACCAAAGACCTTTCTAGCCCAAATGTCTTCCTTGAGAAGTCTACATACATCGATCATAACCTACACTCTGGAAACCACTATCGGAATACTTACTTCACCTAAACGAGGATGTGTGAAGTTATGCCATTCTGAGTAGGAGTATCTGCATGTGTCCATCATAGCCTGTCCTCCTCCGTCTTTGGTTGATCCTAGAGTCTGATGTCCACCTCCCCTGACTGATTCCAGGGTATGCCCTCTTCCTTGAATTATTTGTTGATCTCCTGTTTTTATTCCACATCCTACTTGATCAGTTGTAGTTTGTTGTAGAGGAATTATATTGTGATCCTAAAAAAATTAAATAAAGAGATTAAAAATGGAGAAACATTTGTTTTTAAAAAATACAATAATAATAATAAATTCAAAATATAAAACAGCAATTTTGCACAGTGATGCTTTGAATAACAAGCCATCCTTATCACTTTACTGTATAAAGATCAGTAAGTCATCTTTGGAGAAGGATATTAAGACAGGGAGAAAACTCTGTAGAGATCCAACAACTGAATCTTTACCCTGATAATACGTGTACTATAATCCACATATTAGTTTCTTAAAATATCACATAAAATAATGTTTGGTTCACACGGTCAGCAACCTGTAATCCTATAAACAGTCATATGAATAAGTTTCATTCTGTTTTATTCCACATAAAGTCTGCATACCACTTGAAAAATGGAAAAACTAGCATGGAATTACATAAATTAAAGCTGCACTATGCTTCAATATGCAATAACACATTTGGAATTTTATCACTAGGACAAGTTTTTATGTGTTTCAAGGTAAGTAAACTCAATGGTTTTTAAAGTAATCTTTTTGTGAGGCAGGGAAAGTCAGGGGTGAAGGACAGAGGAGAAGTGGAAGAGTATGAAGAGGTAAGACCTTGTGTAAGAGTGCAGTCCTGGGCTAGACTATGTTCATGGTAGACTGCATCTTAAGATAGTTTAGTTGCCAAAAGCAAGAACATATTTTGTGAACATGAACTATTTAATAATGTTTCTACTGGTTCCAATGCCAACTATACCTGAGTTCATTTTTCAGAGGAGAAGTAGAAATTTTACCCGTGACACCTACAACGATTATCTGCTAAATTTAAAATTCCTTCTCCAAGGAACAGCAGTAATGTTTTGCCATAAGCACATACTCAACATGGGCAAAAGAATAAAATTCCATCTAACCTCATTGAAAGTGACAGAAGTGAATAAAATATTCACCTAGAAGTTCCAACCCAACAATTAAATTTTGGAAGAATTATTAACAGCCAGAAAGAAGCTGTAATAACAGCCACAGAGTATGCTTAAATATATATGGTGCTAACAGCTCTGCCTGAAGTAAGGGTTTACAAATTCTTGTAAAATAGTGAAGCACATAAATGATCCCTGTGTTCATTACTTACTTTCTTTACCAAATCACTTATTTGCAGGTGGACCTCTCATCAAAATGAAATAGCAAGACTTTACATATTTCTACATTGAAGTAAACAGACAACTTACCATCACTTCTTCTCCTGGAGCTTCCGTATTTGAAATGATTAAGTTGTGATTGGCACAATCATCAGTCACATGCCTGTGCATTACTCCAGCACCACAACAGCCACAAATTGTAATCAGGATTACTATGGAGAGGAAATAAGTGAGAAAGATGCTATGAAGTTTACTCTTGTCTGAAAATGAATTTTGTAGTTTTAGCTTTTTTAAGTGTTTAAGTATCGTGTATCATTAAAAAAAAAATCATTGTTTCAAAAAATGCCAATACTCCAGTACGTATATACATTGTTTTTCAAGCCGTATGTGGATTTTTCCACTATACTATTGAACTGCAAAATGCATCTTGGTTTTCCTAAAAGAAATGCAAGTTTTCTTTATGAACACAGAGACTGCAACATTTCACAGTAATAAAATACAAAAAACAAACCTAGTTGAAAAAAATCATGTCTTTTGCCTACAAAAACATTGTACACCAAGCATTTTTCATGTATCAATACACAGATGTCAAATTATGTCACAAGGAAATATGTGAGCTGAAGGCCCCAGTACCAGCAACTGCTGCTTCGCAGAAAAGATGACCAGAACCCTGGAGGACTTGAAGTATGTTCAAAGTGATCTTAACACCTTGAATTCAGCTTACCCCTCTTATAGAAATACAGTATGCAAGTAAGGAATGACTTTGTATAAAAGAATCATGAGCAACTAAAACCTCTCCAAAACAAAGAAGTAAATATTTCATTCAGACAACCATTCTTGCCTCTTTTCAAGTTGACAGCTTAAAAATAAAGAAGTCCATGAGGAATACATCAGTTCTGCATGACTGCCCACGGAACAACCCTATCTCTGAACATAAAAGCTTCTATGGAAATTGCCCAAGAGTCACTGTGAAGCTCATTCAGCTGCTGCAGCTATCAGCAAGATCTGCATCAGTGGTTTTGGTGGGTCACCTCCTAATGACAGATGGGAAGACATCCATGACAGCAGTAGCCACAATAAAACAAGAGTATCTTGGTGGGGTGCAGTCAAGGGGCAATTACAAAAAACTAGCCAGTGTTTCACACTGCTCCTCTGCTCAGCATCCCTACATCTGACAGTTCCACCTTGTGGCTACACCATGAATTCAGGAGTCCGACCCATTTAGATAAAACATGGATCCATCTGACCTCCAACATGAGAACAGGTAGATACAACACTGGGACTAGCTGAAATTGAAGAGGGGCAAGGCAGATTGCCCATTACTGGAAAAAACATTCTGAGCCACTTGGTACTGTGGCTTGTCCTCATTTGATTAAAAATGAGATGTTGGTTGGACTATGTCTGACCTGGTTTAAAAAAAAAAAAAAAAAAAAAAAAAGACCTTGCCTCACTACTATGTATTGCTATCATCACCTCACTGGTTAACAGCAATATTAATCTGCTCAGAATCTTTGTCTTTGGGCAACTCCAGTGACACAAAAGGTACTGTACAGAGTTTAATCTGTTGTGGAAAAATCCAGCTTGTCCTTCAACATTATGCCAGCTCTCGTAAAATTTCTTGTGAAATACTGTGACTCCAAAGGTTTAATCTAAGATGCATTAAAAATCAGAAAAAACATTAGGAAATTGCTTTCAGCTCTCCTACAAATAGCAATGTGCATCCCGAAGCCAGCTGTAAACTCAAAAACGAACCGCAATGCTCACCTGACAACAAGATCTGACAATTCCTAGAACCATCTACGTTGGAAAAGACCTTCAAGACCTTCATCAAGTCCAACTATCAACCTGACCTACCAAATCCCATCATTAAACCATGTCCCTTAGCATCACGCCTCCCTCAAATACCTCTAAGAATGGAGATGTCACCCTTGCTACAAATCCCATCCCCTTTTGGTTAAAATGCAGAATACAGTTTTTTGACCTTGCTAACACAAACACACAGAACATCTTACATAAAATTTACTTAAAAAACTGAGCAAAAATTCACCTACAAACTACAGGACAAGACGAGAGCTAGAAGCCTGTGATATTGATACAGAGCATGTACAGTAAGCTGCTGATCAGAGTTATACAGGAGTCAAAATAATAATAATAAAAAAAAAAAAGATGTTTGAATTGAGTTTAAGCAGGCAAAAAATGATGTGTTTTGCACTTGGTAAAATAAAAAGTGTACTTACACAGCAATAGCAGTGATCCTAAGATCATTGCAAGGATGGCCCACACACCAAGGGTAACACTTCCACCGCTACGAGGAGTTCCACAGTCGCTTGGGGTAATGCAGTCACAGTAGTTAACCGTTATTTCGCTGATTCCTTGCCTTCCCGAACTATCAGACACGCTTACAGGAATAGAGTATATTCCAAATGGAATATCAGCCCTTGGTGAAAGATACACAGACTTATCTGTAAAAATACAAAAAGATCTAGTGTTGCCAATGTCTGAAATCCATTGTCACAACTGTGGCTGTAATTGCAATCTTCCCTTCTGTTACAGTTACACTGCTACCACACCCATGTTAGTTAGTTTAAAGCTAGCTTAGATGTACTGACACTAAAGTATGTGCAGCATGTGATACTTGGAAAGATTTATACTTTCAGCACCTTTTAAATGTTAGAATTGAAAAGTCAGATTTATAAGCCTTCTGAAAACATGGTTTAAAACTCTGACTCAGCTCATTACGGTAACTGGCATTATTTAGGTTTACCAGTAAAGACCATCAACAGAACTGACATTTACTAGGACTTCCAGTAGCGTAATTAGAAAAATTAATCCAAAACTCAGCTCACACCCTCTCCATTCTTTGTTTTTGTTTCTATACCCACATCCAGTGGGAAGCATTAATCTGCTGCTCTGCTTAGCAAAACACGTGGTCACCTTGAAACTCTCATCTGTCTTTTCAGTCTCAGACTTTGCTGTCTTTTGCCTTGCATTAGTGAATATTTGTCTGGACATTTCAGAACCAGATCTTTTTTATGCTAAGTATTTACACATGACAACATGGTAGCAAATATAATTGCTGCTCTTGATGCCATCATCTGGCACCCATCAGGAAACCATCATCAGCTACAACCTTTTATATCAGCATATTTTAAGGAACAGTGATTCATCTTCTCGCAAATCCTTTATCTACTTATATGAAAATTAACATAATTAACATAAGTACATTAAGGGAGATCGCAGTGTTTTCTTTCCACCAGCTCAGATTCACATAAAACGTGCTTGCTGTTAGCAGCAGTGAGAGAGCCTGTAATCAATTTGAGGTAAAAACTCAGTTTTCCAGTCATCCACCATAAAAGCAGCCTAAAAAACTTGTGTGTTTATTTGGAGTATGAGCCATTTAAAATTCTTTACAAATCAGGATCTGAGTTTTTAACTTCTGCAAACTTCAGCTAAGATGCAGAACACTTTAGACATTTCCCCTTTATTCCTGGTGTACTCTTGATCTCCTGTACAGCAAATGAAACTGAGGGACTGCTACAGATGGTTAAGGCTACCTCGTCATCCCCACTGACTATACCAGGTCCCAATGTGCATTCACACAATCTGCTCTCACAGCCCACCCAAGGCAGAGGAACCAGAGCCACCTCTGGCAACACGCAGCTAACTGAGGAGGAAGTCCCCACGTACCGTTGTGTCGTGCTATCTTCCACATGGAACCCAAGCTACGGTCAGTCATGCGGTATACTAAGGGCATGCTGTAAGAAATGTCATCACCATCCCCAGCAGTGAGGCAGATTGGTTTTCTGTCTCTGCAGATTATGTAGTCAGTTCTAAGGATTCGTGGATAATTCTTGTTGCAAGGTTGGATGACAACTTGAAGTGTTCCAGTGCCTGTTTTGCCATCTATGAGATAAAAATAATTATTTTTACCATTTAATTCTAATATTCATTCATGTCTTTAGTCTCCATTTTCACAATGAAGTATCATCAGCTGTAATATCCAAGTTGAGAAGTAAGGTGAAGAGCAGATACCGATCCAGACAAAAGCAGTGAGGGACATCTCATAGCTTTCTTTTGGCTGCTTCTGCATAGATCATGCCTGCTTGACTGATCATACAACAGATCACTTTGTTGAAAACCACTAAATGGAATCACAAACTAGAAAGTTGAAAGTTTGGGAAAGAAGGTCTGTTTTCTGGTGACAGAGGAAAAAATTGCTGCAGTCTATGTCATTCACTTGCTATCCTCATGTAAAATTCCAGAACAGTGGGCAAAGGAAAGAAAAGAAACAGAAAAATAGACCAGGTCAAAGAAAGTGCAGCTGCAAGTTCATCCTCTCCCATGCATGAGAAGGTGAGGATGATTTTTCACAGTAAGTCTGCACTGAAAAAAAATAAAATAGAAATCTGAATGATCAAATCTTCCACGATGACGTGCATCCTTTCTTATAGTTCAGGACCCCACACAGAAACTCCTTTACTTGCTTTAAAAATTATTTCTTTTCAGCACTGTAATCTGGTCATAGTTAAGTGCACCAATGCATATTGGAACAAACAGAAAGAGCATTACAAAACAAAGATGTCCCAAAGGTACATGTTTTGTGTGTGGAAAGAGTGTATTTCGTTGTTCACATGTTTCTCGTGTGGGTACACAGACTGCTATAACAGGAGGATTGAGAGGAGAAGGGTTAAAAAAAAAACAAACACCACCTGGCTAAAGGAGGCTAAGCCAAACTGGCAGTCAAAAGCAGAAAGGGAAGTATCTAAAGATTTTAAAGATTTTTACCCCTGAAATGAGAAAATACATTACACTTTCCCTACAACCCATTTCTCTTTCCCCTGGCAACTTGAACACTTTCAGATATGGTATGCTTCTTTCCATCCTCTTCCCTCTGTCACCATGCAGTAGCAGGATTCAGCCGTGAAACACACTACACCACCAAAGCCTACTTCAGTAAGAACTGATTCAACTATCCACCCTAAACCTTTTTTTTCCCCAATCTAGGAATGGTCAATGCTTGTATGTGTGTTACAGTGAAATTACATCAAATCTGCTTTTTAAAAATGTCTCTAGAAATACCTAATTGCAGATACATATTTCATGCTTATTCTATATAAAATAGAAGCACTAAACAATTTAAACTGGTGTAGTTAAACAATGTAATGGTAATAGCCAAGCTTTGGATAGAGTTATAATATCTAACTGTAAAGCAACTTCTCATGGTCTTTTTATTCCAACTGATGTTTTGGCACAGAAAGGCTAAAAATAAATTCTGCTACTGGACATATAAAGGCATTTTTTTTTCTAATATGTAAAATATCTTAAAAAAAAAGTGATAATCCATTTTCTACATTTACCATTTGGAAGTAAAAAATGTACCTAATCACCTGGGCTAGAAGATGTTGAGGCAAAACTGTCTTTTCCTACAAACAAATATACTCAAATTAATCAGAAAGAAAAATCACCCAGATTAAGTCAGAACCAAAACCCGTTTTACAATAAGAACCTCAGTGTACAACTCTTTCTTGCAATGGGAGTAATTTGTAAGCGCTCAACTCCTCAGCAATATATAATGTGTGAACACTCACAGAACCTAGACTACTGAGGATAAGAGCATAGTAACACACAGCAGTGAATACAGCTGTTCTTAGAGGTTCTTAATAGTTTCCAGAAACAAGACACCAAGAAGGGGAGAAAAGTCACTTAGAGCTGTAGGACAACTTATTTTTGAAACATTATCTCTCTCTACATTCTCTATTGTCAACTTCATTGCCATCATGTGCTATCTAAATGTGACCAAATAACTTTTGGAAATATTGAGAATTTGCCCTGTTTTCTTAAACATATAATATTCCCCAAGCATTTGATAGAGTCATCCCAAATGTAAGACAACAAACTAAACGTATGTCAGGTCTGAACCAATGTAGCTGTCNTTTAGTACTCACTTCTGTCTATTGCGAGGACTGTGATGTTGCATTGACCTCTTTTCATTTCTCCTAGATCTCGGTTCAAGACTCTAACAGTTCTGACTTCACCTGATTTTTCCTCAATGTTGACCCAATTACACTGTCCAGGTGCTATCTTGTAGCTGTGAAGAACAATTTTTGTGTTTAGCTAAAGATCACAAATACACACACGTGTATATGTATGCATACATACACAGATGTGTATTTACATACATGTGCAGACACACACACAGCCTGCATTGTCACTCCCCTTTCCCGCATCCCATATCCTTCCTTGTTTTACTTCAAATAAATTAGTAGATAACATTGTTTCATACCAGATGCCTTCACTATTTCCAGTTTCTGGATCTTCTGCTAGGTATTTCCCAATATTTGTCCCCACATCGTCGCATTCACTAGCGTCCATGCGGAAGAAACAAGGTTTAAACACCGGCCCCTCATCCACGTCTAGGACATTCACTGTAACAGTGCTGGTGCTCTGGACAACTTGTTGTGAATGTGGTGTCAGCACATAGGGTGCCTCATTGTTGACTGCAATCACAAGGATCCTTTGCCTGGCGCTTTCATAGTCCAGTCCCTGAAACACAGATTTTTGTGGGTTTTTCCCACCCCCCCTTTAAGACCAATATAAAATTTGGCACTGTTTTCCCAAAACAATTATTAAATAGGTAAAATTTTACCACATTAATTTACAAAAGAAGTTAAATTCTGTTAGTCAAAGAAAAAAGCCTGCTTACCCTAATAAGGTAAGCAGCATCACTGTACACTTCTAGATGAATACTCTGCTAGTGAATTGACAATGAAACTGAGATGAGAATTAAATGCAGTGGGGGATTTTCTCCTCCCACGCCTAACTGGATATTATTTTAGGCTATGAATATTTTCTTTCTAGCACAAGTCAATCATTGTTCTTGTTCGTACCTACGTTTATTTCCTAGTAATCACGCAATGCAAATGTGTCTTAATTTGTGGGTCTGATCAGTAAGTAGCTATACATGTAATTAATTCTTCAGACACCTTCTCCGAGGACCATTAATCATGACATTAATAAAGCTATTTATATACTGAAGTTACAGTACTCTCTACTACAGAGCTACACTAGGGACAAGAATTTTCAGCTGGATTAGAAAAATCTTTAATGATCACCAGCAAAAAAAAAGGTTTTTTTTCCTACCCTTATGATTTGTGTCTTCAAACATTAATACTAACCTTCTCTGCTCCTTAGAAGTTACTTTTTATTGCACATTTTCACAGACAGTGAAAGACAGGCTCTAAGAGGCAACAGGACATGCTGAACTACATGTAGAGCAATCCTTCTATCTCACATTTTCACCCCAGAAAAGCAAACCTAAACTCACTAGCCCACAAAATAAAGCCTGGAAAGTTTTAAGTGGAGATGATAAGCTCAACTGACCCCCAGAAAGAACAAGGCTGGAGGAGGTACTAGCACTCCTCTCTTCAGCCATGCTCCTACTTCTGTTAAAAACCCAGCTGTGAAGCATTCCTCAGTTACATCCCTAAGTCTCAGTAATTCAAATTGAGTAATTCAACTCAGGCAAAGGCACCAAGCTGTGCTGGATGATAAAACAAAGGCCAGTCTTCGAATTCTGCACACACAAATGAGCAGTATTCTGGAAGATGAGCTATGCAACTTCTGTCAGTTACGCATCACACACGAGTCTCATTTGCAGATCATTACACATTCTGCTTAGAATAGAGTTCAGATTAGGAAGAAAGCATGATTTCCTTGATAGCTGGAGATATTCATTGAAGGAAAATGAGTTCTAGGTTATTGGTTTTAAAAGCAACACCTGAGGACAAATTTTACTCTATCAGTCCCATGTTTACTTACCTTAACAACACACAGTATTCCTTCATTTGTGTTTCTGTCTGTTGTAATTTCAAAGGAGCGGTCATCATTTCCTCTTATAATTTCATACACAGCTATGGCGCCAGGCTTACCAAGCTCATCAGCATCAATAACAGAAACTCTCAGGATTTCTGCATTCACTCTGTTTTCCTCCACTTGTGTTTCATACTTGGAAAAAAAAAAACGGATCATCGTAAATCATACATCTTTCCACAATTCAGGAGTGAAGACTACCGTACTTAAAACTTTAGACCCCAATACTGCACTTAAACCCAAAGGGCCAATTTACCAAGCTGGTGTGGTGATTTATTTCATTACAATGGATTAATGTACGTTCCCCACAGCCCCCTTACACGCTGACTGAAACAGGAACACTTTCCTGTCAGCACAGCTCCCTCTTACTCCACAACTATCAAAGGCATAATAAAGCTTGGAATTCTCCTTCCAGGAAAGGTAAATGTGCACAGATCCCTTTAGTTACATCAGCTGTAGATGCTCATTTAGGTACAACGTCATCAAGTACAGCATTAAAAAATGCCACAGGTTAAATAAAAAAAAAAATACATAAACAAACCACAAGAACTTGAAGAAAGGCCAAGAAGGGTGAAATATATCTCTGCTTGGACGACAAAGGATGAAAGAATATATATATATATATATATTTAAGAGCTGTGTTATTATGTACAAGCTNTCAATTTTGTATTTTATTCAATTTCATACCAAAGTCTTCTATAGCATTTCAACTGTATATATGCTTATTGAGATACAGTGCGTCTTAAAAGAGAAATTAACCTAGCAATTAAATGTCAGCTTTTGTTTCCTGGCAAAATCTTTTGAAAGCTAGCAATCAAAATTTTTAAGTTAAAATGGGAATGAAGAATGGAAGATGATTTAAACGGCTGCAATAAGTGAAGACTTGAGGCTGTTGGTGAACAAGATGCTGTTTAAATAATACTTCTGCATAGAAAAAAAGGAAGAAAAAAAAAAAAGAAAGTTGCAGTGAAAATAATTGCATCTAATTCATTGATGCTAATGCATGAGTCGCCAGAAGCTGGTAAAAGGTAAGAGGGTCGTTGAAATACTTAGAAGTCAATCTGACCCTTCCTAAAAATGGTTAAATTACAGGATTTCTAAGACTATGCACTGCAGAAGAAATGAATGAATTAGTCATGTCAGCTTTCTCCGAGTGGTCATACAAGACCACTGACTCTCAACAACTAATATAGCAGTAGGGCACATTAGCAAACAACCTAACAACCCACAGAGCATTCACAAAGGTCTACATTGGCACTAACTGTCTCAGGGATCTAGGGAACTAAGAATCATACTTGAGGGAGCTTCCATAGGGAAATTAGAAAGGTAATAAAAATAATAATTTCTTTACCCTTTACAGACACTTAATTTATGAAGACTTACTTGTGTTTGTTTAAAAACTGGTGCATTGTCATTTGTATCTTCAATTTTAATGACAGCTGTTCCTGTAGTGCACAAACCAAAAGGCTGACCTGCCATATCTCTCACTTCAATTAACAACGTGTAGGAGGACACCAGCTGAAAAAAAGAGTAAAAGCAGACGAAGTTTGACGCATTTGTTTCAATCAGTCACACACAACAGAAATAAATGTTTTACTCCTGTTCCCCAACTCTGCTCCAAACTCAGCACTGTCCCCTACAGCTCACAACAGTTCTCTCTGGAAGTTTTTCCGTATAGATCCAAAAGGAAAATGAATAAAATAGTTTTCAGTGGCTAAGCAGCACAAAATTCAACATCTTCTAGTAAAGTGTAAACTACACTGTATCAAATAAAGCTCCCCATAGTGTCCACAGACACCTTTGTTTTTCAACATCTGATGTTCTGGAAGGCACAAATGATGCACCCGTATCTTTCTGCCTCCCCTTTGGAGTGGAGTGCTCTCTCGAGTTTCCAGCAATCTCAGTCCATGACTGCTTTCCTCACTTCATTTCTCACTCCATCTGTTATTTCAGTGAGAAAGACCAGGAACAGTCCTGCAATCAGCCTTTGTTTGGGGTATATGACATGGCGGGAGGGTGCCCTTATCAGTTCCTAGGGTAGTTCTTTACAGTTCTTATCAGGATCACTGATAAGCAACCCACTCAAATCAGTGACTTGAGTCACAACAGCAGAATGCTTTTTCCAATTTTTTTGGACTTACAAATACCTGAACAACCTAGTGAAGTAGGGGCTGGACACAAAAGAGCTTGCAAATCAAGACAATAACCCCAGTTCTGAATGTCTGGAAATGTCTGGTTTCTCGGGTGAAAGAAAAAGATCTCCTGTTTCACTTTATAAATTTATATTTAAAAGAAGGTAGTAGATACTTTTCAAGTTTTAATTCCTCATTAGTCACTGTGACTGTTTCCTTAGCAGTCATGGCGATACTCAGTCACTGCATTTTTCTCTTGCTAAAGAAGCAGTGATGTACCCACAAGTGCACAGTTTTGCAACTCACCATTATTTTGGGTTTTCATCCATGAAGTGACATAAATGTTCCAGAACAAAATTATTTTTTATCCTAAAAAAATATGTGGCTGTGGCAGTTGTTTTTTTTTTTTCCCCCAAAATGTCTGTCTTATGCTGGAAATATTATTTTGAATTACACATGCCCATCAGTTTATCTAATGTGAACAATCTCTCACATGACCTTTTATCCAAAAACTGTGAACACAATAAAAACTAAAACCTCCCCTATCTTCTTTACTTGAAAGCTATCTGTCAATAATAAATGGTTTGTGCATCCATTCTGGGAAACGTTGTATTACTGTTTAGATTTCACACATTGGAGTTACTTCTGTTGAGTGCAGGATGGCTGACCACATGCAGTAAAGTTGGTTCATCTTCCATGTAAAGAAGCAGGAAGCACCTCACATGGAACTTGACTGGGAGGAAACAGTGACCATGAGATTCATGAACAGAGAAAGAGTAAGAATTCAGAGTCAGCTGTTTGGTATCAAATAGGAGACCAGCAAGAGATCCCCTGCCAAGTTTATCTAGGATATGGTAGACATACACAAAAAACACTTCTGACCAGCTCTGTGAAAAGCTTTGCAAGCTTCTTACAGGGTGAAACAAAAAGAGTAATATAAATGCTTTGCCTGTTGATTCCCACACTGGGAAGTGAGTTAGGAAGCTAGATGTGTGCATTAGATGTAGTGCTAAATATACTTCAAGAAAGATCACCTCTCTGTCCAGCTGCAGCGAATCCACAGTAATGACACCTGTGTCATCATGTAAAGAAAACGCTCGGGTTATTGGTGGAATTTGTGACACAATGCGGTATTTTAATGTAGTATGCAGAGTATCAGGCTCATCTCTGTCTTCCGCAGTCACTGTTCCAACAACGACACCTGTGAATACAACATAGCAATCTTAAGTTCCAGAAAAATCTATAAAAAAATCAAAAATTATTTGAAAAATGTATTTCTATTTCAGTTGGGTGAAAATAGCTATTGTGGGTTAGATCTGAACACAAATGGCACTGAAAACAGTAAATAGTATGGAAAATATTATAATAGTGTAACATTATTTTAATCTTCTATTTCTTCCTCTTTCTCCAATAATGTTGCAGTTATTGCAGCTGTCAGATGAACAGAAAGTATAACCAAAAGAAATACTGAAAGTCTAGATTTCAGCTAGAGTTTTTGCCAGTGACTTCTAACTGAACACCTCAAACACAGCCGAAGAGGAGCTGCTGGGGATGATGAGGGAGAGGTTCAGAGATTTCTGACACAGAACTGCAGTTCTGCCCCTTGCAGCATGCTGCATTCCCAGCCTGGGTGGTTCTGGAGTTCACCTTGAACACATAACTCACCCAGTCCAAAGTGGAAGAGCTCAGATAACAAAATGCAACTGATGCTTTGGGGGTGACTCACTCTGTACCCCTAGTCTAAGAGACAGCAGGGAAAGGCAAACCATGGCTTTTCCATACCATGTTTTCTGTGGCCAGTTTTTCTCCCTGCTTTTCTCCTCTGTAACACATGAATTCAGCCACAGGCAAATCCCTGCGCTTCTGTGGGTACAGGTGGAAACAAGCCTTTCATGTATTACCTCCCCAACCAGAAAACTCCCCACCTTAATTCAACACCTTGGACACATGCTGTAAGATTAATCCAAAGTGTTTTAAGCCTTAGAATACCACCAACTTAGTTGCTCAGGAAACTAATCTGTTAAAAACTGCTGCTCTCTTCTGTTGTTTGCAATCAAGGCATTCAATGGAGACAGGTGATTCTGGATAAAATGCAATGTCTTTTGAATTTATTACACTGTTTTAAGAACACTGAATTACCTCAGTTTTTAAAAATTTCTTTGACATGTTATTTTTCACTGTTATTGGGATGGCATTTTGGAATTTTTAATCATTAAGAAATCTTGAGCTGCTCTTCAAAAATTCAACCTTTGTGGTAAATAAATACTTCTTAGGAAATCCCAGTGAACTCAGTTAAGTGGCAGGATCACACCAAGTCACATTAGAGCAAACTGAGCCGAGAAACAGTAACTGTGTTTGCTGGTTTTAAACAATTCTTACCACGTTTGGAGTTTTCAGGGACACAAAACTCAAAAACTTCCTGTGTAAAATACGGAGCATTATCATTGTCATCCTCTATCCTGATTGTATGCACAAGTGGTACCTCTGGTGAATAACCATCTGGAGTGGTTGCAAAGCAAATGATCTGTAAGACAGAAATTCAGTAATTCACTTCATACTTAAGCATAATGAAGTGTTACTGCTTTCAGTTCAATAGAGGAGTCAACAAAAATGCAATGTGCCAAGCATGCCTTTCTCAAGACCAGGCACTTCAGCCACACTGAAGAGGAAGTGATGGGTATCTAATGATGACAGCAACACAAAAGCTTTAACTGCTTCTCAACATTTTCCCTCTCAATTCCCCTCACTAGCAATATTTTAAACCCATTCCCCACCCCAAATTTGTCAAACATCTCTTCCAACTCTCTTGAACACAGTTTTTTCCAGGTGTCATTGAAACGACCCTAGCATTACCAAAAATTTACACATAATTATTTCTATGTAGAACACAAACATGAAAAACAGCAAAACTATCTGCCTGTTACAACATACTTCAATAAAATGCAAAGATAGGTGCTGCAAATTACCTAGCTACTCTGAGCTGTTAATTTCCACTAGCTGCCTTCTTACACTTCTCAGCCAGTAGAGAGAGCACTCTACCCTGTTAATAAATAGCAGGCTCAAGAAACATAGTCATCTGGAGTTTGTCACAACCTGTTTTTGATGCAGACCTCTTCAGCCTTCCCTGAAAAAACTCTGGGATAACTTCAAACTCTTCCCAGAAGTGATGCAAATCCAATAGCTTACTGCAGCTATGCTGTATTAGAATCTAGGCAATGAAAAGCAAAACTACTCTCAAGATCTGGATGACCAGCTACTTCCATACTTGTCATCTGTTTTCTCTCTCCAACACCAGACATGCTATTCTGAACAGATAGCTGATTATAGATCTTGTCTGCTCTGTCCCCCCTGTAACCCAGCTTTCCAACACATTCATGACAGAAATACAAGATTTAATTATATTGACATTACTTAGCCCAGTACCTGAAAGCTTGGATACTGCTCACGGTCTACTGCACGAGTAGCAAAGATATTTCCAGTTTCTCTTTCTATGTAAAACAAACCCTTTGGATCTTGATCAATTCCTGGTCCACTTGCAGAATAATAGATGGTGTAGTTCTGAGCCGTGTCTGACTGGACCTGTAAGAATGCATTTTTAAGCCCAAGGGAAAACAGCAGCAGCATTCTAGTACATTCTTCCCCTTTTCATGATCACGTTTAGCAGAAAACAAAAACAAAAATAAAACGCAATTTACTTCTAGTATTTAGCAGCTTAATCTTCAAAGAATAGAAGAACAGATTGCCTTGTGACTGCCTTCCTTTACAATGTGTGGGCATGGGAATGGGTGGTTAATTCAAATGTAGAAATGTTTAGCATCATTGAACAATTAAAGAAATAAGAGTGTGCATGGAAAAACCCTGTACATGGCACATTCACATACAGATGGCTTCTTGTTTCTGGCTCTATTCAAAAGATTTTGGTTTCAGTGCACTCACTGAGAATATGGTTTGTAATCAGTAAAGAAAAAGCAAAGAGAAGGAGGAAAAAA